>OY744550.1:11700496-11845496 GCA_963556195.1 Sepiola atlantica | reverse complement strand
CTCCGCAAACATCCGAGAAGCGATCCACAACTTTCTGAGCCTTCTCAAGAGATATTGCTACCAGAGCAGCATCGTCCGCGAACAAGAGATCACGTATGACACTCAAGTGCAAACGAGTTCTCGCTCTGAAACGCTGATGGTTAAATAGGCCACCACTCGTGCAAAATTCGAACTGAACACCACAAGTCGAATCAGACCAGTCATATTGGAGCATCACCGAGAAAAAAACAATGTAAAGAGAACCGAAGCCATGACACAACCCTGCTTTGTACCATTGGAAACATCAAACGGTTCAGACACCTCCCCCCCCCCCCCCCGTGAGGCACCACAGCACCCTTCATACCCTGGTGAAATAACACGATAACACGAATACTGAGTTTCTTGAGCACCTTCCACAATGCCTGTCTGTTAACGGTGTTAAAGGCATTGGTTAAGTCCATGAACACAATGTAGGATTCCTGATTTTTCTCTGACTTTCTTGGCAACCTGATAGAGAGAGAATATCATGTCTATAAGACCACAGCCATCTCCAAAGCTACACTAGGTAACTTTTCATGACAAGATGCTGAATTATTTTGTTAAAAATAAGTCGAGCAAAAATATTCCCTGCAACTGAGAACAGAGAGATTCCTCGACGCTTCAACTACCCTTGTTTTTGAAAAGATGTTTTATGAGGGCGCTCTGAAATCTTGTGGTAGATAAACATGCTTCCAGATGACAATAAAGAGATGCAAGAGTTTTTTTATTAGTTTTGTGCCACCACGCTTATAAATCTCGGGTGGAATTCCGCCCTTTCCTGGAGCCTAACAAGATTTGCTTTATTACATCTGTGATTTCCTTAAAGGTTGGAAGGTAAGAAAACTGAGGTATTTCTGATCGCTGAGTAATTGAGACTATAACGTCTTCATCCACTTCAGAGTTTGAATTAAGAACTGATTTAAAGTGTTCCCATCCAACGCAATAAAACATCCCTTTTGTCCGTTTGGAGTGTTCTTCCATTAACTGAGAGTACTGGAAAGTTCTCACTTTCCCTTGGACCATAAAGCTTACTTAAGCCCTCATAGAAGGATTTCTTATCCTTCTTGTCTGCTATCTGTTGGAGTTCGGCAGCTCAAGAGGACCACAAAGAATCTTCCATATTGTGAAGAGCAGCTTGAACCTCATTCTTGCACTTCTTGTATGCTTGATGTTTGACAGACGAGTTCCTATCATTGATCCATGTTCTGTGCATATCATGCATTTGATTGACTAATTATTAAACCTTTTCTATTGTTAGCGTGAAGCCATTCATGGTGTTTATGAGCAGGAAGCCCAAGTATATCAAATTAGGAAAAATAAACTACATCTCTGAGACTCTTCCATAATGTCTCAAGGTAAACAGTTATCTTGACTGCGTTGCGCGATTCCTCCAGATTATCACACAATTCCTCCATTTTCTTACTGTTCTTCAATGGTAACACATTGATGCATTTCAATATTACTGACTTTCGGGGCTTTCTGCGCACCAGACAGAAAGAGGTCCTAGTATGGAGGAGTGTGTGATCCGACATAAGGCAGGTGCCATGAAAAAAAACGAGTGATGGAAATGTCACTTATGTCTCGCCTTCGAGTAATCATGTAGTCTATCATGTTCCACCCCCCCCCCCCCTCCGATGTGTGGTGCATACAGGGGTTCTTACGGTAATTTTAGTATTGAAACAGATGGTAAGGTCAAACTCACTGCTGATAGAGAGAAGATGAAGACTGTTTGAATTCATTTGCCCTACACCGTGATGTCCTAAAAAACCCTCCCAAGCCACATGGTCAGCACCAACTCTGGCATTGGCGTCTCCCATAAGGACAAGCTTGATTCTAGAAATGACATTACGAAGACAAGCGTAAAAATCATCCTTTTCATGCTCTGATGTTGTCATTGTTTGAGCATAGCAGCTTACCAAAGTAGAATGAGTGTTGCCCCCAAAATCAAGTGTCAGAGTCATGATGCGGTCTGAGATACCTTTTGCGGACGAAGACAAGGACACCACAAGATCTGATTTGATGGCAAAGCCAACACATAATTGACGGCGTTATTCTTCGCCTTTGTCAAAACAGAAGAAAGTATAACCCCCTCCACTTCCTCTAACTGGGTAAATCTTGCAAGAAGAGTTTCACTCAGAGTAGCAATTGATATATTGTGCCTTTTAGTGATATATTGTGCCTTTTAAGGGAAAGAGCGACGAGTGCTGTTTAGCATTCGAGGGCCGCATTTTTGTCTTGAAGATTTTATGTTTTTCTTCTTCTTTCGACTGCGATACTGAATAACCAGACAGCTGCAGCATGCTACCAGGAATGTGTCATGAGCAAGCAGTGTTTTCTCGCCCCCTCCCCGGATTGGGGATGCAGTGATCCATCTAAAAAAATCCATCTAAAAAAGGACCTGCTTTGTCACTACTGGAGGACATGGACAACACAATTGCTCATTGGTTTCTGATTGAATGGCCATCGCCCAGTGGTCTCCACTATGTAGAGCTCCAACTAGTCTGCCTCGCTCTCTCGCCAAATGTGTGTGGGACTGATCGAACTGAGTATTGCTGTTAGAGTGTCACACAAAGCTTTCTTTTCAGTGGTAAACGCTTGTGTAGCACCACCCACACTTCTTAGAACTGCTGAACATACAGTCGGTGCAAAGGTTTGCCACAGATAGGGTCCAGAATTAAAACATTAACACGGAGTTAAGCAAAAACAAACATCATGAAGAAAAGTATATTCAACAGAGAAACAAGAGTGGTGGTACGTCAGTCTTGACTGTCAGTATAGATTGGGGTTGATGCTTCCAGTTCCGGTATGAGAATGGAAGAGTTCAAATGTTCGTATAGCTAAGGTACCATAACATATATATATATATATATATATATATATATATATATATATAAATAACATTTTCAAATTAACTCATATACACATGTGTTTCATGCAAACCATGCAATCATAAGTATGGGAGGAGACAGTATCTGCAGATTTGGTGGCCATCTAGCAATTCGTCAAGATGACTCAATAGGCGGGGCCTAAGGTATTGCATTACGCTATAAATAACGAGAGCTTTGAGTAATCCCTGCTGGTCACATGGTTCAAACCATAATACGAAAGTCATAGTTGATTCAGTAGTTGAAGCGTGTACCGATGTGCCCACCACGCATTGCCTGGGAGTGGGAGAGTAAATTAACGTCTAAATGGCAAATTCAGCGGTCATCTAGCAAGTTTTCAAGGGGACTCAATAGTATCGCATTATGTAATAAATAACGAGAGCTTTGAATAATTATTTATAAATAATATTTTCAAATTTTATATATACATATAAATATATATATACTTAATATATTATATTGTTTTATATAATTATGATATACGCGTGTATGCATGAATAGAAAAATTATATATATACTTTATTTATTTCAGAATACGAAGATACAGCAGCCGACATAGTTTTTTTAATTGACTCTTCACAAGGTGTCTATGAAAGCGACTTCGCAAAAGAAATAGATTCCTTGAAAAGTTTTACAAAAAAGTTTACAATTGGTCCACATCATGTCCGCATCGCCGCTCTCGCTTTTGATAAAGAAGTCATTGCGGATACAGCCTTTGGATTTAACGAATTCAATACAAAGTTCGATACTCTTGAAGGACTCCAGAAGATTAGATTTCGACCCAACGCAGAAGGGAGCACCAACACAGGAGATGCCCTCAATTATGCACGCATTAAATATTTTTCCGATGCAAGGCCGAATGTTAAGAAAATAGTCATCTTACTTACTGCTAGTCACTCGAATGATTCTATAAAGGCAACTGCTGAAGCGGAACATTTGAAAAGGATGGGAGTCGAAATTATGGCCATAGGCGTTGGACTTGGCGTCAACGAGACAAAATTAAAAGCCATTGCCAGCAGCGACGAATATGCTATAAAACGCAACAGCTATAGCGATTTGAAAGACACCATACATGAACTTGGTTTCATCACTGGCCGCCGTAAGTTTCAACACGTGCATATTAATTTGCTAACAAGCTTTGATACCTATATAACTGTCACTACCGAGACAACTACATTGCTTACGCTATCTACTATCATTAATATAATGTTTGATTCTGGTTCGTCATTTACTATTATGAATCGATGGTATATATTCTTAATGAAAAAGTGTATTTCGATTCAGTTTCTTTCAGAAAATAATTAATTCGCCTTGGAAGACTTTTATAAAGGAGTAATTTTTCAATAATGAATTAAATAGCAACATCAACAGCAATGAGTACAAATACAACTGCTTAGAATGATACGATAAATATCCAAGATAAATAGCTTAGATGGTATACGATCGACTGAGGATCTAAAAATCCCGTTTCCCATTGTGAGTTTCAGAATTCAATTTTTGTCTTTTTTGTCGGAAATTTATTATTTAGCATTAATGCATTTGTAAGGGGATGATGAGGAGGATGAAAGGGGTTATCCTTTTATCTTCTCGTAAAGAAACGGAACAATGAAAAGTATTTATGTAACTATAACAAAAAGGGGTTTTATTAACTCAAGGTTACCTATACCGTTTGGTATAGGTAGAAGAGAGTGGGACAGTGTCCGTCTGAGGAAGAGGAAGAATATAAGAGTTCTTAGAGCCACCTGTGATTTTCTTCAAGTGAAGATGGTAGTAGTCGTCAAGTGGCGACGGCGGCGGGAGAGAGAACGTTTCCTTGTTCCTCGATGGTGCTCTCTGCGATGTGTCCAAGCTGGTGCCAGGAGGTCGTCTGATTTTTTTCTTCGAACCCTAAGGGGACATAAGTAGTCCCTTAGGGAACTAACGATATTACTGCACCCTGTGATTTGATTGGACAAGCCAGCTCACAGGGACAGTGATTACGCATTCAAAAGTAGTCCCTATTGGTGACTGCTACATAACCCGCTGCTTAGGCTGAAAGCCGACAGGAAATAAAAGGAAGTGTAGCAGTGGGAAATAACAAAAATACAAAATTTGTCAATTAACAAATGTTTAAAAAGTGTTTTTTTTTTTTTTTTGCTTTGCAGGGAAAAGTCTTTTCTGCAAGAATTATTTTCAGGAAATGTTTGTATATTAATGAAAAAATTTATTTTTTTTATTTAAGAGTTTTTCTTCTCTTTGAAAAAAGTAATTTTAGAGACTTTAATGTGAGAAGTATGTTTTGAAAAATAGAGTACAAGGCTCATTCTATATATAGACAGTTTTAGACAGACCAAGAAATCTAAGTTAAATAAAAATTGAAAACATTGTCATGGAAACACATTTCAGAGAGAAAAAACGAAAGAGGAATTGTGTAAGTGTAGAAAGCCAAGAAGTTAAAAAAAAATAATAAGTATGTATTTTTTTGTGACAGAGGGGATAGATATATTTGAGTGTATGTATTTGTGTGTAAAAGGGAAACAAACTAATGTACTTACTCTTTTAAGGGGCCTCTTTCACCTCTGCTCAGCCCATTCATATCTTTTGTTTTAATGTATTTAAACTAATAAGAATGTAAGTCATCACCTCTCCTTTATATAATAGATAACATTGGAAATGGCTGACCTCCCCCCCCCCGACGAATCTTGGTCCAGCTAACACCCAAAGATTGAATAATTTATTTTTTAATTTTCGATTTTATTCATCCATGACAACGCCGATCAAGAATATATTAACTTTGTGTGTGTTTTGTAATTCTTGACTTTTAACTGGACATACATACAGATAGACAGACAACTGTCATTTTATATAATAAAAGATTAGCAGGGCTACCCGGCATTACCCGGAAAAAAGTGTAACATAGTTCCATAAAAATATCTCTCTCTCTAACCCTCTCCCTGTCTCTCTCTTTCCCTCTTTCTCGTCCCCCCCCCCAATTCTCCCCAACCCCCTCTTTCTCTTCCGACCTGGCCATTTCTCTCTCTCTGGAGATACACACAGACAACTCTTCTTTATATAGATTCCTAGAGGAATGAGTCGGCATTTTCCTTCCTAATTAGTACATAAGAATATAGAAAATAGCAGAAAAACGGGAAACCTGACCCAGTTGACCCCCAGAGAATGAATTTTTCTTTTAGATATTTTGTATGCAGGGCAACACTGATCAAGAATATGCCAACTTTGTGGCTGTTTGTTTTGTAGCTTTTGACTTCTGGATGAACATACATACATACATACATACATACATACATACATACATACATACATACACAAAAAACTTCCATTTATATAATAGATTATCAAATTAAATGTCGATATTTTTAGCTAAATTTTAATAATATCACATGTATATATCTTTCCGTTACACTGATTTATATTAATTTAATTTATAATTATTAATTTTAAATCATCTCTATTTTGTTTTTACAGATGGTTTACATAAAGATAAGTTTTGAAGTGGAGTAATGCCGAAAACCATTTTGCTCTAAGTAATTCACGTGATGTAAATAGGATCTAATGGCAAAAATGTTGTCTTAACAGCGATTCGACTGGGGTTATGTTTAGGGTTAGGGTTAGGGTTTCAGGGATTCGATTGGGAGATGATATGGGTTAGGGTTAGAGTTAGGGTTTCAGGGATTCGACTGGGATATGATATGGGTTAGGGTTAGGGTTAGGGTTTCAGGGATTCGACTGGGATATGATATGATTTTATGTAAATCTTACTCTATTATTTAGTTATACTTTTAGTCTTTATCAATCTGTCGATGCCGGGTATCTATTATATGAAGAACGGTTGTCCATGTGTATGTGTATGTGTGTGTATGTCGATATAAGAGCAAATATACTATAAAACAAAGACCCACAAAGTTGATATATTCTTGATCAGCGTTTCCCGGAATGAATAATATCTAAAATTAAAATTAAAATATTCATTTGGGGGGATCAACTGACCCAGGTTTTGTAAGAGGGTCTTGGTTTTTCGATCATTTTATTCAGCCATTCTATTTACTAAAGGGAAGGCACTCTGATTTTTTCCAAAGAGTTAATGCCCTTATGTCAACTAATTCCTTGAGGAAACTTTATAAAGGAGAGTTGTATGTGTGTTTATTTCCTGCTAGAGGTGGATGGGCTGTGCAAAGGAGGAGCAGGTGGTTGAGGAGGGTACAGATATGTAGAGAGATAGAAGTTTTAATAGACATATGTTACACTTTTGCCCCGAACAACGCTGGGTATCGCTGCTAGTATTAATATAAATTGTTGCGTAGTAAATGCTGAAATACGATATCGAAACTTAGACATTTAAAGGGTCACAATTTTAACAACAATAGGTTTGAATTACGAAACTAGTCACAAAATTTTAAAATGCCTAGTGTAGTAATTAACAGTAACAGATTATTAGCCGTTAGACATTATCATTTTGAATTACGTTCACATGCAACATCCTATCACTACAGACGCTCATTTTAAAGTTATAAATTACTAGCCGTTAAAAGCTAAGCAGTAAAAGACATAGTTACAAAAGCACCAAGATGATGATTTGATGAATCAAATCGAATGTACAAGCGAAAAACAAAGAGAAAAATGGAACATAAGAAAGGAATGAATTGCAAACAAAAAAGACGTATAGACATTTTCATGCAATTAATAAATCACCTTGTTTTTGTACAAATCTGAAATGTTGCAAATGACATTAAAATTACATTTACAATTCCTTACAATAGAAAGGGAAACGACATTTTTAGACGAATTTCGCTCGTGTGTCTTTGAATGCGCAGCAAGAAAGAAAATAACTTAAGATGTTTGACAAAAAATGCAATCGCCAATTCCCTCAAGCGGTTTACTTCCCATTTACACCCGAATACATACAAATAAAAACATGCCGAGTAAATAGTAGGAGAAGGATGTTCATCTCATAGGAAAGAAATGGTTGGGGTAAAACCTCTAACACTAACCCTAACATGTTGTTCAATACAGTCTACTAGTAGTCATACAAGTATTTCATACATTTGCAAGTGTCCCACAAAAAGAAAATATGACATTTCTACAAAAATCGTTTTTTCTATTTCAGTAATTACCACAAGAAATACTACAGCAATTACGTTCAATGCCACAGCTGCGCTAAACGGAAGTAAGTATATATTTATTACAATATGAACCCATTACCATCATTACCAGCATTACCAGCATTACCAGCATTACCATCATTACCAGGATTACCAGCATTACCAACATTACCATCATTACCATCATTACCAGCATTACAATCATTATCAGCATTACCATCATTACCATCATTACCAGCATTACCATCATTACCAGCATTACCATCATTACAAGCATTACCATCATTACCAGCATTGCAAGCATTACCATCATTACCATAATTACCAACATTACCAGCATTGCCATCATTACCAGCATTACCAGCATTACCAGCATTACCATCATTACCATTATTACCAGCATTACCAGCATTGCCAGCATTACCATCATTACCATTATTACCAGCATTACCATCATTACCAGCATTATCAGCATTACCATCATTACCAGCATTCCTAGCATTACCATCATTACCATCATTACCAGCATTACCAGCATTACCAGCATTACCAGCATTGCCAGCATTACCATCATTACCATTATTACCAGCATTACCAGCATTGCCAGCATTACCATCATTACCATCATTACCAGCATTACCAGCATTACTATCATTACCAGCATTACCAGCATTACCATCATTACCAGCATTACCAACATTACCAGCATCACCAGCATTATCAGCATTACCATCATTACCAGCATTACAATTATCACCATCATTACCAGCATTACCAGCAGTATCAGCATTACCATCATTACCATCATTACCAGCATTACCATCATTACCAGCATTACCAGCATTACCATCATTACCAGCATTACCAGCATTATCAGCATTACCATCATTACCAGCATTCCTAGCATTACCATCATTACCATAATTACCAACATTACCATCATTACCATTATTACCAGCATTACCAGCATTGCCAGCATTACCATCATTACCATTATTACCATCATTACCATCATTACCATCATTACCAGCATTACCAGCATTACCAGCATTACCAGCATTACCAGCATTACCAGCATTACCATTATTACCATCATTACCAGCATTGCCAGCATTACCATCATTACCAGCATTACCAGCATTACCAGCATTACCAGCATTGCCATCATTACCAGCATTACCAGCATTACCAGCATTACCATCATTACCATTATTACCATCATTACCAGCATTGCCAGCATTACCATCATTACCATTATTACCAGCATTACCATCATTACCAGCATTATCAGCATTACCATCATTACCAGCATTACCAGCATTACCAGCATTACCATCATTACCAGCATTACCAGCATTACCAGCATTACCATTATTACCATCATTACCAGCATTGCCAGCATTACGATCATTACCAGCATTACCAGCATTACCAGCATTACCAGCATTGCCATCATTACCAGCATTACCAGCATTACCAGCATTACCATCATTACCATCATTACCAGCATTGCCAGCATTACCATCATTACCATTATTACCAGCATTACCATCATTACCAGCATTATCAGCATTACCATCATTACCAGCATTATCAACATTACCATCATTACCATCATTACCAGCATTACCAGCATTACCAGCATTACCAGCATTACCATCATTACCAGCATTACCAGCATTACCATCATTACCAGCATTACCAGCATTACCAGCATTACCAGCATTACCATCATTACCATCATTACCAGCATTACCAGCATTACCATCATTACCATCATTACCAGCATTACCAGCATTACCAGCATTACCAGCATTACCAGCATTACTATCATTACCAGCATTCCTAGCATTACCAGCATTACCATCATTACCAGCATTCCTAGCATTACCATCATTACCATCATTACCAGCATTACCAGCATTACCAGCATTACCATCATTACCAGCATTACCAGCATTACCAGCATTACCATCATTACCAGCATTACCATCATTACCAGCATTACCATCATTACCAGCATTACCAGCATTACCATCATTACCAGCATTAACAGCATTACCAGCATTACCATCATTACCATCATTACCAGCATTACCAGCATTACCAGCATTACCAGCATTACCAGCATTACCAGCATTACCAGCATTACCATCATTACCAGCATTACCATCATTACCAGCATTACCATCATTACCAGCATTCCTAGCATTACCATCATTACCATCATTACCAGCATTACCAGCATTACCAGCATTACCATCATTACCAGCATTACCAGCATTACCAGCATTACCAGCATTACCATCATTTCCAGCATTACCAGCATTACCAGCATTACCATCATTACCATCATTACCAGCATTACCATCATTACCAGCATTACCAGCATTACCAGCATTACCAGCATTACCATCATTACCAGCATTACCATCATTACCAGCATTACCAGCATTACCAGCATTACCATCATTACCAGCATTACCATCATTACCATCATTACCAGCATTACCAGCATTACCATCATTACCAGCATTACCAGCATTACCAGCATTACCATCATTACCAGCATTACCACACATTCATACACCAGTTTTAATTGTCTCTTTTAATTATCTCCTTTTTCTCCAAACTAGGTGGCACTAAGATTGGAAACTATGAAGGCCAAAATACGAAAAAGTGTCTTAGAGAAAATGCTAAGATCCACGCTTACATTTTAATTGTTAAAGAAATGTTTAAAACAATAAAAAACAAGAAAACACATGCATGAACGTTGAATGAGGCATGAAGCATGCATATAGTTGAAGGAAAAATGAAACGTTTTTTAAAAGTAACACAAAATATTTATATGTATACAAAATACAGGAATTGATTGTTCATTTTAAATTGTTCCGGTGAGGAAAGTAACAAAATGTCTGTGCCTGTAATTTATGAGTGTGTATGTGTGTGCGTAGTTGTACGAATGTGTGTGCGTGCACGTAAGTTGAGATTTGTCGAGGGGCCTAAGTGTACGACTGTGTATGCGTGCGTGAGTGAGAATTAATGTGGTGTAGACATTTGTGTGTGCGCCTTTGTCAACAGTGTGTGTATGCGTGCGTGAGTGTGTGGTTGTGTGCGATAGATAAGGTGTGTGCGTCGCTCTGTGTCCGTTGCATGGAACAATGTGTGTGTGTGTGTGTGTGACAGTGGTCGTACGCATGTGTGTGTACTCTGTGTCAGTTCGTATGAGTTGAACCAGTCAAGCAGCCTCCCCGCCCCAAAGGTGAGTAGTGGACGAAACGTCGCTTGTTGCCTGCTTGCTGGAAATACGTAGAAAGAGAGATAAAAGATAGATTTTGTCGCAACGGTTTGCTTTTATATTCTATTACCAGAAGTCTGGCCGACGTAGTTGTGAGCAGGTCTCGTGACAGCTATTTTTGTATTTTGCGCCTTTTGTTACACTCTGTGTTTTTGTGATTTTTATGGCTCCCAGTTTGAGCTTTTGTGTTGTAAGTGAATTTGGGATTGGTTTCTGTTTTTTCTGCTTACGCCGTTTGTTGATAAAATATTAACGGATGTCAATCCTATACGTGTAATATTTAACTTCACGTGTTTATTTGATCACTGCTCCTAGCATATGTATCGAACACCCTCGCTCATTCCACCATCACAAACCCCAACGGCCACATTTCCATGGTCCCAAAATCGATATTGGCGCTACTGCTTTTACAGGCAGAGGGAGTTTATAGTATTTTCGTATAAATTTACTCAGTTAATCTCAGTTCTATTGAGTTCGTCTTAATGTACTCAATCTCTACTTCTCGTTGGAAGGTGAAAAGTCATCTGACAAAGTACATTCCATGTGCAATTGGTCACCTCATGATCGGACTAGTTTTCCACGTTTTACAATCGTTCTTATTAATTTACCCGTTGTCCTCTAGTTCCAATTTTCCAGTGTTTTCTTCATGAAGTTGACAATTTTATCTTGTATTTTTAAAGCATTCAATTTTCCATGTTTGAGTGATTGCGGTAGTCTATCTATACAATGCTGATGTATTTTTCCTGGTTTTTATTCCCTTTAGTATCTATTGAGGCATAGCACATCATGTTTCTCTTTATCGCTTTCCAACATCTTTTCTGTTCCTTGGAAATAAGTTCATGATTATTAAGGGACTGATAGATCTTTACGCTATTGTGTTGTTAGGTGATCGTAGACATGTTATAGATCCGTAATTGCTTTCGGTCATTCGCTTCTCACTATTTTTTTGGATTACCGTGGTGTTTATTTTTGTAATCGACTCCGATATTTCTACTTCGCATATACATCTCCTCAATTGCCATTCTAGACTTTTATGAAGAGATGTGAATTTATTATTATAATCAGCACTTACATTATTATTATTATTATTATTATTATTATTATTATTATTATTATTATTATTATCTATATATTAATATTATTATTATTATTATTATTATTATTATTATTATTAGCTCACTAAGAGTTTTAATACATTAAATTATTATTAGTAGTTGTAGTAGTATAATATTAATAATAATATTAATAATAATAATAATAATAATAATAATTATTATTATTATTATTATTATTATTATTATTATTATTATTATTATTATTATTATTATTATTACTATTATTATTATCTATATATTAATATTATTATTATTATTATTATTATTATTATTATTATTATTATTAGCTCACTAAGAGTTTTAATACATTAAATTATTATTAGTAGTAGTAGTAGTATAATATTAATAATAATATTAATAATAATAATAATAATAATAATTATTATTATTATTATTATTATTATTATTATTATTATTATTATTATTATTTCACTAAGAGTTTTAAAAAATCAAATTGTCATTATCAGTAGTAGTAGTAGTAGTAGTAGTAGTAGTACTCACTAGGAGTTCTCACACAGATCATCGTCAGTGATTGCTCACCGACAACAACAAGTGGAATTTCCTGGAATCTGAGTGACAACAAGCCCCCCAAGATTTCCAGTATTCTTCACCTCTTTTCGATAACCACCGCAAATAATCTTGCGATATCGCAATAGTTTCTTACTATTGATTTCTCGCTGGTAAGGACCATTGGCCATCTCTGGGATTTGGGTGGCAATAAGCCTCCCCAAGGTCCCAGCATTCTCTGCACTCTCCAGTGGAGGTCTGTTTTGTGCTGTCCATCCTCAGTTTTATCCTCCTCGACCATCTACAAATAATCTGTTTGGTGTCAGCCTAGGCCTGCACAGTTGTATTTGGGGGGAATGGGGGGAAGGGAACGGGGAGAGCTTATGGTGTTTCTTGTAATTTCTGTTCCTTGGTTCATTTTTGTGCTGTGTTAGCTGAGGCCGGTGTAATTTATTGGAAGGGGGGGATTATGGAGTGATGTTTCTTGCAGTTTCTGTTTCTTGCTTCGTGTTGTGGTGTTCTTCGTGTGGTTTTGTTTTCTACTTGTTGTAAATTCATTGCGACTGGTTACCCTTTGCAGCTTATGCATGTTAATTTCTGCATTCAAGGATATTCCTTAAGATTGCAGCTGTTTTGATCATTGCCGCCATTTGTATGGTTTCGATGGTCCCTTTGATTCAAATTTCTCCCAGTCTTTTCTCCAGGTTTTTGCGATTGTTCCTAGTGCTCCTATGATTATTGGTATTATACTGACTTTCTTCATGCTCCATATTCCTTTTCCATGTCTTTAATCTTCACTCTGCTGGAACGGCAAAGTCTACAATTTTACAAGATTTTTCCTTTTTGTCTATTATAATAACATCAGGTCTCTTTGCTTGTATGAGTTTATCTGTTTGTATATCCATATCCCAGAGGATTTTGTGTTTTTCGTTTTCCAGTACTGTTTCTGGTTTATGTTCGTACCATTTGTCTACATATTCGAAAGTCAATTGTTTGCACAGTTCCCAGCGTACTGCTTACCCTACACAGTCATGTCTGTTCTTGTATTCTATTATTATTATTTACTCACTAGGAGTTCTCACACAGGTCATCAGTGATTGCTCACCGACAACCTGTGGTATTCCCTGGAGTCTGAGTGACAACAAGTCTCCCCAGATTTCCAGTATTCTCCACCTCTTTTCGATAGCCACTGCAAATAAACTTGGAGTATTACAACAGCCGTTTACCATTGATTTCTCGCTGGTAAGGACCATTGGTCTTCTCTGGCATTTGGGTGGCAATAAGCCTCCCCAAGGTCCCAGCAGTCTCTGCACTTCCAGTGGAGGTCTGGTTTGTGCTGTCCCTCCTCGGTCTTCTCATCCTCCTTGACCCTATGCAAATATTTTGTGTGGTGTCAGCCTAAGCTGGTACCATTTTTTTAAATTTTTATTTTTAATTTTTTAAATATTTTTTTTTGGGGGGGGGGGAGGTGAGGGAGCTGATTATTTTTTATTTATTTGATGGTGTTTCTTGCTATTTCTGTTCATTGGTTCATTTTTGTGTCATCTCAGATAAGGCCGGTGTCATTTATTGGAGGGGGGGGGGGGAGCTTATAAAGCGATGTTTCTTGCATTTTCTGTTTCTTTGTTTGTGATGTGTTCTTTCTGTGGTTTTCCTTTCTTCCTATAGTAGATTCCGTGTGACCTTTCATAGCTTATGCGGGTTAGTTTCCGCATTCAATGATTTTTCTTAAGATTGTATTATTATTATAATTATTGTTATTATTATTATTATTATTATTATTATTATTATTATTATTATTATTATTATTATTATTATTATTATCTCACTTAGACTTTTAATACATAAATGATTATTACTATTATAGTCATTATTATTATTATTGTCATTATTATTATTATTATTATTATTATTATTATTATTATTATTATTATTATTATTATTATTATTATTATTATTACTATTATCTCACTAGGACTTTTAATACATTAAATTATTATTATTATTATTATTATTATTATTATTATTATTATTATTATTATTATTATCTCATTGTGGGGTTTAATGCATTAAATTATTAGTATTATTATTTGTATTATAATTGTTATTATTATTGTCATATCGCTAGGAGTTTTAATCGATTAAATTATGATTATTATTATTATTATTTTTATTATCATCATTATGATAATTATTATTCTTATTGTAATATCACTAGGAGTTTTAATACATTAAATTATCATTATTATAATTATTTTTTTATATCTGTCTAAGAGTTTTAATACATTAAAATATCATCGTTATTGTTGTTATTATTAGTAGTAGTAGTATTAATATTATTATCTTACTGTGAGTTTTAATACATTAAATTATTATTATTATTATTATTATTATTATTATTATTATCTCACTAGGAGTTGTAATACATTAAATATTATTGTTATTAATTTTATTATCATTATTATTATTATTATTATTATTATTATTATTATTATTATTATTATTATTATTATTATTATTATTATTATTATTATTATCACACTAGGAGTTTTAATAGATAAATTATTATTATCATTATTATTATTATTATTATTATTATTATTATTATTATTATCATTACTAATTAGGAGTTATTTACTGAATTTCTTTATCATAATTATCATGATCATCGTCATCATTTACTGATTAGGTGTTATTTATTGATTAGGAGTTATTTACTCATTAGGAGTTATTTACTGAATTTCTTTATCATAATCATCATCATCATCATTATCATCATTTACTCACTAGGAGTTTTCACGCAACTCATTACTGGTCATTGCTCACTTACACTGACAAGTGTTGTTGCCTTGAATCTGAATGACAACAAGTCTTCCCAGATTTACAGCACTCAGCTTTTTTTATACCTGTTGCAAGTAATTTTTTGTTATCAGTATTGGCGTTGATCACCTTATTTTTTTTGCTGGCAATGACCGTTGGTTTTCTCTAGTATTTTGGGGGCAATAAGCCTCCACATTATTCCAGTACTCTCTGCACCATTTCAGTGAAGACCTGTTGGTTGATGTTCGTTGTTTATTTGAATTGTTTTTGCATTGTGTCAGTCTTCCCTTTGATTCCAATTTTACCCATGTTTTTTTACTAGTTCTCCGACAATTACTGGTATTATACTGATTTCCTTCATGTTTCTTTCAGTTTTTTGGCAAGTTCTGTGTTTGTTTTGTTTTTCTTCCCCCTTTGATCTTAACCCTGTGATCTGCTTGGATGGCGAAATCTACGATTTGATAGGTTTTTGTTCATTCTTGTTGATTCTTGTTGATCATTATTACGTCTGCTCTCCTTGCTTTTATGAGTTTGTCTGTTTGTACCTGCATGCCACAGAGAATGTTGTGCTTTTTTTCTTCCACTGTTGTCTCCGGTTTGTGTCTGTATTATTTGTTTGGATGTTCAAAGTGCAGACATTTGCATAGTTCCCAGTGAACTGCTTTTATTACACAGTCGTGTTTGTTTTTGTATTCTTTTGGGGTTAGTTCTTTTTTTTTCGTTCACTTATTATGTGTTTACTGTTTCGTCTGTCTGTCCACAGAATCTACTTTTACTTTTTCCCTGTGTTTTTTGTCTATTTTGGATTTGATACAATTCGTTCTCATCGTGTTGTTTTGTGCGACTATCAGTAACGATTTTGTTGTCCATTAAAGTGTCCTTTACGCGGTCATGTTCAGGTGTTTTCGTGCGTATCTTTTCTGTTCAGATTTATGGATCTTCAGTGTAGCTGCTTGTCTTCTTGTTTTTCCTTTCTCGCCTTTTGTTTCTTGTTTCTCTGCTCAGAACAATAAAGTTCATTTTCCCGGTGCCTCTTGCTGCGATAATTAACCACTCTGTGTTCTGGGTTATGTATTTTTCCAGTTCTTTTTGTATCGCCCACACTCTTCTGTACTGACCAGTCCTATTTCGTATTCTTTCCTTTTTTTCGTACAGTTTATCAGTATCATCCTTCCGGTGATTGCATTGTGCATGGTCATTAGTTTCATAGTCTTCTGACCCATTTTTCTGAGGATCTAGATTGTGCTCTCCTGCCTAAGTTTTTTCATCCTTCACCACAATCTTGTGTAATACTAACAGAGGTTGGTGCCAGAATTTCGAGCCGCAGATTATGGGAGTCCTGGTAGTTTCAGTTCCATTGGGTTCGTCTAGTGTTTTGTTTCTATATTTTGGTTCTATTGATATTTCAACTTACCTGTGGTTGGTTGACGTTACCTAGTCATTTGGGTTGGCTTCCACACTCTAGGATTTTCCTTAATATTCATCTGTTTTCATCAGTGCCATGTATCGTACGGTTTCATCATTCCTTTGATTCGAATTTCTCTTGATCTTCTTCAGTTCGTTAGAAACTGTTCCTAGTACTCATACAATTATTGGTATTACAGTAATTTCGCCTTGATATTCACCCTATGAACTGGTGGGATGACGAAATCTACAACTTGGCAATTTTTTTTGTCTTTCTTGTTGATTATTATCGTCTGTTCTCCTTGCTTGAATGAGATTTTCCGTTTATATTTCCGTGTCACAGATGATTTTTATAGTTTACATTCTCCACTACTGGCACCGTTTTTTTTTTCTATACTTCTGCTAAATATGCAATGATCATATGTTGTGACTTTCTGATGAAGGCTGGTTGACCTTTATAACCACGACAATAAAATCACATGTTTATTTTCAAATGATTTAAAATCGATATACATTTCTTTTATTTAAACCTAGCCTGTAGTGAAGAAGAGTTCGATATCAATTTTGCGTTTGATTCTGCTCTGATGGGAATAAAAGGAACTGCAGATGCCACACGATTCATTGAAACCGTCATAAAAGCTAATGTCTTCAATACTGATCAATTACAAGTTGGTGTCATCACTGAGTCATGCATGGGCTCAAAAGGTGAGTACGAACTAAAATATATGTGTATTGCTTTCTATCTATCGAATTTCCTAGTAATGAAATGTTAGTCACGCCTTCCCAACTAAAAAGAATGATGACGTTGATAAATGTTATGATTTCAAAAGGTAATCCCATTTTAGACGCGAGTGTTTACATCATTCACAAGGCCCTACCTTTTCTTCTTCTCTGCAACCTCTCTCACAAACGTGATGTTGCTAGTCTCAGTCTTTTCTATAAATACTATTATGCCCCGTGTTCTTCAGAATTATGTGATCTATTCCCCACTTATTTTGTTCCAGCTCGTTTGACTCGTTGGTCTAGTGGTCTCCATCAATTCGCTGTTTTGTATACCTCATTGTTATACAGCTTCCTATTCCAGTAGCTTCTTTCCAAGAACCACAGGCTTGTGGAGCTCTTTTCCTGCTGACTGTTTTCCTCCTACCTATAACTTAGGTCTTTTCAAGACTACGGCCAATAGGCACCTCATGTCTTTGCGCTAATCATATTTGCTCTTGTTAGCTCCTTACATCAAGTGGCTCCATGCCTTGTCTAGAGCGATTTTCATAAAAACATTTTTTTAAATATATAGGAGAAAAAATTATGGTCTTTTAATTTATGAACACAAGAGATCAATAAAATAAGCTGGTCATTCGAACATCGTATGTATACATTCTCATGTAAATAACCATGATATTAATTCCATGTCTAGAATAAAAATATTCTTAAAATTATAGAATCTGTAATTATTTTATTCAATCCATACTATGTTTCGTATCTTTCTTTAAGGCTATTCTCCTCTCAACTGAAATAACACTATTTAAGTAGGTTATTGTATATAAGATATCGTATGAATACATATAAATACGTATATGTTATCTCACATAAATAATCCCATCTGTAATTATTTTATTGAATTCATACTATGTTTCGTATCTTTCTTTAAGACTACTCTGCTCTCAACGGAAATAAATATATATATATATAAGTAGGTTATTGTGTACATGTTATCGTACGAATACATATAAATACGTATATGCAATTTCACATAATTAAACCAATCTGTAATGATCTTATTCAATTTAGACAAGAATATGAACGAAAGTTTGGTTATTTTAATATTTTCTTTGGCTTAGCGAAACTAATTATCCAAACATATGTTATACCTAATATATATGTTATCGTATGAATACTGTCACTTGTGACAGACCTTTCTATTCGTTTTGAATTAGCCATCTTTCAAAAATGGTATTTATTCATACTTTATTGTTTCTTTGAAATATCAGAATTCCTTTTTTCCATGCGTTGTATATATTATATCGTATAAATCTTACTTCTTCTTTCTTTATGGAAATTGCTCTAGATAAGACATGTAGCCACTTGATTTAAGGAGCTAAATAAAAGGCACTTTAAGGTCAAAAACAAGCAAACGATAAGTGTTAGATGGATATATTCCGACCCAACAAACAGCAATTCTTCCCCCTTTGTCAGAAGCATCGCTCATGAAATGTGAGGACAAAATAAGTTAAGCGAGGGTTACGAGGCTGCAGAAAGTAAACCCAAAGGCCACAATCTACTGTCGTAAATACTGTCGCGTGTGGCGCAGCTTTTATATAAGATTCCTTTATTAGTTTTGAATTAGCCATCGTAACCTCTTAAAAAAAAAGTATTTTATTTATATTAAAAGTTAAAACCATTTTCTGTTTTCTTTGAAATATAAGTATCCCTTTTACCCTCCTGGATATACATTCAGCACATCAGAAGACTAATGCTTATATTGAAAACTAAGACATCTTCTCCAGCCTCCCGTGTGTTACCATGGATACCTGACATTCTAAATTCAACTCCTTATTCCTGAAGCTAGACTCGTTAAGCCAAACGCCTTTGACACTTCGTTGCGAAAACCGATACCAATGGTGCCACAATGTCTGAGACATAAAGGAAACATCATCGGAGGCCGCACGCACTGCCAGAACCTTATCCAAAAACGGACATCATCTTATCATGTAAGCAAACGAAACAGAAACAAAATTAAATTATAAATGTTGCTGGTCACGTGACCCGATGCCAATGTCGACACCGCTGACCCATCGGGAGAACAGTCCACTTTTCTTCATACATACGTTTCTCAGTCGAATGAAATTCGGTTTTAATCCTGCCACTGCTGCAAGGTCATCCCTAAAACGTTTCGAAACATGCTTTCATCTATTTCCAAAACAATTAACTCAGACGCGCTCTGCATCGCGAAACCCGGAGTTGAAGTCAGCATGTGAAAAAATGTATTTTGGACGCTAGAGAATCTGATTCTTAATCGAGATAAAACGATTACATGGTTCTAAAAAACATTTAATTCAGAGACCTCACAACCCCCCCCCCCACACACACACACACATATATATATATATATATATATATATATATATATATATATATGAAGCAATCCAACAAAAGATATAAGCGTCAACTAATATCTTATAATTAGTGAAACATCCGGATAAAAACTGAAGCTCAATATACTGGATAAAGCATTAATATTATAATATAAAATGAAGTAATAAAATAAGGTGTCAATCAAATTTTGGATAACTTTGCCGGCCCCTTCAATTTCACGTATATGGACTGCTGTTTATAACTTTGAGTAATGTCTTTCCTGATTATGCTTCTCAATTTGTATGACCTGGATGGACTGTATGGATTCAACAAAAAGTATGTTTTTGGGTTGATATGTTTGATTTTATGTATTTTTATGTATTTGTGTATATAATTTTATATATTTTCAAAGCGTAATTTTATTACCTGTAGTAGTATAACTGCGGTAATGGCCCTCTGAAGAGAAGAATTATCTTTGAAAACTCATGAGCTAAGGACTTAAGGATACTTTGCCTGAACTTTGAATTCTAATAAAATTTGATTGACACCTTATTTTATTACTTCATTTTATATTATAATATATATATATATATATATATATATATATATATATATATATATATATATATATATAGTCTTGGAAGTTTCTCAACCATTAAAACTATATTAAAAAAAACAAAAAACAAACTGAAGTCCCAAGTCGTTCAGTGGAAAATCACTCATGTAAGTCAATTTAACTTTTACAGTTATTATATTAGTTTGCTTCTAACATTTTTTAAGGGATCATCAGTTGTTTACCATGAAAAACTGTTTCAGGAATATATATATATATATATATATATATATATATTTATATATTTAAGTAAATATTAAATTATTTTCATCCACATACGCCGGCGCGACAAGCTTCCGCTATCACCAGTGTAGGAGATGATCATTTCAGAGGATAGCAAGATTCGAACCCAGTTACAGAATCACCTAGACTCTGCAAGAAAGCGCTCTAACATAATGGTCACGAGAAATTACCACGTAAAGAAAGGGAATTAAATTCTATTTATGGCAAACATGCACAGACAGTGGACTATGGAGAGAGTGTTCAACAAACATTGTTGGAACATGCTATATATATATAAATATATAAAAAATATTATAACATTTTTAACAATAGCATATATAGTATAATATATAGTCTACACATTTGCAAACATGTTTCATCTCTCCAAATATGATCTGAGGTTAAGATCGGATTCTAACTCTGCCTGATGAGATCTCAGTTTATAGTAACTGTTGATCGATAACATCGACATGCCAGTGTCGCAGATTTTGTACATGTCTGTGTAAATAAAATTATATATATATATATATATATATATATATATATATATATATATATATATATATATATATATATATATATATATATATATTCCACCATAATTCTGTTTTGATTAAGCAACGGAACAATCAAGAGAAAGTAAACCTTCAAAATGATTACAGTTCGAACAAGGTTTAAACAAAACTTCTATTGACGCGCACATGGATTCCGAGCAGCACTCCTGATACATCTCCATCCCTGGAAATTGTCTTAAACAACAGAGCACTCAATAGAAAATGCTTACACTAAAACAAAATGTCGATGCTATTTCACAGATTTATTTGTGTTACTTTAGTTTTTAAATGTTATGTTGTATTTGTGTAGTATTTCACTGTTAACAATCAAGACAAACGTTGTTTTTTTTTCTAAATTTTCCAGGTTTCCCTCTTGGCCGTTACAGAACTTCTCAAGAAATTTCAGATCATCTCGCTTCCTATCGAACGGAAATGTCTTCGTCATTGGTTGCTGATCTCTTACTGAAAGCATTTGAACGGGGTGGCCGCCAAAAGGCTCGTAAAATTGCTGTTCTGTTCCTCAAAGGCAAATTAAGCAATCCTAACTTGGCAATGCGACAAGCGAAAATTGCCAAAGAAAAGGGAATTAAAATATTTGTTGTTGACATGCTCAGTTATAACTATCAAGATCTCCTTGAATGCATCGTGTCTGGAAAGAAGTCAAACATTCTGCGAGCAGCTGATTCACACGAAATGATTACAATGGCCAACTCATTTCTGTTTAATATCTGTCAAAGTAAGTTATAATCTTATATGCAACGACTAACACGTGACACATATATAGAGTTTATTTATCATCTGTTTATTTCATCGAATGAAACGTATACGTATGTAGATAATATTTAAATATTTATTGTTAAAATAATTATACAGAGTGATTCATAAGTCACTTAGCTATTTATTTTTGAAATTCTAAAGTTAAAAAATACGGTAATACAAAACAGAAAGTTTATTCAACAAATTCATTTATGGGAGTTTAAAATTACAGCAAATTTTCAAAATTCCCACCTTCATTTTGCATGCATAGCTCCATTCTTTTTTGCAAGGAATTTACGACTCTTTGTAGCATATTTGATTGATTATGAAATAAATATATAAACGAACAAATTTAAAATAACAAATAGAAGTAATTAGAGAGTAAGATAACAATTATCAAAAGTTCATAGTATGTTTGTGCTTCATATGGTAATCATTTTAAATAGCTAAGTGAAGTGACTTATGAATCACTCTGTATATATTTATATATGGTGAAGTCCATCGGATTACTAGTCATTGGTTATTTTAAATTTAAAATAACCAATGACTAGTAATCCGATGGACCTCTAGACTTATAACGGTGAAGATACCAAATTGAATAACATTATTTACGGTACCCCCCCCCCCCCTAAATATTTATAATAATATCTGTTATAGACACAGAATTACCGACTTGGTGATATATAGTATTTGTGTGTATGCGTATATAATGGTATTTTGAAATATTTATTTATTCAGATTATTTACTTAAAATAAGATAGTGGTAAGAAAATTTTTCTGCAGGTAATACACTAGTTATTGAATTAATATAAGTATAAATGTCAAATATTACCACTAGACATTATTAGACTTGAATTAGGGTTTAACTATAGATTATCAAATTAATCTAAAATATAAATAAGGTAAGACTAATTTTTAGAACTCATATTGTATCAGTAAGAATATAGAGTGTTATGTAAATATTGTGTGTAGGTGTGTGGATATATATGTATGTGTGTGTATGTATATATGTGTATATATGCGTATATGTATGTGTATGTGTGTGTATGTATGTGTATGTACATGTTTACATGTGTGAGTAACTACATGCGTATGCATTTGGTCAATATTTCAAATAGATTCAGGGATATATATATGTATATATGTATATATATATATATATATATATATATATGTGTGTATATGTGTAGGTGTGTGTATATGTATGTGTGTGTGCGTATGGATTTGTATGTATACATATGTGTATGTGCGTATAATTTTATTTCAATTAGATTCTCTTTCTTGGAATCCAGACGGACTGGGAATCTATGACACGCGGTTTGTCTATTTCTTCTCTGTGCCTGGCTGCTTGTTTCTTTCTTTCTTTTCTCCTACCGAGTTTGAGAACACGAGTTTCACTGGACGCATTTTGTCTCGGTTGGAGATGTATGAATAAAAGTTGTGTATGTGATTATGCTTAGTTATGGTAATGTGTGAGTGAGATTACGTGTGTGCGTGCGCATAGGATGTGTGCGTATTTAGTTTTGTGTATGCGCGTGAGTAAAGTTGTCTATATGTATGATATCGTCAAGTCGTATGTGTCATAATTTTGACACGGCAGTTTTTAGTTGATTAACTTAAAGATCCCTCCCCTTCGACCATCATAGTTTAATATAAGTTTTAAATTTCCCCCTCTCTCTAAAAGATGTATCAAATTGGTTGCTACCACCACTCTCTCTGGTTGTGTTTGAATTGGCGTAGGGAAATTAAATTTTCTATCAGTCTCAAAAATGTAATTGTCTGAGTGATGCTTGAAAAACCCGCACGGTTGAAATAAATTATTGCATCGACAATTATGTGATTTCGTGTTATTATATTTTATATTATATATATATATATATATATATATATATATATATATATATATATATATATATATATATATATATATATATATATATATATATATATACTAGCAAAAACTACCCGCTCTCCGGGCGGCAATTACTGACGCTGTAGTCTTCTTTACAGACACCAAAGAATTTAGAGGAAATTTTTTAAAAAATTATGATTGTCGTAGTGTTATTTGATATATTCCAATATGGGGGAAATATACTGTGCATGAACATCGTCAAATTTTTATTTTTAGGAAAAAACAACAAATAGGTTAATTGATATGGTCTTTAAAATATTCAACGTGGATAAATTTTATTTTGTTTCAGCATAAAAATTAAAATGAATTCCCCATTAAAACTGGTTATATAATGAAATGAATAAACATGAGTGGAACTTCGATTGGTCAAATACTCAATTTTCATATTACTTAGTAATTCGAAATGGGTACTTTGTACTTTTCACCTTTACTATAAAAAAAGAAAAATACTTTTTTTTTGTAATTTTGAAAGATTAAAGGAGGTTTATTTCTTTTCTATGACAAATTTTTAATTCATCATCATCATCATCATCATCATTAGCAGCAGCAGCAGCAGCCTTTTGGCTAGGAGCAAAATATAGTATCTGAACTGAATCTGCACTTAGTGTTTATGTTCTCTGTCAGTGAAGAAGAAATCCCTCTGGACAGAGGCAATTGAAATTTGTGTTCCTATTCAGAGTGCCCATTTTGGAGAAGCTGGATTCTCCCCACGTTAAATATTGACATTGTGCCTCACTCTGCTCTCGTGGGAGGCAGTAAATAGGAACAGCAACAACAACAACAACAACAACAATTTAAAAAAAATAATAATAAACGCATGTATTTAATTATTAACAGATTAGAAAATATTAATTCATTAGAAACTTAAAAATAAATAAATATGCAAATGAGAGGCTGAGAGGATGATATGATGAACGAACTACATACACTGACCCAACCCTCAAAGGAGAGGTTAATGCCTGGGAGGATGATATCCTGACAACAGAATAGATAGTACACAACTACCCCCACACATAAAACTGGTAATCCTGAGGAAATGGTATCGTGTGGAACGAATGTATACTGTACGGCCTTCCCCTCGAAGAGTAGGTAATGCCTGGAATGAATGTATAATGACGAATGAAAATATACTACAGAGAATTAAATAAGCATAAACATTAGTCAATATAGTTAGAATAGGTGGAAAAAACATTTGCATTTATTTATTTAGATAACATTAAAACCCATGGCAAGTTTCATTGAAAACGTGAAACGCCTAAATTAAAATTGGCTGGAAAAATATAGTCGCCATCTTTATAAACAAAGATGAATATGCTGGCTAAGAAAAACGATAACTTTCATAATTTTCGAGTTAAAAAAGACTTGTTTATTATAAACTTGAGTTATTTTTCTTCCTTAGCTAGTATTATGGTTAACGAACATATACTATACTGACAGAGGATAATATCATGATGAACGAACACAACTTCCCTCCACCCAAAAAGGAGGAAGTCATTATTGCGTGGACGGTCTTATGAGAACAGAACCCTTAAAAGATATTTTGACTAAATCGAGTCTTGGGTCTTTTTTCGTTCTGAGAGGATCCCCCCTACACACCCTTAAAAATGGAAGAGGTAATTCCTGGGAATTTATGACAACAGAACCGATACTACACCACACCGCCAATTAAAAAAATATTCTATTTCAATCAATTTTTTTTAATTTAAAAATGCCCAGTCACAAAAAACTTTTTATGGTTCCGTGGCCTTTTGGCTAAGATCACAGCGTATTATCTGTTCTCGAGATCTCAGCAATATTTGACACTTTACTAAAGCCCGAAGAAAATGATCTCCCTCGAAAATAAAATTCTAAATAACTTTTTAAACGCTATAATTTTTTCTGAAATCTCTTTATCTTATTTTATTTATAATTATAATAATAGTACTATCGCTAAAACGATTGCGTATTTAGAAGAAAATGTGACAATACAAAGTAGAAAGGTTATATTACAGAATATTAATTTATTAAAAATTTGAAAATAAAGAAATATACAAATGAGCAAAATCAAGATTTGTTTGACTGAGTTGGAGATGCCTACATATAGGATATTTCAATATATTCTTCTATCATTAGAATTAAATAATCCTAACGTGTTTTTATCTTAATATAGTTAAGATAGATGGAAATAAAACTTTCGCAGTTATTAATTTATATATATATATATATATATATATATATATATATATTTCGTTATATATTTATATATATATATAAATATATATATATAAATATATATATACATAAATATATATATATATATATAATATATATATATAAATATATATATAAATAAGTATATATATATATAAATATATATAAATATATATAATATATATATATAAATATATATATATATTTATATATAGATATATACATATATATAAATATATTTATATATACATATATACATATATACATAAATATATTTATATATACATAAATACATATATGTAAATATATTTTATATATATATATATATATATATATATATATATATAGAGAGAGAGAGAGAGAGAGAGAGAGAGAGAGGGGGGGGCTGTCAATGGCCCGATTAGCTAAATTGTGATCGCATTGAATTGGCTAAATAATTGAAATCAATACCCTCTCTTTATTTTTCAGTGAACCACTGAACCCGAAATGCTGAAACAATGGCAGAAACGCTGACTCGCACAACGTCAACATTTGCAACTGACAAATTTACAGTCAAATCGTCTCGATTTAATACGAACTATTTATTTTGTATTAGTATATTATCATCTATTACATGGTGCTTGTATAAACAACTACCCATGGCCAACTCAAGTATATTTGAGTAACTTCAGAGAAATTACGAAAACAGATGAAAATTGATGACGTCATAAAAATTAGCCGCTGTGCGCTTTTGGTTAGCCTTTGTAAAATCAACGCTCCTCTTGTCACTTGAAAATAAAAATGGCTACTTTCTATCCTACAGTCACCACTGAAAACGTTCGGCTGCCTTCATAATTTCTCTAAAGTCACATGAACATACTCGAGTTGGTCATAGATAGTGGTCTATGGAAATACTTCTTTCACAAAATTATTATTTCACGTTAATAATAATAATAATAATAATAATTGAGATTACTAAATATCTGATAGGGAAACCTTTCTTAAAAGACAGTTTTGTGTAAACAATAAAATCCATTTGAAAATGATTTATCCGAATCACGTGTTTTTTTTTCTTATTATTTGATTGGTGAAATATAAATGTCGTATGAAGACAATTATTCACATCTGTCTACACGTCATTTAACTATATATATATATATATATATATATATATATATATATATATATATATATGATTATTTTTATTTACACAGACATGTACAAAATCTGCGACACTGGCATGTCGATGTTATCGATCAACAGCTATTATAAACTGAGATCTCATCAAGCAGAGTTAGAATCCGGTCTTAACCTTAGATCATATTTCGAAAGAAACTACTACTCTGTGGATGTTTTACCTGGATTATTATTATTATTGTTATATATATATATATATATATATATATATATATATATATATATATATATATATATATATATATATATATATAGAGAGAGAGAGAGAGAGAGAGAGAGAAATGTGAGACTTAGATGGCAATACAATGCAGAGGTGTGACGGATAGACACAAGTTGGAGAAAATAAGACATATAATGGTGGAACAAGTTAAATAGTTTCACCCTTAATACAATGTATACATACACATATATATTTTATTTTTCACAAACACATATATCTGTTTATCTACACAATGTCACAATGTTATGTAATAGCTTATCAAGATGGTCTGGTGGAAACTCTGTATGATATAATATTTCGGGAACTCTTCCCTTCATCAGAACCTTTCTCAACTCAAGTTCAAGGCTAGTGTTTGAAGGGCTATAAATACCTCTCTTAAAAAGTGAACGAATAGACAATTTTTGATAGAGCAACCACATGTAATGATCAATGTCTAATTTCTTCAAGTAAAAGAATTATATGACTCTTTATTTTGGGATAGAACTTTCATAGGCATACATTGTCTTAGTATAGAACCCAAAATATCAATGACCTTCCACAGAAAAAAGTATGCGGCCAAAACCCACCGGACAAAGGCCCACCGAACAAAAGCATACCAAAACAATTCAAATCCGGACAAAAGCCCACCAACGTAAAAGTAAATTTATTCAAAAAAAAAATTTTTTATTTATATTTAATTAAAAAATTTTTTTTTAACAATTATCAATAACTCGGTGCCTGTAATTTTTTTTTCTTGACAAAAATGTTCTTATTTCATTTTTAAACAGTTTTCCTGTATTTTGTAAATACTGCATTCTTTTAAAAAATGATGTATTGTATTACTCATCTTTTGCAGAAAGAAAAATAACTTTAACATAAAATGATCCATTATTTCCGGGGTGGACGGGTTCTACTTTTTAAAACGATTACATGTGGTTTTATGACTTAGGGTTAGTGGTAAAAAAATTAGTTAACTGCACTAAAAAGTTAGAATGGCCCGGAAAGAGGGATCATTTTATGTTAAATTTATATGCGCAACTAATCCCTTATTCTAAATTAAAAGAATAATTGTTTCATTTTTAATGTGTTCACACGTAATCGCCTAAAAATATAGAATCTCATTTAGGGTGGCGGTACTTTTATATTTTCCCTTTGCGTATTGTATCCAAGATTTTGATAAACTCATTGTGAGATTTTTATTTATATCAGGTTGGAAAGAAAGTAATATCGTTTTTGTCCAACACATTTATTTCATCTGAAACATTCACATTAGAGCATCTTTAATCTTTACAATAATTTCCTTCATTTTCTATGACTTCTGTCCAACGATCAACCAGCTTCTGTATGCCTTCTTCAAACAAATTCTTTGATTTTTGAGAAAAAAACAAATTTAAGTAATTTTTGGAGTTGGTCGTCATTTTCATGAATGTTATTGTTTAAGCGATGCTGTAACGACCGAAAAAGATGGTAGTCGGCTGGAGCAATGTCAGGTGAATAAGGTGGATAGGACAAAACTTCCCAATTGAAACTCATTACCTTTTCCTGAGTGAGTTTTGCTGTGTGAGGTTTCGCGTTATCATGCTGTAGCACTACACCCTTCCTATTGAGTAATGCGTGTCGTTTTTTTTGATAGAGCAATTCTTAGATCATCCAGCTGCGAACAATATTTTACTACTGTGATTGTTTGATTAGGCTCTAGTAACCTATAATAAATCAGTCCTCTCATGCCCTATCATAAAGAAAGCATAACCTTTTTTGGGTGTAGTCCTTGTTTTGGGACAAGCTGTGGACTTTGGTTTCGGTCTAACCATTGTCTTTTGCATTGGCTATTCTTGTAAAGAACCCATTTTTCATCTCCAGTCACAATTCTTTGCAAAAATGGTTCTTGATGATTCCTGGAAAGCAAAGATGTGCAAACAGTCAATCTTTGATTTCGTTGAGCGTCGGTCAAATCGTGGGGAACCCAGAGTCTAAGTTTTGAAACTTTTCCTACTCGTGAAGGCATGAAATGATTGTGGTATGGGTTGTATTGAATTGTTGAGCTAATTCTCTGTTGGTTAACTTTGGATTGGCCTCCACAGCGTCTTTAATGGCGTCTTTATCAATTGATTTTGGCCTTCCCGAACGTCGCCGATCTGACAAGTTAAAGTCTCCAGCAGAAAATTTTGCAAACCACCGTTGACATTTTCGATCATTCAGAACATTTATCCGATAGACAGTTCCAATATTCCTTGTAGCTTCTGCACCTGAGTTTGATTTTTTGAATTCACAGAGCATGCAATATCTCAGATGCTCCTCACTAATATCCATTTTTTGACGGCTGAGACCGTTAAACTTAATATTTTCCAACTAATTACTATATCTGAAAGGCAAAGCAAGATATTAAGACACCAATTCACCAAAAAATTTAGAACTGTGTACAACTTAGGAGGCTGCAAGGTGATGAAGTAAAAAATACGACATTATTTTCTTTCAAACCTGATACATTTTTCTTTTCTACCATTTTTTTTCTATTCATCAACTTGTGCCATTTTTAGCGATGCCATTTAACTAGATTTGCAAAATAGTTTAGCAGTCATGAGTTTTCAAATCCTCCATTAATTGACAGTTGATTTAATTAATTTCAAAGAGAAATAAGTATTCGGTTTAAGAATTTCAAACCGAAAAAAAAATACAAACAAACATTAATTATTTCAGAGGATGCGAGGACAGAACAAACAGCCAGGGTCAGGGCGGCGCCAGTGAATGAAAAACTGTGAACTCTCTGGAAGGCGTCATAAAAATAATTTAAATAAGGGATTTACCACTTTGACTGTCAGCAGAAAAAGGGAGGGGAATGCCAGTCTGAGTCACATCTTTTATATCAATGACCACATGGTCACGTGATCTAGAACTCCATGCATTATGAAAAAGCAACCACCAAATGTATAAATAGCTAAACAAGATAATCCAGTACGTATTCAAGTAAACGCAGGTATGTGCAGCAGCTGACTGAAGTTAGTATTGTTTGTGTTTTTTAAAGTGAATTTGAATATAAAAGGCAAGTAGATATTAAAATTTGTAAGTAAACAAGAGTTTGGCTTTGTTTTACAATGTTTACAACATATGTGTATGTAGAGTATTGATTTACTCCTCTCCAGGAGTTAGGCACAAGGACAGTTTTTATCTTACTCCCACAAGTAAGATGTGACCCAAGGTCGGGTCGGGAAAGTGGGGTTTAAAAATTGCCTCGGCAGCCCCGTCGGCATTCCCCGGTAGGGGCGCCTCAGGCAGTAAGCAATAAACTTACTCCTCCCCAAAGAGGGGGGGGGGCAAAGCCTGGGAGGGTGGACCTTCTAGAACTGCACAGGACAGACCCATAGACCGGCGTAAATCAAGCCCCGAAGGCCAAGACAATATCAGTCTATGGGGTGCAGTATCCATCGGAACAGATACTACACTTTGATCTTAGCCAAAAGAATGTGGACAAGCATCGTGATGCATGTGCAGCAATAGTGTATGAATGCACGTGAAGAACTGACAGACATACGATGTGAAAATATTTGGCTAAGAAAAGAGGCCACTTGCAATCTATGTTGCCATTTTTAAAAAAGTAATTGCCTCTTAAAAGCAAGGGCACGCTGAGAAAGTCACTTGAGATTTTACAGAATTTATCTCCTTGGTCAGTCCGTTTTTCCGAGAACCTGTTCGTCTCAGATTTGGGATTATGTTAATCTGACTACGATTGAATTTGTGTTTTAAATCTGGCAGGCCGGATTATAAAGGAACAAGTGTAATCTTTTACAAATTCCACGTCGGAGGCATATCTGTAAGTGATAGCTGATATCAATAGCAGAGCTGAAAAGTTTGACGCATGAGGCTGACATGGCTTGATACACTGAAATCCCTGACCACAGCAATCTGTAGGTAATAAATAATTAATATTTATTTATAAATATTATTATATAGCCCCCTTTACTAAGGCTGGGCACTCTGAGTGAACTTAATAACAAGCAGTACTACTAGCTTCATTGCGAGATCCAACACGATTTGTTTTTGTTGTTGATCACTCTTCGCCGCTTGCTGTGAATACCAGCCGATTTGGCATTTGCAAAGTTAAATTCCTCCTAAATTCCAAGCTAATTTCTGGTGGCCGACTGGTAAGTCTCTTGACTGCGAATCAGTGGTGATTTGTGATCGGAGTTCGTGCCCAACGACCGTCAGGAATTAGCTTCCTGCACTGAAGATTGCATAAGCATGAAACATCGATATCTGTAGGTAATAAATAACTAATATTTATTTCTAAATATTATCATATAGCCCCCTTTACTAAGGCTGGGCACTCTGGGTGAATTTAATAACAAGCAGTACTACAAGCATAAAAACGATGTAGTTTTGCATTTTATTTTAAATTTTATTGTGATATTTCAAGCAGTCCTCCACTCTTTATCAAAAAATCAAAAAATGATACGAAATGGAAAAAATGAATAAAATTAAAACCGTTGAGAAAACTGGAATGGCTAGCTCTTGAAAAAGGTTCTGTCCATAGAAATCTTGCCTGAAGCTAGGCACATTGAAGGAAAGAAAGTTTTTTTTTCTGGTGTGGTAAAAAGAGTTGTGTGAATATCTAGCAAAGAGCGACCAGAGATTGGAGCTCAGTCGAGTGCCTTTCATGGAAATAACGATAGAGCAGAGAATATCAACGTTTTTTTCCGTGAGGGGCTGTAAGGAATGGAAAAGATCCTTCCCACTAAATTTAGAAGTCGATTTTGTACTCGGTCAAGGCAGGAAAGTGCTCCGAGTGGCACTTCCCTAGATGTGGTAGTAGTACACCATCTTAGGACGTACCGACTCTTATATATGTAGAGGATTGCATCAGGAGTCGGGTACTTTCTGGAGCAGTAGAATGATACAACCATTTTTCCAGTTGTCCTTAGCAACAGATTGGATATAGTCTTTTGGGTATTTTTAACAAGAGCCAACAAAACAAAAAAGGGTGAAAAAAACAACAAATATACAACAAATAAATGTTACCAAAGGCAAGATAATAATTATAATTATAATGTCATCTCAGGTCAATCTTATATATGTAGAGGATTGCATCAGGAGTCGGGTACTTTCTGGAGCAGTAGAATGATCCAACCATTTTTTCTGCAACCTTAGCAACAGATTGGATATAGGTCTTTTGGGCATTTTTAACAAGAGCCAACAAAACAAAAAGGGGTGAAAAAAAACAACAAATATACAACAAATAAATGTTACCAAAGGCAAGATAATAATTATAATTATAATGTCATCTCAGGTCACTCTTATATATGTAGAGGATTGCATCAGGAGTCGGGTACTTTCTGGAGCAGTAGAATGATCCAACCATTTTTTCTGCAACCTTAGCAACAGATTGGATAAGGTCTTTTGGGCATTTTTAACAAGAGCCAACAAAACAAAAAGGGGTGAAAAAAAACAACAAATATACAACAAATAAATGTTACCAAAGGCAAGATAATAATTATAATTATAATGTCATCTCAGGTCAATCTTATATATGTAGAGGATTGCATCAGGAGTCGGGTACTTTCTGGAGCAGTAGAATGATCCAACCATTTTTTCTGCAACCTCAGCAACAAACTGGATATGAAAGTCATAAGAACTTATTAAAAGGAGGGAGCCATTCATTTCAACTGAAGAAAAAACAAGGATCCAAGCTTTGGTGGTGAAAGAAGAGAATCTTGGTTTACAAGATGTTAAAATTAACAAGCCATTTTTCTTTTCCTCCATTGCTCCACATGCTCTAGATCTGAAGAGAGAATCGCAAGATATTGATCACCAATGCTCTTCGAGGTGCTGCCACAGACAGTTGTGTCGTTTGCATAGATGTCAACAAATGATATCAGAAGATCAGAAAGAGTGTGGGACAGAGAATAAATCCTTGAGGCATGCTGACACCATGTGCTTGCGACCTCTGCTCATCAACAACCATTTTCATAGACCTATTATCAGAGAAAGGAATTCGATGATCGGAGACATTGCCAGATATTCAATAGCTAGAAAGTTTGTACCGGATCCCATCAGAAGCCTTTGATATGTCAACGGCTGTTGCTCTAGTAACAAAAGCTCAGTCACGAGATTCATTAATCCTTTGTGATATTACAGTTAGTACAGTTTAACCATAACAGTGATCGAACACGTGCGGACTCGTGTAGAGAAGATATATCTACTACCAAAACGAGTAGAATTTCCACTACTACAACAACCACTAATTTATCTTGCCTTTGGTAACATTTATTTGTTGTATATTTTGTTTTTTCACCCCTTTTTGTTTTATCTATCTGGTGTTTATGTTTTGTATATGAAATGTTAATAAATGTGGCAATAGTATTTGGCAAGCTTCCTACTTTCTATTTCGGTTCGGATGTACAAAGCCGATATGTAAATAACAGCTGAAAGAATCTTGATGCCAGCAACTGCTCCTGACAACATTCCAATCATAGCGCTTAAAAGGCTGCAACTGGATCTAGCTCCTATTCTTAAAAAGTTGGATTATTCAGTCGGAACCACCTAAGTGATGCCTTGTTCTGTGAATATTTATACTAACTTGATATACAACTAATTATGGGAAATTCAAATAAATTTATACTATATAGAAGAATTATTGGTTATATAAGCTGTTTTGGGTTGGGAAGGTAAAAATAACGGGTAGTGTTGGTATTTTTATTACAGAGAAATTCGTTGTAGAGTTGGGAGAACGTGTTGCGATCAAAGTTTTGTAGATGGGGTGTAGAGCTTGTTGTATGAAGGAGAGGTTGGGTGAATCGATCTCCATCCTTCTGGCCTTGCTGGATATGAAGAAAACAAATAATAAAACAAGATTATAAAGATAAAATTACCCATCTACTAATTAAATCAATTTTATTAATAGTTTAATCCACATAAAAAAAATGGTCCGTTAAGAGTTAGTCCAACAGGAATACAAAATATGGTAGGCCAGGATTTTTCGTCTCGTCAAGTCATGGTTGGAGACAAGAAAAGATATATAACGTCTGGTAATGTAGACGAGGATTGGCGGCCATTTGCTTTTTGCAAATTCTGTGCACAAAAAAAACAAGAATTTTTTTTTTGACATGTAATAAAAACCCATTTATACTACGTAAAAATACAGACAAATTTCATAGGTAAGTGGGAAAATACCTATTCTCGACATAAGTCACCATCACTTGTTGTATATTTATTTATTTTACCCCGTTCTCGTTCGTTTTATGGACCCCGTCCGCGACTTTGCTGAGTATTATAAAAGATACCCAAACTTTGACATGTCCTATCATATTTCATCTGGATATGATAATAGAAACAAATATAAAAGTATTCGATTTGCATAAATGCAAGTATCAAGAGTATTTTGATACAGATGAGAGTGGTATTTAAACATTGAATGTTATTGAGATGCCTGCATTCAATCTTTAGACAATGGGTATACCTATAAGGGTGCATGCACGGGGAGTATTGTGAAGCAAGGGTTGCACAACCTAACCACACTTCTTCTGAACCAGCATTGCTTGAGTTTAATGACAATGAGAAGTCTAGGACGATTGAAAACAATGCTGGGATAACCAGAAAGCACTCCCTTATGCAGCACCGGGTATTCCCAAATGGTCACCCATTTAGTACTGCTCAGGTTCAACGTCGCTTAACTCCAATGATCTAACAGGATCCAGTGTCAATGTCAATGTCATTATGTTGTTTTTTTTTTAACTTTTAGCATAAGATACAAGATTCAAATATTATTTGAATATAAAAGATATTACCATTCCTCTTTGAAAAATTTCTTTAACTGAAAGAAATTCTTTATTTTTATTTTACAAAAATAAAACATGCAATTAATATTATTGGTTTTGGTTGTTTTGTTTTACGACGTATAAACCCATTTTGGATTATTTAATGCTAGATTCGGCCATTTTGTAAAATATTTTATGTTTCAAATTCATTTTATCTTCAAATATTTATCTTATTTATTTTGGTTTGGTTGTTTTGTAGAGGAAAATTGTTTTATTTCTTAGCTTTGCAGAACGTCATTTAGTTTTTCAAAGGGAAAGGAAAGAAAACACTAACATCAATGTTTGGTGTATTTTAAGTCAGGAAGCCGGTATCTTCAGACAGCCTAATCTGGTAGTACCAATTCTTCTTTAAACTTACAAGATCACTCTCTCTCTCTCTTCTTTTAATCGCTATGGGTGCGAGGTGAACATAGTCATGGAGAGGCTGCTAACATCAGTCGAGGCTCTCTCTTCTCCCTCTATCTAATATTGTTGGTTTAGTAGTGTTGAGTAATTAACATGCAATGTAAAGATGTCAACAGATGCAGTGAAAAAGTTAAATTTAACTAATTATATACAAGTTAAATTTAACTATTTATTTACAAGTTAAATTTAACTATTTATATACAAGTTAAATTTAACTATTTATATACAAGTTAAATTTAACTAATATACAAGTTAAATTTAACTAATTATGTCAAGTTAAATTTAACTAATTATATACAAGTTAAATTTAACTATTTATATACAAGTTAAATTTAACAAATATACAAGTTAAATTTAACTAATTATATACAAGTTAAATTTAACTATTTATATACAAGTTAAATTTAACTAATATACAAGTTAAAATTAACTAATTATATCAAGTTAAATTTAACTATTTATATACAAGTTAAATTTAACTAATATACAAGTTAAATTTAACTAATATACAAGTTAAATTTAAATAATTATATACAAGTTAAATTTAACTATTTATATACAAGTTAAATTTAACTAATTATATACAAGTTAAATTTAACTAATATACAAGTTAAATTTAACTATTTATATACAAGTTAAATTTAACTAATATACAAGTTAAATTTAACTATTTATATACAAGTTAAATTTAACTAATATACAAGTTAAATTTAACTGATATACAAGTTAAATTTAAATAATTATATACAAGTTAAATTTAACTAATATACAAGTTAAATTTAACTATTTATATACAAGTTAAATTTAACTAATATACAAGTTAAATTTAACTGATATACAAGTTAAATTTAAATAATTATATACAAGTTAAATTTAACTAATTATATCAAGTTAAATTTAACTATTTATATACAAGTTAAATTTAACTAATATACAAGTTAAATTTAACTAATATACAAGTTAAATTTAAATAATTATATACAAGTTAAATTTAACTATTTATATACAAGTTAAATTTAACTAATTATATACAAGTTAAATTTAACTAATATCCAAGTTAAATTTAACTATTTATATACAAGTTAAATTTAACTAATTATATACAAGTAAAATTTAACTAATTATATACAAGCAGATAAAATCGCTATATTGTGATCAGTGTCAAAGCTCAATTGTAGTGTGCAGCTAATGCTACCACCTCAAGTGGCAGTTAAGAGCATGAAAGTCACATGACCGACATTTTTCTCGGCCTTTTGGCTAAGAAAGTGTAGTATCTGTTCCGATGGATACTGCACCCTATAGACTGGTGTCGTCTTGTCCTTCGGGGCTTGATTCCGCCGGTCTGTGTGTTTGTCCTTTGCAGTTCTAGGAGGTCCACCCTCCCAGGCTTTGCCTCCCCTCTTTGGGGGGGGGGGGGGGGTACGTTTATTGCTTACTACCTGAGGCGCCCCTACAGGGGAATGCCGGCGGGGCTGCCCAGGCAATTTTCAATGGCCAGAGTGCTCACCTTCTTGGGCGCTGGCTTTTCAAGTCCCACTTTCCCGACCCGACCTTGGGGCACATCTTACCTTGTGGGAGTAAGATAAAACTGGCCTTGTGCCTAACCTCCTGGGGAGGTAAATAAATTACATTAACTCAACATCCTATATCGCTTGAAACTGCATTGATCAAAAGTGATGTGTCTATTTCCAACAATGCATGACTTGATATCTCTTTGAAATCGATTGTGAAATATGTTTAAAAATTAACGAAATGAAATAATTCAATCCAGTCCTTGGGAGATTCACATCCGGGTACTGATCCTTATTTCAATATTTGTCGTAGTTATGTTTCAAGAAAACAACATTATTCTCAAATATCTGCTTTTGACAATAACTCAAAGTTGTACAAAGATAATGTTCTTAGTGTGAAGAAGAACGCGGTCTTTTTAAGTTGCCAAATTTCAGAATCGGTTCTAAAGTAAATGCATTATGAACATTTAAATGAAAAATAATAATATTCTTGTTGCTTTAGTGTCGGATGGAAATAGCAATGGAGAGGCATATCGCTATGGTACTAGAACTAGAACTTATCATGACTTTATACCATCTTTTTTATATACTGTTAATATAGGTGCAATATCAGATTTGCAGGATTAACTAATTTGCATATTAGTTTTGAAAAAGTTAATTTTATTAATTAACTATTATTTGTTATTGCTTTTTTTTAATTCTATGATTTTTAAAATTTTAACATAACAAATAGTTCTGTTTTGCAATATTGTTTTATTTTCTGGACAAATACTTAGCATTTGTGTTCAAACTTTCTTTTCTTTAGCGACCGACTTCATTTTTCTAAATTGCCAGTCAAACGGCAAATTTGTTTTTGCGTTTTTTTCTCTCTCCTTTCTTTAGGTCACATTTAAAAGATAAATAAATCTGTTTCAGAATAGCCAAAATGTTAATGTTTCGTGTTAGCAGGGCTACCCGGTATTACCCGGGGGAATAGTTATTTATTTTTATCAATAACAATTTATTTCCTACTGTTGTCACACGCGAGGTAAATCTTACTGTGAAAACCGAAACAACTAATCGAGGGGAAACTTACAACAACAAAAAAAAACAAAAATAATAAAACAACAAAAATAAACAAAAATAATAAAACAACAAAAAAAACAAAAATAATAAAACAACAAAAATAAACAAAAATAATAAAACAACAAAAATAAACAAAAATAATAAAACAACAAAAAAAACAAAAATAATCAAATAACAAAAATAAACAAAAATAATAAAACACCAAAAAAAAAAATAATAATAAAAAAAAAAAAATATAATAAAAAAAAAAAAAAATAAAACAACAACAAAAAAAAATAATAAAACAACAAAAATAAACAAAAATAATAAAACAACAAAAACACAAAAATAATAAAACAACAAAAATAAACAAAAACGGGAGATAAGTTTTACTTTAAAAAAAAACTAACGCCCCCCCCCCCGCATTATCTATCTCTATCTATCTCTAATCTATCTCTAGTAGGTTGTCTCTCTTCCCTCCCCTACCCCATTAACGACGTATTATTTTGTTATGATGTTAGTAGGGGTGGGACGTAATGGGTGAAAATTTTAGATTCATGCCAGTAGTATTTTTTTGTGTTCATTTATGCATAAATAACACTAAACAATCAAACATTTTGAAAATTTTGCAAAATTCAGAAGGTGCAGGCCAAAAATAGCCGTTAGGGCTCCACGGGACTCAAAATCCATCATTTTTCGGTGAAAAAGTGGTTTCATGCGACATTGCAGGTCCTAAAACATCCTCAAAAGCTATGAATGGATATAGATTGTCAAATCTGATATAGTACTTTAATTTAGGACCATTTTCAGGCTGTGAAAGGGTTTTCATGAATGTAGAATAGCCAAAAACTAGTGGCCTGCACCTTCTGAATTTTGCAAAATTTTCAAAATGTTTGATTGTTTAGTGTTATTTATGTATAAATGAACACAAAAAAAATACTACTCGCATGAATCTGAAATTTTCACCCATTACGTCCCACCCCTAATGTTAGTGAGTTTAGTTTAATGCAAAGATCAGGTCTGGTTCGGGTGGCTAACCAATTAAGTTGGCCAATCAATTGCTTGGTTTCACTAACTTCTTTTGTAGATATTGCATGTTTCGAATTTCTGCCTCCTTCTAGTGGGATACACTTTAAATTCTTCACATATTCGTCCCATCCAAGTTTAACATCATTCCTGTTTTTCTTCATACTCAATCCTATATACTAGAATTCTGCAACTTACTCAGATTTAACCATAAACAAGTGGCGAATCTTGTCCATAACTCTTGTCTGAAAGATCACTGAGCCTGCAAAGCGAACCTCGCCATAAGTAGCGATTATACCATGCAGTTTGTTTCCAAAGTTCCATGTAAACATGACTTGATCATATTTTTAAACTACTGTTACTGACTTCAATAATTCCTCCTTCAGTGTCAGATACTTGAAGGACATTGAAGCATCAGTTAAGCCATGCACACACTAGGAGGGGTTCTAAATACATCCTGGTGGCACATTGGCTTCTTTAGGAGGATCCAGATACCATTATGGCCAAGGCTATATGTAGACTGTTTTTAGCATGTTGGGAATTGTTTTTATACTGAAAACATCCCTTTCCTGAAAGCCTCTTCCCACAAGTCTAGCTCTATAGACTTGTTTGTCATTGAGATTTTTTATTATTCTTGTGGATATCTTGGGGTGTGCTTAGGTATAAACCTTATTTTCGACCCAGCTTTGGAGTTCTTTCTGTCTTGCTGTTTCTAGGTCATGATTAGAAGAGGAAATCCTATTTCCCTCACCACTAGAGGTGGGTCCATTGGTCTGACTTAATTTGCTTTCCATTTCAGTACCTAATGTTCCGATCTTAGCCAAAATGGTTTACCTTGTTCCAGAGCCACATTCATTAAATGCTTGTTTTTGCCTGGAGCTTTGCCTTTTCTATTTATGATATTCATTGTTCTCCATTCTGAATCACCATTGGCAAGATTATGGGATTGACATCCTAATAGTCTATCATATCAGCATAAACACAAAAACAGGAACCAACCCAAATTCACTTCAACAACAAAAGCTCAAACTGGGGCCATAAACATCAGCTCCTAAGCCAAAAATGTTGATCACTGGGGTCTCTCAACTATGTCGGTCAAACCACTGATCAAAGAATATAAAAGCAGACCGCACAACAGAATCTGCCTCTTTTCCTCTTCTTTCTTTGCACTTTCCTCTTTCTCTCGACTCGCCTCTCTACACACAAATTCGGCTACACTTGCCTTTGGGCAAGGGGTGCCAGCACGTCGGCTAACTACTAAACACCCCCCCCCACACAAACACACACACACACACCCACACACACACACACACAAAGGCTTACACTCCTATCATTCTTCAACGCATAAAACCCCACACTGCTGACAAATACACAAACACATACAAATGCCTAAACGAATTATCTACTCCCACGCATACACATTCGTACAACAAGAAACAAAAGATGACACGCACATTCATATACTTCGACATACTAATGCCAAGCCTCACATGGCTACACACACACATACAAACATGGTCGCATACACGTGCTTACTGCTATTCTCGGAACTGACTTCTAACGAACATTTCAAACTAACATTTTACCATGTAAGATTTGTGAATATATAAATATTTTTGTGTTACCTTTAAATTACGTTTTATTCTTCCTTCAACTTATGCATGACTTATATGCATGCTTTATCATTCATTTCAACTTTCATACATGTTTTTTCATGTTTTATATGTTTTAAACATTTCTTCAACAATCTAAATGTAAGCGTAGATCTTAGCATTTTCTCTAAGACATAATATCTTACTAAGCTAAGGTCGACGCACCCCTACAAGATTTTACATTTAATAGATTCTCCTGGTTAGCAATACACATGAAAATATTTTAAGCAATTAAAATTGCTTAAAATATCTCGATAATGGCATATATAGAAAGAATCTTTAAAAAAATGTTTAATCTGACTAAAAATAAGAAAGTTATGACTATTTTTGTGCCTCGCACGATTGGATATTTCCTTCAACTTACGCATGCAATTATCTTTCATTGAGCTTTCATACATGTTTTTCCATTTCTTCAACAATCTAAATGTAAGTGTAGATCTTAGCATTTTCTCTAAGACATAATATCTTACTAAGCTAAGGTCGACGCGCCCCTACAAGATTTTACATTTAATAGATTCTCCTGGTTAGCAATACACATGAAAATATTTTAAGCAATTAAAATTGCTTAAAATATCTCGATAATGGCATATATAGAAAGAATCTTTAAAAAAATGTTTAATCTGACTAAAAATAAGAAAGTTATGACTATTTTTGTGCCTCGCACGATTGGATATTTCCTTCAACTTACGCATGCAATTATCTTTCATTGAGCTTTCATACATGTTTTTCCATTTCTTCAACAATCTAAATGTAAGCGTAGATCTTAGCATTTTCTCTAAGACATAATATCTTACTAAGCTAAGGTCGGCGCCCCTACAAGATTTTACATTTAATAGATTCTCCTGTTTTTGCGAATAGGCTTTTATTTCGGTAGTACATGCCTATCAGTTTGATGCTCGTTTATGGTTCCTAATTCTTCATTTATATTGTTCTCCTCAGAGATTGGTATTTGAAGTTCCTTCAGGCTGACTTTGAAGTGGTGGGTTCAATTATTGATTCACTTTCAGAGAAACTTCGATTAGCAATACACATGAAAATATTTTAATTGCTTAAAATATCTCGATAATGGCATATATAGAAAGAATCTTTAAATTTTTTAAAATCTGACTAAAAATAAGAAAGTTATGACTATTTTTGTACTTAGCACGATATTTTCCCCTCTTTAAGACCATATGCGTTTTGTCACATTTTTTACACTAATTTTTCAGTAAAAATGTTATATCTTTGTTTAAACACAAAATTAAGCAATGACATTTGTATTTTTGTGCAAGGAATCAGAATATGTCACGGAACATCTCCAGATATTAATGGTTTCCAAGTAATCTGCAGTAAATGCACATAAATATGCTGCAATACCTTAAAAATACCATGTATCTATTTAAAAAAATAAGTTAGAAAACTCAACATGTATTACAATTAAACTTTATGTACAAGAAACTGAAATCTAATACTAGGACTGTTTAAAAATGAATATATTATAATATATACTTTGTTGTACTATCTGAAATTATTAAACTTGTGAAGTATGTAACTTTATATTTATTTAGTTTCACTCTCACGTAACTATAACAATGCTCTATACCCAATGTTGAGCATATCTTGATTTATGATAAAATTGAAAACACATTTATGAAATATTTATTTTGTAATATTTTAAATATATTATATATATATATATATATATATATATATATATATATATATATATATATCAAAACATTTTTTAAATGTGTAATATATATATATATATTTGAATACTACAAAGATAACTATTTTATATTAGATCCTATATATATATATATAGCTGCAACCGCGGTTTTCTCAACTAACCCGACTATTGTATTCCCTCATATTTCACTCTCCCCTCTCTCCAACCCACCTCCTAATTTAGCATAGCTTTTTCACTTAAGTTTTTTCTTGGATTCGCTTGCTTGAATATCTCACCAATAATACCATTCGCTTTTCTACTATGGCCCGGGAAGTTATCAAAAATGGCCAGCTTTCTCACATTAATTTCATTTAAGTGTGCTCCATCTACGATTTGATTTCAACATTTTACCTTTGGATTTACTTCATTTTGAACACTTTCTCCATACTGCTCCTACGAAAAACTTTTTTCGTCTTCTTCAAAATCTTTTCATTGGACACTTTTTCAACGGACAATTACCATCTGGACAAATCACATCTTTTTTACGAACTTTTTTTCACTCCATTTTTAATAATATTTTTCAAATGTTTGAACTTTGGCTTTTCCACAGCCAACTTATCTATCTGCATTTCTCCTCTGATGATAAGATTTCGATCTTTGAAAAGTCTTGGCTTAAGGAAAGAATTATTATTCTTTCCTTAAGCCAAGGCTTTTCACTAGTTTATTACAGAATACACCTTGCATTGAACAATCGAAATTTGAAATACATTTGGACATTCGTACATGTTTATAACTCTTATTTCTTCTATCTTTATAATTGCTCTATCTCGTATATTGAGCTTAACCTTTTCACTATAGGTTCTATCTACTAAAAGTTTACTTTTGGTTTATATTTGATTCTCTCTCTCTCTATATATATATCTAATATATATATATATATATATATATATATATATATATATATATACATATATATATATATATATATATATATATATATATATATATATATATATCTACAGGGCTTTACGCGCTCCATTACTTTTGGAGCTGCTCCCGCCCCTGCTCCAACGCTAAAAATTGGAGCTGGCTCCTCTCACGCTCCCCATTTTCAAAAAGGAGCCGCTCCAGCTCAAACTCCTATAAAAAAGGAGCGGCTCTTTTTAGCGCTCCATAATGAAAATGTACCTTCTTTCATAAACGTTCTATTCTGCCAATGGTCGAAGTATAGGGGTGGGCGCCAAAGGATCTCATCGATATGTGTTGGGATGTCACTTTAAGTGTAAGACTGTAAGATAATATTTAACAAAATGTCGCTAATATTTTGAGAGTTATAGGAGAACATGTCGGACGAAGTATAAGATTATACGTAAATTTTCGTTTCCTGAGGTATAAAATAGAAATAGAAACATCCCTGAAGCATTTTAAAACAATTTTAATTTTCATATATATATATATATATATATATATATATATATATATATATATATATATATATAAAGAGAGAATTTAGAGAAATGGGTTTAATGAGGAATATATTACTTAAAGAATATATATAAATACTTATAGAGGGGCAATCTGGGTGGGGAGTTGGACAGCAAGATGTTCGTTTACATTCATTAAATTGACTGCGCAAATGGCATCATGCCTGATGAGATCTAGAATCAAACAATGATTGCAGTTACACAGCTATTAAGCATATGAAAAATTATTTCTATAAGTATCATATATATATATATATATATATATATATATATATATATATATATATATATATATATAGTTTATTATGTTTATATAAGTGTATGTACAGGATTTACTCCTTTACTAATAAATTGCTCATTATCCATTTTGGGGCACAGCTGCTAAGTGTGACGGTTCAAAATGTGAGCTATATTTAGTTTTATGCATAGTGGGTGGGAGCCCGTTTTGTGAAAAATCAGATACCTCAGATTTTTTTGAAATTACGTCAATGGGAACACCAGTGCAGAAAGTTCGTCGGAGCGCATTTTATTGAAGTACTTGTAAATCATTGCAGCGATGGGACAAGGGCTGGAGCTTGGTAGACAGTGTGGAACCTATTAGATTAGAGACTCTTTTTCTGACACCGTCTAAGAGTGAGAGATTCTAGTGGTTTGTTCACCAGTTCATGTGTGACAACAATACTCCGTGCATATGCAAATGGTGGCCTTGTAGAGATATCGGATATTGGCAGGGGTGAGTATTTTCTAGCACGGTGGAGGAAGCCGACTTTCCTTGCAGCACACTTGGCAGTATCTTCTATGTATTTGTTCCAATTCATTTTACCTGTTAATGTTAGACTGAATAGTTTTAATGTTTGACACCCGGGTAGAGTGCTATTAGCTATGGCAATCGGTGGTTTAAAAGGTTTCTTATAATTGTTGAAGGAAAGGAGCTTTTAATGTTACCATCCATTTATGGCCTCTTTCAACTACAGACTGGGGTTATTTTTTAAGGATTTAGCCATAGCTTTAGATAGTGTGCATTCGTTTTTACCATATGTCGAAAATAGAGCATGGTATCTTCAGTAAATATATCCATCTCTGACACAATTGCATCAGGGATGTCTTTATGAAAATCAGGAATAATAATGGTCCAAGAATCGACCAATGGAGCACACCTGCATTTATTTCATGTTGTTTAGATGTACGGCCATCGAGGCACCCACTTCCCTTGCAGCAACCTTGGCAATGTAATTGTTCCAATTGATGTTACCTGCATATGTTAGGCTGAAAAGTGTGAATGATCGACTCTCGGGTAACTAATAAAACTTAGGACATGTTGAATTCCCTCATCTCTGCTCATTTATGAGTGAAATAGTACAACTGCTTTTCAGCAAACAATTTGTATATAAAAGAAAACATTTGTTCAGGGAAAATTGTTCATTTATGCTCATTTATGATTGAAATAGTACAATTGCTGTTCAGCGAACAATTTGTATATAAAAGAAAACATTTATTCAGAGCAAATTGTTCCCAGCATTAAATGACTGTAATGGTTGATATGCCGTTAAGCAAATAATAATCGTATATTTTGTAAACAAATTGTTTGTAGCAATTGAAATGAATGGCTCACCCATCAGGGAAAGCTCCTGGATTTATGAGCTTCTAGGATTGAGTTTTACTCCAGACCTCAAATGGAAGACTTGCATCAAATCTGTTGTTACGGTCGCTGCAAACAAATGGTGGGATCATTCTTACCGTTCCAGAAAGTATCTCACTCCTAGCGCAATTCTCTACATGTATTAGAGTCAAATACATCCAAAGGTGGAGTACTGTTGCCACGTCTGGGGAGGTGCTGCTCACATTTCACCCTTTTCCTGTCCTGACTGAGTACAAAACCGATTTCGAAATCTAGTGGGAGATGTCCCCTTCTCTTCCCTACAGCCTCTTTCTCACAGAATAGACGTTGCTAGTCTTTCTCTACTCTATCCTTATTTTCATGGTAGGTGCTCGACAGAGCGCTAACCTAATATCCCGCCTGTAAAACATTTACAGCAAGAACTCGTCTAGCTTCAACCACTAAAAATAATTTTCCTTTCTTTCTCCGTGTACCCAAAACTAAACCGAACTTCCATGAGAAAAGTTTATTTCCAAGAACTGCTCGTCTGTGAAACACAATACCACGTGGCTACTTCCCAGCTGACTACAACATGATCATTTTCAAGTTCAATGTTAACATATTCTTGTTGAGCTAACCACCTAAATAATCAAAATCTGCCCATTTCCAGCCATCGTTACAAATCCGCCAGAAAAACCTATTAATCCTTATTCTTGAGTGGCCGTTGGACCTTGATAAGCGGTGAATTCTTAGTACATAAAAAAAACAGTTACGTGACTGAGATCTATTTCTGTTATATGTATACGCAGTGTCTTGCGTAATGATTAGTTGTAGTTCGGTTAGTTAAACAGGCATATTAAAACTCGCATAGAAATACACCAGGGAATAGAACACTTTCGGTGCATGTGCACGATTTTGAGCCTTTTCTGTTTCTGCACACCTTGTTGCTGCTGTGGCACAAATATATAATTCAGATCTGAAGAAGACACTGTATTTCCTTCATCGTCTCTCATCATAAATTGGCGGGAGGCAGGAGGCGAGATACAAATTAACATTCGAGACTAAAGACCTGGACACAATTACATTTCTGCTCTAATACATGCCTGCCGAACCAACTTGCCTTGTTGCCTTACATTCTTATGTTCGCATTCTATTAAATAAAGTTGATTTAATTGTAGAGAATTTTAGAGAAGATGTTGGTATTTTTATATGGAACCTGATCAGTTTTTCTTCTTCATCTGAAGCAAGGCCAGTCAGATGGATACCGATGCTACTACAAAATGGCTATCTCCAATCGCCAACAAGCAACACTCATCTTCACCAACTCTCACTTTACGACGATATTTAATAGCTAACCGATGGGAACCTGACAAGTACTATCACACCTGGTCAGAATGGACAGGGGAGTAGAAGGAATTAAGGTGTGACTCCACACTCCTCATTGCTCCCAAAATGGGGGCCTCCCCTTTGGAAATAGTTTCATGTCATACTCAGAGCGGTTTAAGGAGAGGGCTAGAGTAGTTCCTATTCACTTGACTTCCCACAAGGGCAAAGTCAGACACAAGGTCGGTTTGTGATGTGGAGAAAATCCAGCTTTCCACAAACGGGCACTCTAAATTGGAACAAAATTAAAATTTACCTTAGTCACGAAGGACTTCTTCAGTGACTGAGGTCAGAATAGACTAAGTGTAGCATCAGAACAGATACTACACTTTGAATTATTTATTTACAGATAATATAAAAAATTACATTAGGCACAAGGCCATCTTATGATGGCCTTGTGCCTAATGTAATTTTTTGTGGGAAATGGTGTCGTTGAAGAATGAACAGGCCATCTAAACTAAAGACGTCTATCCTCATTCAGTCATGTCCTTTGGCGTGAATGAAGAAAAACAAGAACAAGATTATACATAAAAGTTTTGAATGGAATGAAGTTGTTAACTTTCATGAATATATTTTTTTGTTCTTCTTTCATGCCAAATTTGACATATTCCTAAGGAAATTAGGAATAAGAAGAAAAAAAGAAGTTTTTTCTATTAATTAATCAAATTTAAGTATTATTTACTCCTCTCCAGGAGTTAGGCACAAGGCCAGTTTTATCCTACTCCCACAAGTAAGATGTGACCCAAGGTCGGGTCGGAAAGTGGGGGTTGAAAAGCCAGCGCCCGAGAGGTGAGCACTCTGACCATCAAAAATTGCCTGGGCAGCCCCGTCGGCATTCCCCGGTAGGGGCGCCTCAGGCAGTAAGCAATAAACTTACTCCTCCCCCAAAGAGGGGAGGCGAAGCCTGGGAGGGTGGACCTCCTAGAACTGCACAGGACAGACCCATAGACCGGCGTAAATCAAGCCCCGAAGGCCATTGTCCATGGGGTGTAGTATCCATCAGAACAGATACTACACTTTGATCTTAGCCAAATCTTAGCCAAAGTACTTATCCAGATTAGTTCCCAAGTTAACCCTAACCATAACTATAACACTAACTGACGCCAAGTGGATTTTAGCTTAGGTCATAATCTGGATGATTACCAAAATTTATTAAACAGAAATTGAAATATATGACAAATGAAAAAAATAATATGAAAGAGGAAAATGTTCAACGTCAATAACATTTCAGGAATGTAACAACAAATAGTAGTTAACTAATAAAATGTATTTTTTTCGAAACCAATGTGCAAGTATCAGGAAGTTTCATTGGATGTCTTGCGGCTTGGTAGGCCGAGAGCAGGCTCAAGGCGTTTCTACGAATTGTGGGGATGAAGAGGCGTTTGGAAAGACAAGTCATTTCACGATGGTCCACATATGGCGTGTCATTAACAGACAAAGGCTGTTGAGGAAGTCACACATGGCGGGACCTATCACTCGTTTCCACGGCGATCGGTCGAAACACAAATCTGTCAAAGAGATCGATATATTTTGATTGATTGCAATTCTCTGCTGACGCTGTTGCATGCCTAGAGTTTGCTACCGATTCTGTCGCCGACGACGGCGCAAAAGTGTCGACACAAGTAGCATTCCATATGTGACTTGCCGTTGGCAAAGGTAAACAGTGTCAGACCATCTGGCCGTTTGTCATCACCTCTGTCGAGGCCAACTGGTTCGAGCATCGACGGGAAGCCAGCGATATCTGTAGATAAAATAAAGAAATAGTATCGGAACAGTTAAACAGAGGTGTCGCCAAGATCAAGTCCAAATGAAAGTCAATATCTCTCTCCAATGTAAAAAAAAAAAGAAAAACGTTGTTCAGTCCAACATAAAAAAAATCCAGCACTTTTCTCTTTCGTTCGCTTTACGATCCCACGTTCAGAACGATCTCCACATCTCTTCCCGAATGTTCATTTTTCCTTCTCTTATTTAAAAAAAAATGCGACGCATGCAAACCAACTTAATTTGCATAAATCTCTCTCTCGACGCCGCGGCCCGGCTCTTCAAATAAAAATCTTATTTGACTTTCTGACGCCTTTCTTCTCCCGCTCCTCTTTCTATTTTTATCGTAAGCGAGTGTTTTCGGGTTCGCCCCCCACACACAGCATACCAGACGCTGCCTCTTTGAACGGCGCCGACAAGTGTCTGCATTTACGTCAGTTGGCCGCTCTCCGTTACAATATCTATATCATATAGAGCGCTGTGCCTACGCGAAAGGGTGTGGAGTCCACATAGGTCAATGTAAAGTCGAACAGAATGAAGGAAGAAAGCGACCACGTGTTTGCGCGTGTTGTCTTACCTGCTGGGATGATCGCGGGGAGGGCGGAAATTAAATTAATGGCGGCTGTGGTTTTTTGTACGATTATTGAGCGATGACGTCAGGCCTCACGTGACTGTTTTTCTGACCACCGATTGGCTGATGATGAACACTTGGACAATAAAAGGAGTATGTTCAGAAGATCAAGGGAGTGTCTATCAACTGCATCAGTGTGATTAGACGTCCGACGTGCGTGTGTTAATCAACTGCCGTAGTTGCGTAGTTGCGAAACGAATACAGTCAACCAGCTGACAACAACGGCACCTGTGGATGCTGCATACTCTCGAACGTGTGCGCAGGGCGACGGCGAATCTTAGGCAATAGTCATCGACTAGGTTCCCGACAGCCGATGATAGCAGGACTGTTAGTCACGGTTGCTGTATGGCGAATTTGCAGAAAAAAATTAACGCGCTGTTATCTCCCCTTGATTATAAGATAATCCGAGGGAGATAACAGCGTTTATTTTCCTACAGAGTCATCTCCCTCAATTTAATATACGTGTACCGCGTGACGAAATAACACAGATGACGCAATGTCAAATTAACTTGATTTTAATTTTTAAATATCCCGATAGTCACTTTCGAGAGGGTATCAAATACAAGGGAGGTAACTACGTTTGACTAATCATATATTGAGGAGAGAATTTGAGACGCTGAAAACGCACGAAACTTACTAGACGAATGAGAATACACAAATACTTCGTAAATGTATTTGAAAACATTTTTTGGTGCTTCTGCTATTTCACAATGACATGTTAGGCATCTCTTTAAAAAATGGCTAAATAAATATATAAACTTTGTTATGTACTTACATGGTAGCTGAAAAGAAGACTGTACACCAAAAATTACGCAAATTCATCCAGTATTTATTAAATAAAAAATAAAAAACGTTTTTACCTATGAGCCGACATTTTTTCTTATATTTTAATATTTTCCGAAAAAAAAATCGAGTTGTCTTCCTTGCCGACTTAATAAGCTGAAATGTCTACAGATACGTAAGATCGTTTTTTTTTCTTTCTTTTCTTATAAGTTAATAAATACTGGCTGAATTTGCAAATGTTTTTCAGGCTTGTACGTGACTATTTTTGAAGGAGTCCTTTCCGCCCTGCCCGACCGTCCGAAAGGTATGGTGGGGGTGGGGGTGGGGTGTGGGTAGGGGTACGTTTTGGGTCCTGCTCCTGTCTTGGATCTTTGCGAGTCTCTGGCATCTGTGGGGGTCGTCATACCTTTTTTTGGTGATAACTTCCTCCACAAATAAAAATAATAATAAGAAGATTTACATGCAAAATCAACAGAAGTTTATTTACTGAAATAAACTATTAACAAATAGAATATATTTCTTTTGTAATGAGTTCATGAGTCCTTCCTTTAGTTTCAGGGTAAGTAAAAAGAAGAATGTCTTTTCTTTTGTTGAAGTGTTCATTTGTTATAAAATGTTAAAAGAGGCAATAGATAATGTTCGCCTGTGAAATTGTATGAAGCGCGCGAAAGGGTGAAATGGAAGAGTGATAATAAGATGCGTGTAACCTACGGATGAAAAGTCAGTTGAGAGAGAGAGTTTGATGTTTGTGTGTGCTTAAATACTATTTGGATAGGCTCCAGCGAGCTTAAAGAGAAAAGTTTAGAAAAATATGTCTTTGGAGAAATCTCATTGGACAGAAATATCACGTGGTGTGCTCCCAATTACGTCCGCTCGTTTTGAGTGGATTTAATATATAAGGCCACATCGGAATTTGCGTGGGCGTTATTTTTTTTTTGTCACGCGCCAATATAATTATATTCACTCTGCGCGCCTAAATTGTATTTATCCCAAACAACAATTTTTATTCGAATCTTAACCGTGTCAACTGGCACAATACTCCCCCCAGATTGAAAAAAAGGAAAAAAAAATTATTTATTTATTTTTTTTTAATATGTAATGTATTCCTTGAAATGTTTCGGCCAGTGGACTTTTCTACCTGTTTTTGTCGTAGGTTTGACGTTCCCGTCACTTTCTGCTGGACTCCCATGTTCTAAGGGAATTTGTTCTGGTGGGGAAATTGTCTGAGGGTGTTCCTCAATGTATGCTGGTTTAATTCGGTCGATCGCGATGTTGTCTTTCCTGTTTTTCCTTTGGACAGTGAAATATTTTTCACTTCTGTCCAAAACTTGGTATGGTCCTGTGTAATTTGGACAAAATGGCTTTTTGACTGTATCGTTCCTAATAAATACATATTTGCATGTGTGAAGGTCATTTGGCATATGTGTTTGTTTGTCAGCCCTCCTGGTGGGTGTAAATTTGAGAGAAAACATTTTGTTCTTTAATTCCGTCACAAATGTATTTGTGGGTGAAATGTCTGCGTATGCATCAAAATATTGTCCAGGTAGTGTGATTGCTGATCCAAAAACTACCTCCGCTGGCGTGCTTTGTAAATCCTCTTTCATCGTGTTTCGGATCATTAATAGGATTAATGGTAAATTATCTGACCAGTCTGCGTTGTTATGACTCATAGCCAAAGAAGTTTTTAGCTGTCTGTGGAAGCGTTCGACGAGGCCATTCGAGCAAGGGTGATAAGCCGTTGTCTTTATGTGGGATGTTCCCAACAATTGGTTGAATTCTGCGAAGAGTTTCGATTGAAATTGCGAGCCTCTGTCCGTTGTGAGTACTGACGGTACTCCAAAAATCGCTATCCAGTCTTTTAATATTGTTACAGCTACTGTCGCCGCCGATGTGTCCTTCACGGGTATGGCTGTTGGCCATCTGCTGAACCTGTCGACTATGGTGAGAATGTGGGGGTGTCCTTTCGAAGGGGGTAATGGCCCCACCAAGTCAACATGGATATTGGTAAACCTGGCATCTGGGTACTGAAAGTACCCAGTGGTGACTTTGTATGCCTGTGTATTTTATTCTTTTGACAGGATACACACGTCTTGGTCCAATTTCGAATATCTGTATTCATTTTCGGCCAAACGAAACGGTCTGCTATTATTCTTACCGTAGCTCGTTTGCCTGGATGAGATAAATTGTGGAAATGTTGAAAAACATGTCGTCTGATGCTTGGCGGTATGTATGGACGTGGTTGTTTTTTCGTTGTATCACAATAAAATGTTGTTGTACTAAAAGGTACAGGCATTTCCTTCAGTTGCAAAGACGTTTTCTGTTGTACGTCAGTGAGTGTCTCGTCCGTCTTTTGTTCTTGTGCAATTAATTCCATACTCAGCAAACTGGAATTTATCGAAGTTATTGCAGCTCGTGATAATGCGTCCGCCACAATGTTTTCTTGTCCCTTGACGTATCTGATGTCTGTAGAATATTGAGCAATATAATCAAGATGTCTGATTTCTCTTGGGCCATATTTATCTATGTGTGTATGCAGTGCATATGTTAACGGTTTATGGTCAGTGTAAATACAAAAGTTTCTTCCTTCTAACAGATGTCTAAAATGTTTAATTGCCAAATAAATTGCTAATAGTTCCCTTGAAAAGGTACTGTACTTTGTCTGTGTCTTGCTCAGTTTGGCTGAAAAAAAACGAAATAGGGGTCATTGTATTCCCTGTCAGTTGGTGTATAACTGCTCCTACAGCTATGTCTGATGCGTCTGTTGTAAGTGTAAGTTTCGATTCCTTACTGTCCTTAATATTATTCAATTTTGTGAAATTGACTAAGGCAGTTTTAGCTTGATGGAAAGCTTTCAAAGCTGATCCTTCCAGTTTTAATTGTTGGTTTTTCGTTTTGTTCTTCAATAATGACGTTAACGGTGCAAGGATTGTGGAACAGTTGGGTAAAAATCGTCTGTAATAATTCATTACACCTATGAAGCGACGAATTTGTCTAACAGACGTAGGTTGTGGAAAATTCGTAATGGCACTTACTTTTTCGGGTAATGGTGATATTCCATCCTTATCAATTGAATGTCCGAGGAAATTTACTTCTTGCTGACCGAAAATACATTTGTCCAAGTTTATTTTTAAACCGTAATGGGACAGTCTTTGGAAAACTTGTTCCAAGTGTTGTTTATGTTCGTCGAGGTTTCTACTAGAAATTAGGACATCGTCCACGTATGCGAATACGAATGGAAGGTCCCTAAAAACCTCGTCTATCAACCTTTGGAAGGTTTGACAGGCGTTCCTAAGTCCGAATGGCATTCTGACAAATTCGTAAAGTCCAAATGGCGTGGTCAGTGCTGTTTTATGGATATCTTCTTCCGCCACCGGTATTTGGTGATATGCTTTCACCAAATCCAGTTTGGAAAATATCGTGGCGTTTTGCAGTCCGATTGCGAAATCGTGAATGTGTGGGATAGGGTATCTATCCGGTACAGTTTGTGCATTTAATCTCCTGAAATCGCCGCAAGGACGCCATGTTGTCGCGTCTGATTTCTGTACCATATGTAGATGAGATGACCAGGCACTTTTGGAAGGTCGAATAATTCCTTGTTGTAACATGCGTTGGAATTCGTCCTTTGCGATCTTGTACTTATCCGGCTTCAAACGTCTGGGGGTAGCGTAGACGGGTTGTCCACTCGTTTTAATATAATGCCTTGCATTATGTTTTATATCATCCGTGACTGTGAATGGCTGAGTAAGTTGTGGGTTTTTTTGAAACAGCCGACGAATGTACGTCTCTTCAGGAAAGGCAGAACTAATCCCAGTAGACTGGTATCTTGTGGTGATACCTTTAATTACGATTTTTGTTTGGTTATCAGTCAGTGTGCGATTAGTCATGTCTACTGATAGATTATATCGTGCTAGGAAATCTGCTCCTAATATTGGTGTCGTCACGTTGGCTATGGTAAATATCCACGAAAATGTGCGACGCAAGCCGAGATTGACGCTTAAGTACTTTTCACCGTATGTCGGTATTTGTGTGCCATTAGCTGCCTGGAGGTGGTAAGGCTGTGGAGTAGCTTTCTGTTTACTTAGCGCTGGTATCACGCTTATTTCGGCTCCTGTATCTATTAAGAAGTTATATCCGTGATTACTGTCACGAATGAAAAATAGACGACCTTTAGTGGAAAATCCAGCAACAGTTGTCGTCTCTACTGGCCGGAATGATCGTTTCCCTGATTCTTGTTTTCAAAAGTGCAAGGATAAGTGCAACGCCTCGCTTCTGTGCCGAATTTTTTTGTGGTAAAAACAGATTTCGTTCGCTCGTTCTCGTGTGTTGCTTCGACCTCTGCTAAAACTTCGTTTTCGGTAGTTCGGTCGATTATTAAATGAGTAACGACGGTTTATTTGCATTAATTCCTGCAATTTACGAGTGAGGTTTTCGACCGTAGTTTTTAGTTCGGCCACTTCGTCGTCTCTCGTCTGTTTTGGCTGTGCTTGTGCTGAGTTTACTTTGCGGCTTCTCAGATTTTCATGAATTCGGTCCGCCATGTCGGCTAGTTTTACCGTGCTTGTCTCTTCCGTTGTGGGTGCCAGAATTTGTACTGTTGTGTCTGGGAGTTTATCCAGCCACAAACTTCTCATTATATTTTCGGACATTTTGTTGTCTCCTAGCAATGATCGCATGTATCGTAAGAGTTGCGACGGTGTGCGATCTCCCAATTCTACTTGGGTGAAGAGATTGCGTAACATTGTCTCGTTTGATAAGCCAGTCCGTCTCAAAATAGCCTCCTTAAGTTCGTCGTATGGATTATTTTCTGGTACGTTCTCCAATAAATCAGTCACTTCCTCGACGACGTCTGCCGGGAGTTTTTCAACCAAATAACAATACTTGGTTCGCTGAGACGTAATCCGTTTTGCGTCGAAAAGGGACTGGATCTGGATAAACCACGTCTTTATATTGGTGGGATTAAAAGCTGGAATATTTAGCGTTAATGTAGCTAGGGGTGTTTCAACGCGGGGAGCTTCCATTTTTCTGTTTTTTGTTTGAAAGTGATTTTAAAGCCTTTAAACTGTCGGTTGATTTTTTAAATTTCGACTTAATAGCGACTACCGGCGTAACTCGCTAATTTGTTGCTACATTGTACTGAGATCCACGTTTCGTCTGACGGCGTGTATCATCCCTTGAGATTCGCATCGTCTTTTTCTTCCTTTGAGTGTTACCGCACGCATGATATCGCCAGTATGTTAGGAAACCGCGTGTAGCTTATAAGGAGATTCCGTTGTGCATGCAATTCTAAGTCGTGGTCACCAACTTGTGGGGGTCGTCATACCTTTTTTTGGTGATAACTTCCTCCACAAATAAAAATAATAAGAAGATTTACATGCAAAATCAACAGAAGTTTATTTACTGAAATAAACTATTAACAAATAGAATATATTTCTTTTGTAATGAGTTCATGAGTCCTTCCTTTAGTTTCAGGGTAAGTAAAAAGAAGAATGTCTTTTCTTTTGTTGAAATGTTCATTTGTTATAAAATATTAAAAGAGGCAATAGGTAATGTTCGCCTGTGAAATTGTATGAAGCGCGCGAAAGGGTGAAATGGAAGAGTGATAGTAAGATGCGTGTAACCTCCGGATGAAAAGTCAGTTGAAAGAGAGAGTTTGATGTTTGTGTGTGCTTAAATACTATTTGGATAGGCTCCAGCGAGCTTAAGGAGAAAAGTTTAGAAAAATATGTCTTTGGAGAAATCTCATTGGACAGAAATATCACGTGGTGTGCTCCCAATTACGTCCGCTCGTTTTGAGTGGATTTAATATATAAGGCCACATCGGAATTTGCGTGGGCGTTATTTTTTTTTTGTCACGCGCCAATATAATTATATTCACTCTGCGCGCCTAAATTGTATTTATCCCAAACAACAATTTTTATTCAAATCTTAACCGTGTCAACTGGCACACATCTGACCGCTGAGATTTGTACTTATATTGGGGGTCAAGCACTTGACGCAGGCTCGCTATATGTTTTGGGGTTTAAATCGACCAGGGCTCAATCTTATTGGTCGAAATTCTTATTTAGCCCAGATGTGTTAAAAGTTTCTTTGTTTTTGGAAAGTGAAGAGGAGAGCGTATCCCAACGAACCCAGGTTAATAAAAAGGGTCGGTCGCTCTTAAAGCCATTCGCTTTTTGGGGTTCGTTTGGGACGTTTGTAGATTTCATTACATATCAACTCTATTTATCCGCTCCAGTTGGGCTAGGGTTAGCTTCCGAAAGAATGCAACATTTTTCAACCAGTGAAAATGGTTTCCATTACATTTAAAACCCGAAATGTAACAATCCGACGAAATGTTGGAAATCTCAATAAATGCAGAACAAATGAACGAACGAAAGAAGATCAGAACGGGAACAGAACACATGCTTACCTCAAGGCCTTTGGCCATGGGGCGAAAATGAACACTTCAAACGCACGTACGTACAAGATCCATCATCTCATGCATGCCTATTTCCACACTAATGGATGAGGCAAACAACAAGAGTCACACTAACAGAATAAAAGTAGGCCTACAGATACACACTGCATATAAAAGTAGGCTCACATATACACACTGCTTATTACTCACACATATTCACACTAACAGAATGAAGGTAGGCCAACATATACACACTGCTTATTACTTACACATATTCACACTAACAAAATAAAGGTAGGCCAACATATACACACTGCTTATTACTCACACATATTCACACTAACAGAATAAAGGTAGGACCACATATACACACTGCTTATTACTCACACATATTCACACTAACAGAATAAAGGTAGGCACACATATACACACTGCTTATTACTCACACATATTCACACTAACAGAATAAAGGTAGGCACACATATACACACTGCTTATTACTCACACATATACACACTAACAAAATAAAGGTAGGCACACATATACACACTGCTTATTACTCACACATATTCACACTAACAAAATAAAGGTAGGCCCACATATACACACTGCTTATTACTCAAACATATTTACACTAACAAAATAAAGGTAGGCCAACATATACACACTGCTTATTACTCACACATATTCACACTAACAGAATAAAGGTAGGCACACATATACACACTGCTTATTACTCACACATATTCACACTAACAGAATAAAGGTAGGCACACATATACACACTGCTTATTACTCACACATATTCACACTAACAGAATAAAGGTAGGCACACATATACACACTGCTTATTACTCACACATATTCACACTAACAGAATAAAGGTAGGACCACATATACACACTGCTTATTACTCACACATATTCACACTAACAGAATAAAGGTAGGCACACATATACACACTGCTTATTACTCACACATATTCACACTAACAGAATAAAGGTAGGCACACATATACACACTGCTTATTACTCACACATATACACACTAACAAAATAAAGGTAGGCACACATATACACACTGCTTATTACTCACACATATTCACACTAACAAAATAAAGGTAGGCCCACATATACACACTGCTTATTATTCACACATATTCACACTAACAAAATAAAGGTAGGCCAACATATACACACTGCTTATTACTCACACATATTCACACTAACAGAATAAAGGTAGGTCCACATATACACACTGCTTATTACTCGCACATATTAACACTAACAAAGTAAAGGTCGGCACGCATATACACACTGCTTATTACTCACACATATTCACACTAACAGAATAAAGGTAGGACCACATATACACACTGCATATTACTCACACATATTTACACTAACAGAATAAAGGTAGGCACACATATACACACTGCTTATTACTCACACATATTCACACTAACAAAGTAAAGGTAGGCCCACATATACACACTGCTTATTACTCACACATATTCACACTAACAGAATAAAGGTAGGTCAACATATACACACTGCATATTACTCACACATATTCACACTAACAAAATAAAGGAAGGCCCACATATACACACTGCTTATTACTCGCACATATTCACACTAACAAAATAAAGGTAGGCACACATATACACACTGCTTATTACTCACACATATTCACACTAACAGAATAAAGGTAGGCACACATATACACACTGCTTATTACTCACACATATTCAGACTAACAGAATAAAGGTAGGCACACATATACACACTGCATATTACTCACACATATTTACACTAACAGAATAAAGGTAGGCCCACATATACACACTGCTTATTACTCGCACATATTAACACTAACAAAATAAAGGTAGGTCCACATATACACACTGCTTATTACTCACACATATACACACTAACAAAATAAAGGTAGGCACACATATACACACTGCTTATTACTCACACATATTCACACTAACAAAGTAAAGGTAGGCCCACATATACACACTGCTTATTACTCACACATATTCACACTAACAGAATAAAGGTAGGCCCACATATACACACTGCTTATTACTCACACATATTCACACTAACAAAATAAAGGTAGGCCAACATATACACACTGCATATTACTCACACATATTCACACTAACAGAATAAAGGTAGGCCCACATATATACACTGCTTATTACTCACACATATTCACACTAACAAAATAAAGGTAGGCCAACATATACACACTGCTTATTACTCACACATATTCACACTAACAGAATAAAGGTAGGCCCACCACATATACACACTGCTTATTACTCACACATATATACACTAACAGAATAAAGGTAGGCCCACCACATATACACACTGCTTATTACTCACACATATTCACACTAACAGAATAAAGGTAGGCCCACCACATATACACACTGCTTATTACTCACACATATTCACACTAACAGAATAAAGGTAGGCCCACCACATATACACACTGCTTATTACTCACACATATTCACACTAACAAAATAAAGGTAGATCCACATATACACACTGCTTATTACTCACACATATTCACACTAACAGAATAAAGATAGGCCCACATATACACACTGCTTATTACTCATACATATTCACACTAACAAATATATAGACATACACATCCTTAGTCCTCGTGCCTGCTTATTCACTGGACATTTTCTACTAAAACAGGAGTTGGCATAAACTTGCCCAAATTAACATTTCCTTACTAAAAATGAATTTAATATTCATGTAAAATTATAGTTATATAAATGTTTTGCTATTTAATCACGTTTTCCTTGATTTTTCATTTACAAAACGCTGTTCATGTGTTAAGTTAGCACTTGCTAACTGGTGACCCATTCATAAAATACACACTGTTTTATATCCACCATTTTCTTCCTTCGCTGTAACATAACATTTATAACTACTTGCTATCACTTATATTAATTGTTGGCGTGGTTCGTGGTAAAATCCCAAAGACGCTAATGTCGTCTAAAAATAACCCGACATCCAAATAATTAACATTCAAATTAATATATTTTTAGTATTCTTGAATTTATTATAATCGTCTCATTTTAAATAATTAAAATCGAAAATTATAAATGTTATAAAGTTTTAAACCTAACCTTAACTAACCTTAACCCTAATCACCGAATAATTAACAGTATTTGTTCACTATCTTACCCTAAACAAATACAAAATCTATTGTTTTTTTTGCCTTTACAGTTAAATAGCCTGAACAATATCCACAAAGAAGGAATTGATTTTTTTTTAATATTTATGAGTTTAAGTGGGGGATCACTTCCCTTTATTAATTTAATGTAAAATGAGCACCCATTTTATGGCCAGTTAGCATTAAACGAGACATGTAATCGACTTGAGTTTCTTATTGGGTGGGGTTGGGGGTACTTATCCAATAAAACACGTAGAAATTTAGCCAATTTAGTTTTTTTCTGGTGTAAATATAAATGCGGGGTACGGATGGGGGTGGGGTGTTGCTTTAATTTTTAAAATCTGAAATTAGCGAATTATAGCAAAATTATAGCAAAAAAAAAAAAAAAAAAAGTCAACCATGATGGAAAATACTCGTGTTTGGCGAAGTAGAAGTGACGATAATAAATACATAGATTACAAACACTTAAAACATTTGGTACTGCAGTTTACGGACAGTGGTGAAATAATAACGTTTTATTTTAGAAAGCCATTCTTAACATTGGGAGACGGGGGAGGGGGGGGGGCTTTGTTAACTAACCTATACTTTCACATGACAATTTTTTTTGGAGGGGGTGTACGAATTTTAGGGTTAGGTAATTAGGGTTAGGGTTAGAATAAGGGTTGTGGGGATCCGAGTTTTATGGTTAGGGAATTAAGGTTAATGTTAGGTAATTGGGGTTAGTGTAAGGGTTAGGGAATTACGGTTAAGGTTGTAGGGGTCGAGTTTTAGGGTTAGGGAATTAGGGTTAGTGTTTGGGTTAGAGAATTAGGGTTAGGGAATTAAGGTTAGGGAATTAGGGTTAGTGTTAGGGAATTAAGATTGGAGTTCTGAGGGTCCAAGTCTTATGGTTAGGGAATTAGGGTTAGTGTTAAGGAATTAGGGTTAGGGTTGTGCGGGTCCAAGTTTTAGGGTTAGGGAATTAAGGTTTGTGTTTGAGTTAGAGAATTAGGGTTAGGATTAGTGTAAGGGAATTAGGGTTAGTGTTAGGGTTAGGGAATTAAGGTTAGGGTGATGGGGGTCCAGGTTTAGGGGTTAGGGAATTAGGGTTAGGGAATTAAGGTTAGGGAATTAGGGTTAGTGTTAAGGAATTAGTGTTAGGGTTAGGGAATTAAGGTTAGGGTTGTCGGGGTCCGAGTCTAATGGTTAGGGAATTAGGGTTAGTGTTAGTGAATTAAGTTTGGAGTTCTGGGCGTCCGAGTCTTAGGGTTAGGGAATTAAGGTTAGGAAATTGGGGTTAGGGGAAGGGAATTAAGGTTAGGGAATCAGGGTTAGTGTTAAGGAATTTGGGGTAGTGTTAGGGTCAGGGAAATAAGGTTAGGGTTGTGGGGGTCCGAGTTTTAGGGTTAAGGAATTAGGGTTAGGGAATTTAGGTTAGGGTTAGGGTAGCCCCAATTTGAAACTCAACTCGATTACATATCTCGTTTAATACTAACTGGCTAGGAATTGGTGCTCATATAACATTAAATTTATAAAGGAAAGTGATCACCACTCTAAAATCTTAAATATTTAAAAAATATTTTTAAATTCCTTCTTTGTGGATATTTTTCCAGGCTATTTAAATGTAATCGCAAAAATAAGTAGAATTTAAATTTCTTCAGGAGATAAAAAAAAATGATAAAAATTTACCTAATTAACATTTAAATTTATATATGTTTAGTATTCTTGAATTTATTATAATCGGTGCATTTTTTAAATTAAAATCGAAAATTACAAATGTTATAAAGTTTTAAACAAACTCGATAACTACCGTATAATAAGTTTTGTACGTTTTCAGTGTCACAAATTCTCTCTTCAATATATGATTATTTGCTTAGTCTAATGTAGTTACCTCCCTTGTATTTTATACCCTCGCGACACAAGCGCCAAATTATTAGAGTACTGTTATTGAAAATTTTGAAATAGAGAATAAATTTTCTCTATTTTAATAAGTTTTAATAATCTAACGTTTTATAATTCATGTTGTTTACTCTTCCAACCTTCAAGTAAAAATGTCCAAATAAGTATTTGGTACTGGTACTGCTTTTAAAGCAGACAAAACCGATATTTCGTTCAGCTGTTTTCGACTGTTTGTGTAAACAGCCGATAGATACTGAAGCGCTTGTCCAATCAGAAGGCGAGTAGAGCAGACGACAAGTTTAATTGTAAATTGATCAAATCGTACATTGAAGATTGTCACGAATTTCCAACAGAGAAAAAAGGGGTAAAAAAACAAAATGACAAAACAAAAAGAAATAGTCAGCAAATAACTGTTACCAAAGGCAATAAAAGGTTAGGGTTACGGCTAGGGTTACGGTTACGGTTAGGGTTTTTTTTTTCTGTTGGAAAAAAGGTCAGGGTTAGTTTAGGGTTAGGTTATGGTCAGTGTTAAGAAAACGGTTAAATTTTTGTCTATTTTAAAAGCTGGACCAGTACCGATAAAAAAAAACATAATTTAACTTTCTTGTGAAAAAAAAAAAAGAAATATAAAAGTTGTTTCATTATTTTTTTTCTTAAAAAAATAAATAATTTTTGAATAAAAATAAACATACGATGGTGTTTTTCTTGCTTTAAATGTTGTTTCATTTTTCTTGCTTTAAATGTTGTTTCATTTTTCTTGCTTTAAATGTTGTTTCATTTTTCTTGCTTTAAATGTTGTTTCATTTTTCTTGCTTTAAATGTTGTTTCATTTTTTTTTCTATTGGAACGCCGCTTCGTTTTTGATTTTGACCCCGGTTCGTTTTCATTCGTCTTTTTCCGGCTGTTTACGTAATTCTGCGTCGATCAAAATGCGATTTCTTCTAGTTCAAAAGCTGTACCAATACTTAATATTTTAACTTAAATCTTTTGTGATGCTTGTGTATGCAAACCCGGTAGTGAGATTGGAGGTGAAAAATAAAATGTCAGGAAAACTTCATGAAATACTTACTTGTGATTGAAAAATATTAGTGTACACCGAAAATTATGAAACACGAGCGACTAGAATTTTCATAAAAAATAATATGAATGTATGTATAAGATTAACGATTTTACGATGGAGTGACATCATTATCTTAGAAGATTTACTTGAAAATCGAAAAAAAGTTTGATTTATCTCCCTTGAATGACTAATAATGGCGTTGCCGCTTGTTCGTAATACTCCCCCACCTGTTTTGCTCAACTTTTTTACTCACCAAAAAAATATTTTAGATTTTAGAGGGTCTGTTTCCTATATAAATTTAACATTAAACAGATCACCTAATTTTTGACCATGTTGCAAAAATCTCAGATATTTTGAACACATTTCCAAAAGAGCCAGAATTTTTGCGCGACATGATAGGTAATTGAACACAGCAAAAAGAAAAGATGAAAATAATGTTGTTGTTTGTTCATTACACACCACCAGCCATTTTTTTCACCTTTTTTACGGGCGAAATTTTTTTTTTTTGTTTAGAAGGAGGGTATAACAATTTTCATCTGATAATCTTCTATTGTGATGATGGACCCAATTGTCAGATTGCTTTGATTAATTTTGTTTATGTGCTGTATAAATGTGCAGTTTCAGATTAGGCAAAATTTTCTCACATTTTTCAACAGTGTCATCCAAAGATCGTGTAGGGTTTTCTTCATTTCAAATGAATCTGCATTAACAAACCTTGACCAGAACTAAACACTACAACCATCGTTGAAGCGCTTTCAACTTAGAATATCGTATGGTTTATACTTTTTTTAAATTTCAAATGCTTTTTTCTCAAAAGCCCTAACCTGCTAAAGATCGTGTAGTTTGTCATTGCTGAGGAAGACTAGTCCTCCTTTGCACAAACTTCCCTCATGGTCAAGATATTCAACACAAAGCGGATACATAGCACCACTTACTTTGTTGGAAGAGTAAGCCTGGCTCGTTGGTGCCTCGTCATGGGTTACCTCGAGATTCATCTGATAATCTTCTATTGTGATGATGGACCCAATTGTCAGATTGCTTCGATGAATTTCGTGAGCTTCCCACTGTTTATGTGCTATATAAATGTGCAGTTTCAGATTAGGCAAAATTTTCTCACATTTTTCAACAGTGTCACCGAAAGATAATGTCTTAGGATACAACGAGTAAACGCTTTTCTCGTAAGTCACTAGTTTCTTGGTTTTATTGTTCATTTTAGTGACTTGAACGTTCTGGCTTTCCCATACTGAAAATTTCACTTCTTTGACCCCTAGTTCGGTTGGGTAATCGAATTGAATTTTGCCAAAAACTGATTAATCCCCCACCCCCACCCCAGTGTAAATACATTTAACTGTATGTTTGGGTTCATTTTATACTTCATGGGGAGGGTTTTCATTATTTGAAAGGGTCATTTGAAGTCCAGTCCATCCAGGCAAAAATGCCTTCTTATTTATAATTTTCCCATCCACGGCAGAGCTTTGATATGAAAATGACGGAAAATTCTGACCCCCCAGTGAAAATTTTTAAAAACTCAGAATTTTTCATAGTTACAGCAAATAATAGAAAATAATAATCTCAAAACGACATTTTTTCAGATTTTTATGTTCTGTAAAAAACAAATTAATTCACCAAAATCTTAATTTTTAGTCTTTAAAAAATAAATAATTCTCATTACTAATCTTCTAGGCTGATTATTTTTTTAAAAGCAAAAATTTATTTTCTTAATTTTTTTTTATGGACCCAATATTTTTTTCACGCATTTCCATGCAGAAAAACTGATTTTTCAAAAATGAGCCCCAATTTTTACTCTGATAGGTTAACATTTAGGTTTTAAACATTTTTCAGACTCTTATGTGTTATGCTCTGAGGATAATATCCATTTGACATCAAATTCAAGTAAACACACCTGAATTTTAACAAAATATATGAAAATTTGTGAAAAGAATGCAAAATTTTCAAAATTTCTGTAATTTCAAAATATGTCTGATAAGCTCTACAAATGATATTTACATCAATTGATGTGGATTTATTTGATGCTGAGGGTCTCCCTGTGTTATCTGATAAACAAATTCTATGGGAAATCATTTCAATCTCTTCAGAAATTTGTATTTTTAACATTAAATTTCTGATTTTCCATTTTGCTTTTACAAAAAAAACAGGCATTCTTTATACTTCTTTCAAATTTTTTTCAAATATGGCAATCCTTATGATCCTAAAAGATTAACTTTTGGAAAGTACATTCAATTTGTGATCTAATGGTATATAACATATAGAGGAAAAATTGAAACCTCAATATTTGTTTACAAAAATGATCCTGTTGTCCCGAAATATGGTCGCCGTTAGTTGAACTTGTCTTATATAGTGGGCGTAAAATCACAACGGACGAATAGAGCCTATTAGTGATTGACGCATATTAAAATGTATTTCGACCTGTTCTTTGTCTTCTTCAATTATTTAGAAAAGTAGATAAAACTACGTTATTCATGTCGGTGCTTCTTGTTTAAACAAGGCATAATTAGCAATTATGAGGACAAAAGGTAGCAATTTGTGAAATGCAGTCATTTCGCATGAAAATATGTTACCACTCATTGAAATTGAAGATTTGATGAGATGAAATTTGGCTTAGATATGCAAACAATTATGCAGAAATGAAAATAACAACACTGGTAGTTGAATATAAAGTAAAAAATAGCCATGGAAGAATTCTTCTATTCAACTACTAGGAATAATCAGCCCTACCTCGGAGTAACCATGGCCACTTGTATAGTCCTGTAGTCAGTACGCAATTCCATATTACCATATTTTATTCTTATTTTTTATCTAGATGAACAAATGCACAAGTTTCTAGAACTAACTAAATATTATTCCTAACTATATTAACATCAAAACAGGTTGCGCTTATTTGATTCTATGATACAACATAATATTTTGCAATACCGTATATATAGTAATCTGCAAATATGCACAAACATTTTTGGGTATTCTTTATTTTTAGATTTATTTTATAAACAGCTTCTAATAAAGTCATATTCTGTAATAAACATTTTTAATTTGCATCGTTATATGTCATTTATCTATACACAATAATTTCGTCGATAGTAAAACGTCCGATGTAACTGGGATGCTGAGAACAGATACTACACTTTGATCTTAGCCAAAAGGCCAAGGAAAAATAAAAAAAATAATGTTTTTATGACTAGACATTTTTAAACGAATGAAAAAAAATGATTTAATCAATTATAGTATTATCTTTTAATGGGTGTTGATAGTGCAGTATCGGTTTTGTTGTTATACGATCGTCCTCCCAGGAATTACCTCCTGCATTTTAAGGGTGTGGGGGTAATCCTCTCAAGTGTTACATCCTCCTTGGGGAGGGATGGGGGGCATTGTAGTATCTGTTCTGTTGTCATGAAATCATCTTCCCAGATGGGGCTAGTATAGTATATGTTCGTTCCTCATGATACATTCATCCAAGGCATTACCTTCTCCTTTTGCTTTTTTTGGGGGGTTAGTGTACTATTTATTATGTTATCATGATATCAACCTTTCAATCATTACCTGGGGATCAGTGTAGTATATGTTATCCTCCCAGGGTAGCAAGAATATGCGACGGGAGGGATCATATTTTTGTTCGTGTTGTAATGGGTGTGGGTAGTGTAGTATCGGTTCTGTTGTCATAAGATCGTCCTCCCAGAGATTACCTCCTGCGTTTTTAAGGGAGGGGGGTTATCCTCTCAAATGTTTCATCCTCCTTAGGGAGGAAGGGGTCAATTCAGTATCTGTTTTGTTATCATGAAACTATCTCCCAGGGATGACCTTCTTCTTTCTCTGGTGGTAGTATAGTATCTGTTCTGGTGTCTCAAGTATTACCTTCTGGTCGGAGGGATCATATATTTGCTAGTATTCCTATAATTCTTATAATTTCTTATCACTTCCAACTCATGAATAAAATCAAATAACATTAAAAACACGTAACTTTTCCTTCTTTGAATACCATGAGTGAATATAAACCGGCGATAAAACTGTTGTAAAATGTATACGACTATTGCTATAATTTCCAAGACTTGTCCTATATTAATATTAAATATTTAACAAAAAGGGGGATTGATCCAAATAATGTTGCTTCTTCTGTTTTTTATTAACTTTATGAGAATACCTGTTTTGTTTTATATATGATAACATTTTTATATTTTGTACCTAATTGTATATGTAATAGCAAAATACGTGTTGACCAGTGTTATTAAAAGAAAAAAGGGGATTCAACCAAATAATGTTGCTTCTTCTGTTTTTAATTAATTTCATAAGAATACCTGTTTTGTTTTATATATGACACCATTTTTATATTTTGTACTTAATCGTATATGTAATAGCAAAATATGTGTTGACCAGTGTTATTAAAAGAAAAAAGGGGGATGGAACCAAATGATGTTGCTTCTTCTGTTTTTACTTACATTTATAAGAATGTTTTGTTTATATATGACACCATTTTTATATTTTGTACTTAATCGTATATGTAATTTGTGTGTGCATCTGAATATAATAGCAGACACACCCGGCGTTTCCTGGAGATGAATAAGGATCCCTATACACTCCTGCTCACAGTTCTGAATTTCATCTTACAATTGGTCTTCTTCCTCCTTAATTCCTATAATTTTGAACTTAATTAACTGTGATATGGGTGTCCTCTGCACAGTTGTACCAACGTCTTTGGCTAATGAAGCGCGTTTAGCTAACCCAGGGTGAATGCTGTACCAAGCATTAGAACAAGACAATAGGGATGGCCTGCGCGAATGAAACCCCACTATATTTTTTATCCATGATCTTTCCACCGACTGGAGAGGGTTACTCTCATCGTTCCAAAGCCATTTAATACCACCATTTTATTCTTCATGAAATTCTACCTAATACAAGTTTTGTTTGATCTTGGAATAGGTTTTTGTTTTTCATTGTATCCTCAAACGCAGAGCCAGACAGACAATTTCACCATATTTCTAATATAGAGTTTGAAAGCAATATGCAAATTCACAGACTGAAGCATTTTTTTTCATTGTCCCAAATCCAGGGTGCCTTTGTTGGGGAGCTAGATTTTCCCCACATTAAACACTAAATTAACCCTCGTGGGGAGCAAGTAAATAGAGATATTTGTCAAATATTAAGTAGAATGTTTGTGTTTTGATGAGTCTTCTTCCAACTAAAACGTTTATTTTTATTTCTACTTTAGTTTACCTCAAATGAGGTGTAAGAAGCTACTGTGAATTACGTGCCATATCTACAGAGTTGTGAAGCGAGATGTTTGTTCACATTACATTTAAATTTCTGCATGTTTGTACAGTCAGGGGAACAGGTACCTCTACAGTAAAGGAGTGAGATTTTGATGATTGTCAGGTCAGTCAGGGGTATTTACGTCGAGGGGGCACTAATGCAGCAAGTTCATTGGAGCACATTTTAGTAAAGTGCTTGTAAAACAATCACAGGGATGCAACATTGCGACGATGGGACAGGGTCTGTAGCTTGGTAGATAGTGTAGCACCTATTAGACTAGAAACTCTTTTTTGGACCCTTTCTAAGAGGGAGAATGTAGGGGTTGGTGCATCATCCCAGATGTGACAAGAATATCTCATGCATTGGCGGATGATGGCTTTGTAGAGATATAAGATACTGGACTGAACTATCACATTTGCAGCTTGTTGGAATAATTGTTTAAGTGGTCGATAATGGATCGATCGAGTCATACCAAGACTTACAAACATGGTACTTCATGCCTCTTTTCTAAACACTTAGCCTTATAAGCTAAGGATCAAGGGTAAGTGGAGCAATACAGGGAAAGAAGTGGAACACTCCCCTACATTTAGGTGCAGCAGTCAACGAAAAGCTAGGGTTCTTGTCAACCTCGACTACGGTTGATACATTCTTATCATTTGAACTTTTTACAATAACGTTTCTCAATACGTCCGTTTTTATATATTAAAACGTTTTATTGAAAAAAGCAAAGAACTTTAAGATCGTATTTTTATTCTCAAACTTAGATAAACACGGCGACAAGGGAGTTTAAAATGGCCATGATTTAAATCAAATTATAATTTTTAAAGAAAACTTATTGGCACTTTGAAATATTGTTTCGTATTTGAATTATTACCATAACGGACTAGTATCCATGAGAGATTTTCATATCTCCGATGGAAAATTGATTAACAAAACAAAACAAAAAATCCTACTAGGTTCGTTCATATCTTTAAGGTAAATTAATAATTTATCAGAAAGAAAAAAAACACATCGTTTTTGGCTGTCTAAAATTTCTAATAATTATTCAAAACTTATTATGTTTGAATTAACATTATTTTACTATACCTTAAAGATCGGATATATTGTCGTGATCTGCTTACAACTGGGCACACCTAGTGAAAAAACCGGAAGTTAATCCTTCTACAATTTCGGCGCATGTGACAGAGATGAACCTTCATTCGTTTCTTTTTGCGCATCAGGTGACATCAAAATACGATAACAGCACCAGCTTTCTCACCAATATAAAAATATATGCATTTTTTAACATCGAAGCAGCTTGAGGCTAGGGACGCAACACGACGATGATGACGGCGATGATGAAGATAAGCAGCAGCCCATCCGAAGGCGATCAATGACACCGACAAGTAGCAGCAGCTTCCGATCCTGTCTCAGCGCAACACAAATTTTACTAGCAGCAACTCTACTGCATCATCATCATCATCATCGTCGTCGTCGTCGTCGTCATCATCGTCGTCGTCGTCATCGTAATCATCATCATCATCAGCAGCAGCAGCAGCAGCAGCATCCCCATCCCCATTGTCACGTAAATCACGTCATTTATTTATTTACTTTCTAGTGAGAGAGGGTCCTGTTACACTAGAAAACTGGACCTTTGTATCGTCATTCACGCCATCAATCCAGCTTGAATATTTAAATTCAAAAATGGATTCTTTGGAAGTAAAAAAAAAAAACGTAACGATTTGCATATAGAAATGTTCGTGTTTTTCTCCTTTTGTAAAATCTATTAGTAATCGAGGTAAGAACGTATAATAAATGCTCACCCTAGCTTCCCTTTCGCTATGTATCTCCGCTCGTTCTAATGGTTTCCCGTCTATTTGCCATTGTAGTTAATTTTTGGTTTATTTAACATGTAGAGTCATCAGAAATACATAGCTCATTTTGTTTGTTTTTTTCTAAAATTACACGTTCCATATTTATTTTTCCTCTATCATCCGACAGTTTAACTAAACAATTGTTCCTAGATTTGTTTATTTGTTTGTTTATTTACTGCTTCTGCATTATAGCAATAAAAAAAATGTCCTTCCTTAATTCTAGAAGAGTGGATCGAAAGGGGAGATAATTCAAATTTTTTTCACAGGAATTCATTAGACAGAAGTAAAAACAAGAGAATTCGTACGAAAACACATTAAAAAACAGTTTTAAAACGGAAATTAAATCGATTTATTCCAGTAAGTTTAACATCACATAAAATATAAATGCAATCGGGATCAATCAATCAATTATCATTGATAGCATCAATCGGACATACCATTCTGATTATCGGTAATACTCTGAAACGGTAGTACAGTTAAGCAAAGATTATTCCATTATTATTGTTGTCGGGAATTACTGTGGACTTCCTGTATACTCTTACTCCCATCCCTTAACCCCATACTACATTTTAAAATATTTTAAAAATAAAGTAAAACGTGTTTTTTTTATTACTTTTAGGAATATCCCGTATGAACGGAGACCTCATAATATTATTGTCAAAGAAATCAGTTTGAATTATCTCCCCCTCCGAAATAAGTTTGAATTATCCCCCCTTTCGATTCACTCTTCTAGAATTTAGGAAGGAAATCTTTTTCGTTGCTATAATGCAGAAGCACCGTTTATTTATATCATAGCTGAAGTAAGACTTATTTTCTTTCATAGAATGACATTATTTATTTATTTTATATTATTTAATAATTTTCAATTAATTATAATTTATTTTCAGGTTTTAATTATAATGATAATTATATATAATTCAAATAATAATTATATATAATTATAATAATAATTATAATTATGTATAAAAATAATTATAATTATGAATAATTATAATTATAATTATATATAATTATAATTATAATTATAATTATGTATAAAAATAATTATAATTATGTATAAAAATAATTATAATTATATATAATTATAATAATAATTATATATAATTATAATAATAATTATATATAATAATAATAATAATAATAATAATTATAATTATGTATAATAATTATGATAATAATAATTATATATCATTATGATAATAATTATATATAATTATAATAATAATATATATAATTATAATAATAATTATATATGATTAAAATAATAATTATATATAATTATAATCATAATTATATATAATTATAATAATAATTATATATAATTATAATAATAATTATATATCATTATAATAATAATATATAATTGTAATAATAATTATATATAATTATAATAATAATTATATATAATTGATCCCAAAATTATGTAGATCATATTCTTTATTTTTGATATTTAAAAAAAATTATGTCGATATTTTTAGTTTGACCCAAAACAACCTGAAACAAATAAACTATTCTGTAGAAGTAACTATTCTGAAGTGAATCTTCCTCTGTGTCTACTATTAATAGATATCTTGATTCTCCGTTTTAACCCTAACCCTAACTTGAAACAAATAAACTATTCTGAAGAAGTAACTATTCCGAAGTGAATCTTCCTCTGTTCCTACTATTTATAGATATCTTGATTCTCCGTTTAAACCCTAACCCTAACTTGAAACAAATAAACTATTCTGTAGAAGTAACTATTCTGAACTGAATCTTCCTCTGTGTCTACTATTTATGGATATCTTGATTCTCCGTTTTAACCCTAACCCTAACTTGAAACAAATAAACTATTCTGTAGAAGTAACTATTCTGAAGTGAATCTTCCTCTGTGTCTACTATTTATGGATATCTTGATTCTCCGTTTTAACCCTAACCCTAACTTGAAACAAATAAACTATTCTGTAGAAATAACTATTCTGAAGTGAATCTTCCTCTGTGTCTACTATTTATTGATATCTTGATTCTCCATTTTAACCCTAACCCTAACTTGAAACAAATAAACTATTCTGTAGAAGTAACTATTCTGAACTGAATCTTCCTCTGTGTCTACTATTTATGGATATCTTGATTCTCCGTTTTAACCCTAACCCTAACTTGAAACAAATAAACTATTCTGTAGAAGTAACTATTCTGAACTGAATCTTCCTCTGTGTCTACTATTTATGGATATCTTGATTCTCCGTTTTAACCCTAACCCTAACTTGAAACAAATAAACTATTCTGTAGAAATAACTATTCTGAAGTGAATCTTCCTCTGTGTCTACTATTTATTGATATCTTGATTCTCCATTTTAACCCTAACCCTAACTTGAAACAAATAAACTATTCTGTAGAAGTAACTATTCTGAACTGAATCTTCCTCTGTGTCTACTATTTATTGATATCTTGATTCTCCGTTTTAACCCTAACCCTAACTTGAAACAAATAAACTATTCTGTAGAAGTAACTATTCTGAAGTGAATCTTCCTCTGTGTCTACTATTTATGGATATCTTGATTCTCCGTTTTAACCCTAACCCTAACTTGAAACAAATAATCTATTCCGTAGAAGTAACTATTCTGAAGTGAATCTTCCTCTGTGTCTACTATTTATTGATATCTTGATTCTCCGTTTTAACCCTAACCCTAACTTGAAACAAATAAACTATTCTGTAGAAGTAACATTCCGAAGTGAATCTTCCTCTGTGTCTACTATTTATGGATATCTTGATTCTCCGTTTTAACCCTAACCCTAACTTGAAACAAATAAACTATTCTGTAGAAGTAACTATTCCGAAGTGAATCTTCCTCTGTGTCTACTATTTATGGATATCTTGATTCTCCGTTTTAACCCTAACCCTAACTTGAAACAAATAAACTATGCCGTAGAAGTAACTATTCTGAAGTGAATCTTCCTGTGTGTCTACTATTTATGGATATCTTGATTCTCCATTTTAACCCTAACCCTAACTTGAAACAAATAAACTATTTTGTAGAAGTAACTATTCTGAACTGAATCTTCCTCTGTGTCTACTATTTATGGATATCTTGATTCTCCGTTTTAACCCTAACCCTAACTTGAAACAAATAAACTATGCCGTAGAAGTAACTATTCTGAAGTGAATCTTCCTGTGTGTCTACTATTTATGGATATCTTGATTCTCCATTTTAACCCTAACCCTAACTTGAAACAAATAAACTATTTTGTAGAAGTAACTATTCTGAACTGAATCTTCCTCTGTGTCTACTATTTATGGATATCTTGATTCTCCGTTTTAACCCTAACCCTAACTTGAAACAAATAAACTATTCTGTAGAAGTAACTATTCTGAACTGAATCTTCCTCTGTGTCTACTATTTATGGATATCTTGATTCTCCGTTTTAACCCTAACCCTATCTTGAAACAAATAAACTATTCTGAAGAAGTAACTATTCCGAAGTGAATCTTCCTGTGTCTACCATTTACAGATATCTTGATTGTCTGTTTTAATAAATTCATTAGATCTGTGCAGTTTAATAATTCTAATTGTTCACTTAGAGAAAGCTGACATTGATCATGTAAAAATATGTATTCCATTCTTGCTCATTTTAGAATTACCCATTTTACTACTAACAATTTACTGCTACCTGTAAATAATTTGTGTGTGATGTATTGTATCTATACATTTTGTTATTGTTATGGACTACATGAACTCTTCCTCTTCACTATAAATACTGGGACCTGATGCCTCTCGGTGTTAGAACTACTCCAGTTGGATCCGCCTCAACCCGTTCAGTCTCTCATTAACTTTAGTTGATTCAGAACGTCGGGATGGGGTAATACCAGTTTCCAACAATCAGCCTGGCAGGAAGTTGGACCATTTCAGTGGCCTTTTATCTGCCGGGCTGAGGTATCGGTCCAGAGTAGTTGTAAGAGGTGAACATCCCAGGCTTTGCCTCCCCTCTTTGGGGTGGAGTAAGTTCATTGCTTACAACCTGTGGCACCCTGAGCAAGGAATGCCGACAGGGTTGCCCAGGCAATTTTTGAGAGGCCAGAGTGCTCCTTCTTTAGGGGCGCTGGTTAGGGGCCTTGTGCTACATCTTCCTGCAGTGGGAAGGAAGTAAATACCTCGAACTACCCCAGTCTAATACTGGCAGTCAGACAGTTGTTCAACCACTCTCTTTATATGCTGTATTTATACTTTCTCCAATACACTTTGTTTCACTTAATCCCGAGTTTGTGCCCTCTTTTGGACCCCTTACAGGTCCACAACACTTTCCTAGACGAAAATCAACACTATAATGTTTACATTTATTCAAATCACTTCTATGATTATAGAATCTTTTTAGAAATTGAAATTAGTTGCTATAATTTCTCAAGATGGACATTGGTGGCTAATCATGTTTTTAAAAGTATTGAAGTACATTGTGATGTCATAAAATACCCCCTTTGTCATACCTCTTTCTCTCCTCCAGCTCATTCTTTATTGCCCCATCTCTCCCTATTCTCTCCCTTTCTCCTCTTTCCACTCTCTTTCTCCTATCTTTTCATCTTTCTCCCCCTCTCCCTCTCTCTCTTCTAATAATTTACAACGTTCCATTACAAATTCAAAGGATTTCTAAATTCAGAATACATTGTGATGTCATAATCAACATTTTTTCTTCTCTCTTCCGCCCAGAGTCTCCCACTCATTCTCCATTTCATTCTATCTTCATCTCTCTTTTCTCCCTCTCTTCTTTCCACTCTTTCATATTTTTCTGTTTATTAATTTGTGTCTTCCTTTTGGACCCCTTACAGGTCCACACCACTTTGTAAGACGTAAAACAACACTATAATGTTTACAGCTCCACCAACATTTATTCAAATAACTTCTATGATCATAGTATCCTTTGAAAAATCTAAATTAATTGCTGCTATGTAATAAATTTTATTAATTTTTTCGGAAAAGGCTTTACTCATGTACTGAGCATTGTTGAAGTAAATACAAAAATATAAGTAATATATGTAAATAGATTTTTCCTCGTACAAAATGCGGACATGTGAGACATTTCTTTGGGAAGGGAATTGAAAAATGCTAAGAACGAAAAAATATTGTAATTACATTCATCTACTGAACCGGCTTTCGTGCATACTAACCCTAGCCCTAACCCTAACCCTAACTCTAACCCTAACCCCAACCCCAACCCCAACCCCAACCCCAACCCCAACCCTAACCCTAACCCTAACCCTAGCCCTAACCCTAACCCTAACCCCAACCCCAACCCTAACTCTAACCCTAACCCTAACCCTAACCCTAACCCCAACCCCAACCCCAACCCTAACCCTAACCCTAGCCCTAGCCCTAGCCCTAGCCCTTACTAGTCAGAGTATATAGTGTCGAATCAAAGTTAATGCAGTACGATTAAACATTCAAATAGTGTAGTAAAATCAAGACTAGTGATAAGTGAGAGAAAAAAGCAAGGGTCACAAGTGAATCATATTAAGCCAAGGAAGCCATTTCTTTTGCTTACATAAAGAGGGTTTTAATTACTTAATATAAATTGTTTCCATGACTTTAAAATGGAACAACGGATGTGATCTACTTATGACAGAAAAACTTTCACTAATGTAAGCTGACACCAAGGTATTATGTACGACATGAAAAGAAACTGGAATCTTAGGAAGATCTTCATCATTCCAGTAATTATAGGATCAACCGGACTCGTTAAAAGCATTCGAAAACTATCTGGTGAATATACCCGGTGAACCAAGTGCAAGAGAGATACAAACAATTGCACTTAAAGGAACGGTTAGAATCTTATAAAGATATCTTGGTTGGAGTCTCTGAAATAGCGGGTGAATGTCTGGCATCCAGCAGAAAAAAACAAAAGGATAAGGAAATTGAAAATAAAAGCTTAACTAACTTAACTTGTCTTAACTAAAAGATTTAAATTGTTTAGTATGCCCTAGTATATTATAGGGGTGATGTTTTGTTAGATTTTGTTGGATTTAAACTTGTGACAGTGCCACCCACATACTCGCCTTTGAACTGACATTTACATTTATAAATAATATTACTTTTATGGTGGGGTGGACGAATATCCTTGTGCACGGATGTTAATGAAAGTCAAGCAGAAAACACAATTCTAGGGTATGAAATGTGATAACAACGACGCACAGCTGCATAAATATGGTTAGCAAATTTTATACAAACATTAACTAACCAAAATGATCTGAGGTACGTCAGACATTTTGGAGAACCAAAAATGTTTAGGCTTATGAAAACGGATGATCTTGGCGGCGATATTTAAACTCACAATATCTACATAGTAACCACTATCGATAAGAATCTATCAAAGATTCAGAGCACATCGCTATGGCACAATGAACCGAAAATTTGATTTTATATATATATATATATATATGTATATATATATATATATATATATATATATATATATATATATATATATATATATATATATATATATATATATATACTTTAATATTTAATAATTTAATATAGATATCATGGACTCTTCCGTCGATTTCGACGTATGAGGTCTTGACAACTCAAAATTTGTTTAGTCTACGATGGATGTCGCATGCTTACATTTACTCAATCGTAAATGGCATTTGAGTCCTGCGAGAGATTTGCAAACCAGCCCACAATGGATGCAAAAAGGAAGATCTTGAGAAAAATCGGCTGGGATACTTGTAGATGTTTTTGTTCTTTCGCGTCTTTCGCACTGTTGATCAATAGCAGTTACAGAGAACAGCCTGATGCCCCTCTGGCAGTCAGATCGCCATTCCTTCCGTCGAGAAGCAAGCTGTTCAAAATCACGATAAGGAATATTGATAGATGTCAAATTCATCTTCAACTTGTCCTTAAAGCGAAGCAGCGGTCGACCCACATTTCGCCTTCCACTGTTGAGCTCGCCGTACATCAGTTGCTTTGGTATTCTATCATCTTCCATACGTAAGACATGTCCTGCCCAACACTGTTGTGATTGCATCAAAAAGCTTTCAATTCCGCCAATACCGCAGCATGTAAATAAGTCCGCATTAGACATCCGATTTCTTAGGGTGACACCACAAATCGTTCTAAGGCAATTTTTGTGAAAGACATCAAGCTTCTGAATGTGGCTGCGATAGACTGTCTATGATTCCGATCCATAAAGCAGTGATGTTAGCACAACTGCTCTATACACAAGTACTTTTGTTCTCAAACTCATCCCCCTGTCCTTCCATAACCGATGACGCAGTTTTCCAAAGGCAGTGGTTGCTTTCGCAATTCGGTTAAAGATTACGTCATCAAGGAAGGCACTCCAATTTATCTTACTCCCAAGATAAGTGAAGTTTTTCACATATTTCAGATCTTTACCGTCCACTTGGATTGGAATATCTGGAAAACAGTGTACTGGTGGTCGTTGCTTTACTGGTGGCCGTTGCTTCACACCCTGAACTTGTTTAGGCATGAGGCGAGGTTGGTGAATCACTTCTGTTTTCTTGATGCTGATTGTCAGACCAAAAGCCTTGCAAGCAGTCGAAAACCTGTCCACAAGCAGTTGATATAGATATACACACATATATATATATATATATATATATATATATATATATATATATATATATATATATGAATTTGGGAAAGTTAATTTTTTTAAGCATCTATAGAATTTTAAACTTAAAGAAAGAGGCAAAATGTCTTCAAAAAACCATGTGTTAGATGTAGATATTTTATAAAAATCAAAATAGAAAATAAAAACAATATATATTTTTTTCTTCATCTTGACTTTTTATCTAATATTTCGCTTGACAAATAAAAGGTATTAACCGTATTTTTTTCTGTAATAATCCTTCCTGGTCTTCTAGAAGTGACGTCCGATGTTGTGTGGACTTAACGGTGCAAATGTCTCTTTTAAATTGAACTTAAATCGTGCATGGTCGCTGGTAGGTATACATTTGGGAAAGTTCATTTTTTAAGCATCTTTAGAATTTTAAACTTAGAGAAAGAGGCAAAATGCCTTCAAAAATCATGTTAGATTCAGATATTTCTATTAAAATAAGAATAAAATGAAAAAAAATTTTTTTTTCTTCATCTTGACTTTTTTATCTAATATTTTGCTTGATATAACAAGCCTCATCAGAACTTTAGACAAAAAAAGGTATTAACCTAATTTTTTTTTCCGACAAGGGTGTCATACTCTGTCGAACGACTTAAAAAGCTATCTCCTAATGGCAGTTAATAGAGATAGAGAATAGCCTCAGGTGTGAAGAAGTGTCTCGAGCGATAGAGAGAACCGACGTTACGAGAAGCCGAAAGAGTAATGGATCTGATATATGAACTACAAGAAAGCTTTGATGAGAGAGAAAGACCAAGAAGTTTCAGAGTCGATTTCTGTTAAAAAGCAGAGACATCTATGAGAATCTCAGGAAGAAACGGGTCACATCTACGATTGAAAAACACGAGCTTAGTTTTAACAGGATTAAACGAAACAAACCACTTCGTACCCCAATCCACAACCGAGGCCAGGTCAACTTCTAGATCAGCTGCATATTTCAACTGATTCCAAAGAGATGGGCGAGAAGCAACACCAGAATAGAGAGTGGTATCAGCAACATAGATGTTAATCTTTTGAATAATGTTTTCTTGAAGATATAGAGAAGAAGCAGTGTTTGGCCTAGAATAGATTTCTGAGAAACATTAGCATTGATAGGAAAAGAGAATGAGGAGACACCAACCAGAGTTACTCGCAAGCTTCGATCAGAAAGAAAAGACCTAATAATGTCAAGAACCTTACAACTAATACCATAATCCTGAAGTTTGTGCAGACGATCAGGGTGTCGTACTCTGTCGAACCACTTAAAAAGCTATCTCCTAATGGCAGCTACCCCATATTAGGACATATCAGATTCTTATAAATGAAAAAGATTGAATCATGAATTCGGCATTTTCCTCGACGGTAAGCGGTGACACGTTAAAAGAAAAAAAGCTTCTTTCTTCAAACCGTTAGCTTTTGGAACTCCCTCCTTGATCCCTGTTTCCCTGACAGTACCAACATGCAAGTATTTAAATGTAATGTGAACAAACATCTCGGTGCACAACTCCTCACTTATGATACTCCTGTAGGTATGACATCTAATTCACAGTAGCCCCTTACATCTTAGTGACAATGTTCCCTTGTTTGGGGTAAATGAAAATAAAAAAGAAAGCTCATGAAAACAATGTGTTTCCTCGGGATGAAAGCCATTCATTTCGATTCATTCTTTGGTGGTGAAAGGAGAGAAGTTTGGGGTTAGGGGCCACCTTCCCCCAGTTGCATCAGGTGCTCCAGGTTGGAAGAAAGCGAATCAGCAACTGCGTCAAAGGGTTCAAATGATATATACTCGGGTTGAATTGATAAGTGGGTTAAGAAAATAAGTTGTTTTACTTAACTGAATTATTAAGATATAATTCTCAGGTCAAATTGATTATCCCATAAACAAAGGTCACACTTGATGTTTGCAAATTAAAAGGGTCGCAACGATGCCCCTGCCATATTTGATATATAGACGTTCCTGTCAAAAAATAGTAAAACGTACTGTTTTTGAAGATATTGTGACTTGGCGTTAGAATTCATCCATTTGAATGAAACAAAGGATCTCATTGACCAACCAATCGTAAGAACGCAAAAAAATATGAAGCGATTAGTTAGTAAAGCGCGCATTTCGGTTCAAGTGAAAGTTCTCAAATAAAAAGAACGAACGTCTGGAAAGTTCAGTAGAAGACAACCACAGACTAAGAGAGATAGAGAGTGTGTGTGTGAAAGAAAGAGAAAGAAAGAAAGAGAGAAAGAAAGAGAGCGAGAAAGAAAGGGGGGGGGGGATAAGACAGATCGAAAACAAAAAAAGACAAAGACAAAGAGTACTTCTTATAATTCGACAACATTTTTAACAAAATCACGAAAAAAGTTCAAAGTTCTCCAACCAAAACTTATCATCAATAAAGTCACTCAATTTGTGATTTCTCTCAAAAAGGGTCACATCATTTTTTGTTTTTATTATTTATGTATGACTTCTCAGTTCCAATAAATATTTGTTATTGTTCATGGTGAGTTTTTCGTGTTTTGAGGTTGCAGACAGAACCGACCACATACCCAAGTTTCCGACTCAGTTGCGTCAACACTGAAAGTTCTACAGATCTTTTAAACAGTGTCGGCGAAGAATAATTATTAGAGGAACCAGTCGGAATGTGGCTCCTCACACATATAATTACATTTGGTGCTTCAACATACATGATACAATCTTGAGGGACACCTACGGTACAACGCGATCACATTCGGTGTCCCAGAATCTGGAATACGCTCCCGAGTAATTTCCAGGACACATCGGAATGCATTTGTTGCAATAGGCGTATCTATATTTTTGTCCGTGTAGAACTTCCAGGAATATGATAAAGACGACGTGCTCCTTATTTTAATTAGTGTATAAGATTAATTTTTCAATTTTACAAATATATGCAATAGTTCTTTTGTCCCTTCCTCCAGGGTGGGATAATATTCGAAACACTCTGGTCAGATAATCTACAACTTTTCCTGAATCAAGATTTATGAAGAATTCAATAGTCTTTTTTTTTTTTTAATTTGCACAGAACTTTCAGGAATACAAAAGACGACATTTTCTTTTATTTAAATTAATGTGCAAGTTGAACTTTTGAAAACGAAAGAAACATCTACTATAGATTTTTTGTCCTTTCTTCCATGGTGCATTTTTAACAAAAAAATCCTGGAAAGCTGATTTAGAATGATTTTTGAGTCGGCAATGTAATAGTCGTATTCATTGCGTTGTTCGCACAGAACTTCATGGAATAAAAAAGACGACATTTTTAAAATTTTAATTAATGTATAAGTTAAAATTAAAAAATGGTAGAAATATGTAGAATAATTATTTTTCCATTCTTCCATGGTGCAATACTATTCGAAACACTTTGGCAAGATAATGGCCAACTTTTCTTGAGTCAAAGTTTACGGGGAATTCGATATTCCTATCCATACATTGTTTGGTTCGCATAGAACTTTCAGGAATATAAAATACATATAACGGTTAAATTTGAAAATGGTAGAAATATATACGATGGTTTTTTCATCATCATCATCGTCGTCGTCGTCGTCGTCGTCGTCGTCGTCATCATCATCATCATCATCATCATCATCATCATCATCATCACCATCACCATCATCATCATCATCAACTATAGTAGGTCAACTTCTACTAGTGACGTCAACACTGATTTGGCGAAGATGGTAGCAGTAGCAGTAATAATTCCCAGATATAGAGAGAAAGATACACTGTGTTCATTGTCTTTATCAGGTAACAACGCCAAGCACTGGGTGTCTTGGAGGTGTCACTGTGAAGGTACCTCTGCGCCTGGCTAATAGACAAAGAAGGTGTTCAAAGGCCAGGCGATAAGAAACCTATCGACTCCTTAAGCACTTTTTTCTCTAACCATTGTTGTTATGGCTAATAGCACCCTACGCGAGAGTTAAACTTTCATTCCCTTTGGCCTAATATTCATATGAAACATAAATTGCAACAAATACATAGAATATATTTCCAAGGCTGCTGCAAGGAAAGTGGGCTCCCTCTACTGTGCTAGAAAACATCCTACATCTGCCAGTATCTTATATCTCTAGAAAGCAACCTTCTGCCCATGCATGGAATATTGTTGCCACATCTTGGCTGGTGCACCAACCACTAGTCTGTCCCTCTTAGACCGGTTCCAAGAAAGAATCTCTAATCTAATAGGTCCCGCACTGTCCATCAAGCTCCAGCCCCTGTCAAATAACCGCAATGTTGCATCCGTATGATTGTTGTGCAAGTACTACAATAGAATGTGCTCCGACGAACTTGCTGCCTCGATGTCCCCGCGACAGAAGTATACCCGACCGACCCGTCAGTCAACAAAATTCCACCCCTTCACTGTCGAGGCCACAGATGCCGGGAGGCTTTCAACTCTAATAGTTTCTTTCTTCGAACTGCTAGCCTTTGGAATTCCACTCTGCTCCCTGTTTCCGTTATTGCATGCAAAAATTTAAATGTAATGTGAACAGAGATCTTGCTGCACAACTCCCCATTTAGGATTCCCCTATGTATATTGCACTAATCCGCAGTATCCCCTTACGTTATCAGTGGCAATATGTCTAGTAAAATTTTAAAAATGAAAAAAAAGGTTGTAATATGGCATTCAGCAACGGTCGTCAATCATTCCCAAGTGACACCCATTTTACCTGTCAGTTGAATATAACCTTAACCCTAACACATTTTACCTGTAAGTTTAATATAACCCTAACCCTAACACATTTTACCTGTAAGTTTAATATAACCTTAACCCTAACACATTTTACCTGTAAGTTTAATATAACCCTAACCCTAACCCATTTTTATCTGTCAGTTTAATATAACCCTAACCCATTTTACCTGTAAGTTGAATATAAATAATATCACAATTATCAGCTGTGCATTAATTTTTGTGAAAAAATCAAAAACGAATTTCCCAATGTGCTTCTCCCATTTTTCTCCTATAACGGGTCAGTGGTACGTAATTGGTCAATTTGCAGATTTTAAAAAGGTTTTCGCAACCCAAACTATTAATGGTTGATGCGATAAAAAACTTTCAGTTGCATCATCCTCTCTTTCCTGAGGTTCTACTGGTTGCTGAAGTTTTGTTGATAAAGTTGTCTCATCTTCTACTTCTTATGAATAGGGTTAGGGTAAGGGTTAGGCTTTAGGGTAAGGGTTAGGGTGATGGTTTAGGGTTAGGGTTTGAGACATTCCTGGTAGAGTTACAAAAACTCAATTACTTTACTAGGTGGGACGTAATTGGTCACTTCAGATTTTTAGTGGCGGTAGCACTGATTAGGCTCCCTATAGACAAAAATATTTAGTAAGTTGAATAGGTTTGTGTTTATGACACTTGTGTGCTATATTCAGAGGATATGGAATGATAGGAATATTTGTCTAAGTGAAAATACATGTTGCTTGAGATAGCTTGTGTTTATGACATTTGTGTGCTATATTCAGAGGATATGAAATGATAGGAATATTTGTCTAAGTGAAAATACATGTTGCTTGAGATAGCTTGTGTTTATGACATTTGTGTGCTATTCTATATTTCGTTCAGTCCATATTTTATGGCGATGTTCTGTATTTTTCTTGGTAAAGTATTGTTATAGTATTGGTAAATCTAAAGCTCTCCAAGTATCCATTGTCGTTATGTTGCGTGTTGGAACTGCATATCACCTTTTGTTTTGACAAAAAGGGTTTTTGATTGAAGAGACACAATGGAGATAGCTGGTATTGTATGTTGCGCCTAGTTATTATTTTATGGGCATGTTCTGTATTATTTTATCTTATAGAAGAGATTGCTGGTAATTATAAATATAAAACCTTCCCAGTGCCTGTTGCTGTCTGGTTGCATATTTTGTTTTGGCAAAAATGGAGTTTTTATTGAAGAGACAAAATGGTGACCCATTATGCCCCACCACCTGAAGAATTTTATCAATTCTCATAGCATTGGCTAGAACGCATTATTTGTTGGCACAATATAAGATTTCAGAAAACAACCCAATAAATTGACTCATTTTACATCTGTTTCGTATTTACTCAAAACAAAAACAGATGCTTTTCATAAGTCTTAATATAAAACTTTCCTTCAAAATTCTCCAAATCAAGTCATTATGCTCCACATGTTTACTCAAATAGAAATATCGCCATGATATTTTACACAATTATCCAAGGTACATTTCATCTAGTTAAATGTCCAATTTGATTGTCTCGTAACATATCTCCATGAAACTTACGGCATTCTCAAATTGGTGCTGAGTATTTGCCTTCCATGTTTATAATTGCTAATTTTATTTTGTTTAAACAAGAAACAACGTCGTTTCATCCAGTTTCCTGATGAAATATGCATCCATCTCTAATAGGCTCTTTCCGCCAGTTGAGATATTTTGCTTAAATTTGAAATAGAATTTTCCTCAGTCTGTCAAGCTTAAGTTGAAAATAGCAGTTTTTAGATTCACCCACGCACTTATATAACGGTTCTGTCTGTCGGTCTGTCATACTTAAATTTAAAATAGAATTTATGTCAGTCTGTCACGTTTTAGTTCAAAATAATATTTTACATGAGATCACCGTACTATATAAAGGCTGTGTCTGCACGTCGGTCTGTCATACTTAAATTTGTAATAGCATTTTCATTGTTTCGTCACACTTTAGTTGTAAATAGAATTTTCATATGCGCTCATGTACTTATATAAAAGGTTATGTGTGTCTGTCAGTCTGTCATGCTTCAGATTGATATAGTATTTCCATTTAAAATAGCATGTTTAGATACACCCATCTTACTATATAAGCAGATTTGTCCTTTTTCTTGGTCTGTCATGCTTGAATATGAAAGAGCATTTCCATCAGTCTGTCGGGCTCATGTTTTAAATGAGATTATCGTCATTCTATCATCCGTAAAATTTAAATTACATTGTCGTCAAAAAAGTGCTCTCTCAACGAAGACCCTTGCTTTGATAAACTTCTGGAACTGACGTTCATTTCTGACCGAAAATAGAAGACTTACATCAAATCCGTTGCTAAGGTTGCAGGAAAAATGGTTGGATCATTCTACTGCTCCAGAAAGTACTTGACTCCTGACAAAATTGTGTACCTGTATAAGAGTCAAAAACGTCCTAAAATTGAGTACTGTTACCACATCTGGGGAGGTGCTGCTCATTTTCGTCGGTCTGTCAAGCTTATGTTTGAAATGCTAATATCGTCAATCTACATCCGTCATTTTGAAATGAAATAGTCGTCAAATATCAGGCTTAAGTTTGAAATATGATTTTTAGGTGTGTCCATTGGTGTACTGGGTGAGTCAAAATGCACACAAATTTTTATTGTTCAAAATTATTCCACCAACCATATATTAGTTAACATTACTTTTGTATATCTTATAGATATATGCATGGCGTTTGTATAATTAACGTGTTTTATACTTTACAGGTCATTATTTACATCATGCCATTTGATTGGGAAACTAAACTGGAACTCGTAAAATTGTATTATAAGAATAATAAAAATGCAGCTTCAACAATGAGAGCATACAAAAAAAAAGCTATGCGAAATAATCCATTTCCTTTATCTACTCTGACACGATTGATAAAAAAATTTGGGAGCACAAAAACACTCTATGATTTACCATCAATCAACAGGCCGTCACTGGAGGAAAATCGTGTGGGTGCTGTTGTAGAGACAATCACAAGCTTACAGTCAACTAATCCACTTGGCCATGCAAATTCAAAAAGTGTAGCTGAACTCACAGGCATTCATCAACCCAATGTTACATGGATTCTTCATCACCAAGGTCTGCAGCATCACTGCGTCAGTCTCATCCAATCTATCGATGATGCAGACAAACCACAACGACTTGCTTTCGCAAATTGGGTTATGGAAAATCAGTTGGTGTTAAAAGATGTGCTGTGGTCAGACGAGGCTTATTTCTTGCTTGACGGCTCGGTTAGCCGCCACAACTGTGTAATTTGGAGCTTTGAAAATCCAAAAGCGGTTTTATGTAAAAGTCTGCATCCAAAAAAATTGTGTGTATAGATGACATTTAGTGCTGAATATCGATTGCAACCATTCTTCTGCGACTCGACAATTGATCGAGTGAATTATACCGCCCTGCTTCGCGATCATCTTATGCGTGAAATGAGGACTGCTGTTTTTCAACCAGATGGAGCTCCTCCCCACTATTTGTTGTTGGCTTGAGATTTTCTGGCCTCAAAATTTCAAGAATATTGTGTGATTGGCCACCAAGGTCGCCTGATCTCAGCCCACTGGACTTCCATTTTTGGGGCTTGCTGAAGGCCCATGCATTCCATCAATTTCAGCTTAACAAACTTAATGAGCTCAAACATCGCATCATTTCAGAGGTAAATAAAGTTTCCTGTGATGAACTTGAGCATGTCGTGAATAATTTGGTAAAACGTGCAGAGCTGGTAATTAAAGAAGAAGGATGCGTTATAATTGAATATTTGCTTTAATGTTACAAACCCCATTAACTCTGCTTTCTTTTGATTACATTTAGTTTCGTTTAATATGATTTGATATATATTTAATAAAGACCTTATAATTGGCATGCATTTTTACTCACCATGGGTGTATTTACGTCGAGGGGGCATCAGAGCACATTCAATTGAATTACTTGTAAAACAAGCACAGGAATGCAAATTAGATTAGAGACTCTTTTGTTTTGGACCCTGTCTAAGAAGGAGAGACTAGTGGTTGGTGCACCACACAGATGTGAGAAAAATACTCCATGCATAGACGGATAGATGATCTCTCGTGGTCAAAACTACTCCATGCATAGACGGATAGATGATCTCTCGTGGTCAAAACTACTCCATGCATAGACGGATAGATGATCTCTCGTGGTCAAAACTACTCCATGCATAGACGGATAGATGATCTCTCGTGGTCAAAAATACTCCATGCATAGACGGATAGATGATCTCTCGTGGTCAAAAATAAATCTGAAATCACAGTTTAATTCGTCTGTGTTGTGACCTTGAAAGGCTGATAACAAATAAGACAACACGGTGGTATATTTACAAGAGTGTGCATTTACAGAAGACTGGGTAGTTACTTCATTCTCACAAGAGCAAGATGTGGGACAAGGCTGGAAAGTGGGGAGCCAGTACCCTAAAGAAGAGGCACCCTAGCCTATTAAAAGCTGCCTTGGCAGCCCCGTTGGCATTCACCGATTGGGGTGCTTCAGGCAGTTAGCTATAAACTAACTCCTCTCCAAAGAAGGAAGACAAGGCCTGAAAGGGTGGACCTCATACAACTATCCAGGACCACCCCCTGAGCCCATCAGATAAATATCCACTAAAATTGCCTGGGCTGCCCTGTCGGCATTCCCCGGTTGGGGCACCTCACACAGTTAGCAATAAACTAACTCCTCCCAAAAGAGGGAAGACAAGGCCTGCGACGTTGGACCTCTTAAGACTACCCAGGACCAATACCTGACCCTGACAGATAAATATCCACCAAAATTGCCTGGGCAGCCCTGTCCGCATTTCTGATTGGGACACCTCACACAGTTAGCAATAAACTAACTCCTCCCAAAAGAGGGAAGACAAGGCCTGCGACGTTGGACCTCTTAAGACTACCCAGGACCAATACCTGACCCTGACAGATAAATATCCACCAAAATTGCCTGGGCAGCCCTGTCCGCATTTCTGATTGGGACACCTCACACAGTTAGCAATAAACTAACTCCTCCCAAAAGAGGGAAGACAAGGCCTGCGACGTTGGACCTCTTAAGACTACCCAGGACCAATACCTGACCCTGACAGATAAATATCCACCAAAATTGCCTGGGCAGCCCTGTCCGCATTTCTGATTGGGACACCTCACACAGTTAGCAATAAACTAACTCCTCCCAAAAGAGGGAAGACAAGGCCTGCGACGTTGGACCTCTTAAGACTACCCAGGACCAATACCTGACCCTGACAGATAAATATCCACCAAAATTGCCTGGGCAGCCCTGTCCGCATTTCTGATTGGGACACCTCACACAGTTAGCAATAAACTAACTCCTCCCAAAAGAGGGAAGACAAGGCCTGCGACGTTGGACCTCTTAAGACTACCCAGGACCAATACCTGACCCTGACAGATAAATATCCACCAAAATTGCCTGGGCAGCCCTGTCCGCATTTCTGATTGGGACACCTCACACAGTTAGCAATAAACTAACTCCTCCCAAAAGAGGGAAGACAAGGCCTGCGACGTTGGACCTCTTAAGACTACCCAGGACCAATACCTGACCCTGACAGATAAATATCCACCAAAATTGCCTGGGCAGCCCTGTCCGCATTTCTGATTGGGACACCTCACACAGTTAGCAATAAACTAACTCCTCCCAAAAGAGGGAAGACAAGGCCTGCGACGTTGGACCTCTTAAGACTACCCAGGACCAATACCTGACCCTGACAGATAAATATCCACCAAAATTGCCTGGGCAGCCCTGTCCGCATTTCTGATTGGGACACCTCACACAGTTAGCAATAAACTAACTCCTCCCAAAAGAGGGAAGACAAGGCCTGCGACGTTGGACCTCTTAAGACTACCCAGGACCAATACCTGACCCTGACAGATAAATATCCACCAAAATTGCCTGGGCAGCCCTGTCCGCATTTCTGATTGGGACACCTCACACAGTTAGCAATAAACTAACTCCTCCCAAAAGAGGGAAGACAAGGCCTGCGACGTTGGACCTCTTAAGACTACCCAGGACCAATACCTGACCCTGACAGATAAATATCCACCAAAATTGCCTGGGCAGCCCTGTCCGCATTTCTGATTGGGACACCTCACACAGTTAGCAATAAACTAACTCCTCCCAAAAGAGGGAAGACAAGGCCTGCGACGTTGGACCTCTTAAGGCATCAGGCAGTTAGCTATAAACTAACTCCTCTTGGGCTGTTCCAATTCATGTTTCCTGTGAATGTTAGGCCGAGAAGTTTCAATGTTGGACTCTCAACCATGGAAGTCGGTGGTTGAATAGCATGTTAACTTGGAAACATCAAAAAGAAAATGTTTAAAATTAACGAAAATATAGTTTTGCACATATGAAGCACTTATGAAATTTATATGATTTAAAATGTATAAATATTCATTGAAAAATATATTTTTTTTAAATCAATCTATGGAAATTCCACCTGGCGCAAGGCACATGGAGGGAGAAAGGAAAGTATTGCTTCGTTGTGGTTGCAACACAAGTTCTTGCTGTGAATATCTTATAAAAAGTCATCAACGATTAGAGCTCAGTCGAGCACCATCCATCGAAAATAACGATAGAGTAGAGAGAGACTAGCAACGTCTCTTCTCTGAGAAAGGGTCTGTAAGGAACAGAGGCAACTATATGAGAAGTTCTGTTTATCTGTTAGTATATCCTGTTTAAATTTTAAATAGAATGTTAACTTCTTCCTTGTGTGTCTTTGACGCATGTGGTCATATACGACAGTTTCCCCACTTTTCTACGCAGTAGTTTGCATTATTGTTGTACTCTGCAAGATCTCTCAATCCACACTGGTTGGGCAGTAAAGGGCAGACAAGGCAGTGTTGCATCGTATGACTTTACTCTCTACATACACAAATGGTTGGGTCAGTTTTGTAGGCTGATCTAGTCATAGCAACTTTTAATCGCCCTATTCTCGTTCTCAGGTGGTTGAGTGTTTTCCACTGGAGCCAGGGTGCCTCTTAATCGGGAGGGATGGCCTCCAAAGGAGAGATTCTCATTATGAGGGGCGCGCATTCTGTAGCCGTCTGGTCTACAGATGTAGTCTAGTCTCTTCCTGAGATGTTGTTAGGGGTTCGACATGGCTGAGGAAGCTTCTTCCTTGACTTCAGTCATTGGACCGTTGGTTCAAGTCCATGAAGGAGATGGTGTTCATCACTGATAGCCTTTGTGATCTCAACTCGGCTGGCAACTTCCCGTCTCACATGTGCAGGGCCAATGCCAGTGATCAGATGCAAGTGGTTCAGGTTGGTAGACTTCAGGCAGCCAGTGATAAAGCAGCAGGTGTTGTTCAATGGTGAGTCTAGCTTTTCGGCATGTGTTGATCCCTCCTGAACAGGATAAGCATCATCCGCATAAGAATAGCACAGGACCAAGGCAGTACATTTTAGTGTGTATGCTGCGGATCCACTCTTGGAGTTGATCAGTTTCTGTAGAATGTTGTTCCGGCAGCTGACTTTCATTTTTGCCTTTTTTTACATGTTCCTTGAATGAAAGGGTTGGATCCAAGGTCACAACAAGGTAGGCAGTTTTGGGTGCGATTCTCAAGTTGTATTCCAGACCACATGATGTTTAGGGGTCGGTTGGCCTCCCGATTCCTGAGATCAAACTGTGACAGGACCAATAGGACCGACAGAGATCTGCACTTTAGGGCGCACTGGCATGCATCTTGGCAATGGTTAGGACCCTACATAGAAATGAGGTAGAGAGTTTCCACTAGTATATATTCACATGGAATTAGCTATAGAAAGCAAGCCGAGAGATGGCGCCAAATGTCTGGGAAAAAGCGTGTTAGCTGTCAATTACAATTATCCCTCCACAAAGACTCATGCTTACCAGGAAAAGGGATGGGAGATTGGAATGTCGGACTGATAGAGTGTCGACATTTGGGAAACAGCAGAAGAAAGCGAGTAGTGGCTTTTTCATGATAAGAGGTAAGGTTTAATAGAGAAATTCAATTTATCTGTGTCACTTGGAGAGACGCGCCCTTCCCCGGCCCCCACACAGAGAAAGAGAGTGGTCAGCATCACGCGCCCCACCCCCTCCCCATAGAGAGAGAGAGAATAAGTCTTTTACGATAACAGGAAAGAAAACAGCCCAATCGGAGAATTGTAATTATCCATGTCGTATTGTCTGTACCGCCTCTCCCCAGACCACTAAGAGATGAAGAAAGACTCAGAAAAAGGAAAGAGAGAGAGAAAGAGAGGGTGTTACAATATGCCTTTCTGGGAGGGGAAAGGACCTTTGTTTTTGGAACGAGAAGACAGGAACGAAGTCAGTTAGAGCTACGCACTCGCCAGCCAGTGGCGAGCAATCTCCCCACCATTTTGAGTAGACAAGTTATGTCTCAATTAAGACTTTGCAGTTGTAAAAGTGATTCACACACACACACACAGACGACGAACTAGTTTAGTAAACAAAGACATTTTATCAAAATAAGAGACTCTAAAATTCAAGTGTAAAATTAATTCGTTCTTTTGATTGGTTTTAATAATTATTTGATATTTAAAGAAACCACTGAGTTTAAATTATTCCTATTGTCGAGTTGTTCCGCTGTGTAACTTTGCCTTCACAGAATCACGAAATCATTATCATCCGACCCGGAGGAGATTCAACACATCTTTGTTTTTGCTTCCACTAGAACGACATCACTGGCCAGGGAGAGTGTTCACAGTCTAGAAAGATTTCTGCGCAAAGAACTAGACGTGTGGGCACAGCGATAGAGACACAAGTGAACCACCTATGTTACAAGTGGTTCAGTGACACTGGAGTAGAGTGAGGTATCTGTTTTACTCGGCACCGCGACTGGGGTATCAAACACCTGTGCATGAGTGGCTGACGACGATACCCACGGGGCGAAGAGTGTGGGGTCCTTTCGTTATAAAACGAGCAAACTTGATTTTTTTAGTCGAGGAGTAGCTCATCTCAGGCTGAGTTGAGGTTTGTTTCTACTGAATGTAGTAAACATCAAAAAGCAAATATTTAGAATAAACGAAAGGATAGTTGTACGCAATTATACGAATCACTTATGAAATCTCAACGATTTCAATTGTTTAAATTTGATCCATTGATAAATATTATACTAATAAGCACACAATTTGAGGATGGAATTTCTTTTCAATTTGTGTTAGCATATATATTTATCTACGAAAATGTCTGTTCGAGACAGAATTATTTATTAAAAAAAAGAATAAATTAAAAAAAAAATACAAATAAATAGAAAACGTTTTGGGCCGAAATAGATCAGTTTTCCATTTAACATTTACCTTTTTATTATTTTAAAGATCATTTGCTCTCTTATTAAAAATTGTTTTTCTTTTCATTTTTATTTACTGTGTATCTCCTCACCGCCTGTTGTCTGACAAAAAAATGTGGTAAGGGTTAGGATTAGGGTAAGGATAAGGGTTAGGGTAACGGTTAGGGTTACGGTTAAGGTTAGAGTTAGGGTTAGAGTTACGGTAAGGGTTAAGGTTACGGTTAGGGTTTAGGGTTAGGGTTAGGGTTAGGGTTAGAGTTAGAGTTAAGGGTTAGGGTTATGGTTAAGGTTAAGGTTAGGGTACGGGTTAAGGTAAGGTTTAGGGTAACGGTTAGGGTTAGGGTTAAGGTTAGAGTTAAAGTAAGGGTTTAGGGGTTAGGGTTAGGATTAGGGTTAGGTGTAGGGTTCGGGTTAGGGTTAGAGTAAGGGTTAGGGTTAGGGTTAGGGTTAGGGGTTAGTATTAGCATTAGCGTTAGGGTTAGAGTTAGGTAAGGGTTAGGTTAGGGTTAGGGTTAGGGTAAGGGTTAGGGTTAAGATAAGGCTTAGGGTTAGGGTTATGTTTGTGCTTTAGCTAAGTTAGAGAAAAAGGTAGAAAAGATTGGGTAGTATACAGATACTACCAATCTTGGTCAGAATAGTATTGGGGTAGAGTCAAATTGAGTAGTTGATAGGGCTTGGAAGTAGGGTAGGCAGAAAAAGGTAAAAACGATTGGGAAGTTAACAGATACTACCAATCTTGGTCAGAATAGTATTGGGGTAGAGTCAAATTGAGTAGTTGATAGGGCTTGGAAGTAGGGTAGGCAGAAAAAGGTAAAAACGATTGGGAAGTTAACAGATACTACCAATCTTGGTCAGAATAGTATTGGGGTAGAGTCAAATTGAGTAGTTGATAGGGCTTGGAAGTAGGGTAGGCAGAAAAAGGTAAAAACGATTGGGAAGTATACAGATACTACCAATCTTGGTCAGAATAGTATTGGGGTAGAGTCAAATTGAGTAGTTGATAGGGCTTGGAAGTAGGGTAGGCAGAAAAGGGTGGAAACGATTTGAAAGTATCGATTTAAGTGTGAATCAAACCCTTACCCTAACCCTGACCCTAACCCATTTGCTGCCTTAAGTACAGAAATCTGCTGAAAAGATCATGTGAGACCAAAGATCAGCTTCTGATCGATAAAATGACCCTGAGAAAATGCAAATGAAGAACTACTAACCTTGTCATAGAGTGGGTAGATTATAAGAAAGCATTTGAAATTGTGCCTCAATCTTGGATACACAAATTCTTGGAAATTTTCGGAATATTTGTAAACTGGAAGTAGGGTAGGCAGAAAAAGGTAAAAACGATTGGGAAGTTAACAGATACTACCAATCTTGGTCAGAATAGTATTGGGGTAGAGTCAAATTGAGTAGTTGATAGGGCTTGGAAGTAGGGTAGGCAGAAAAAGGTAGAAAGGATTGGGAAATATACAGATACTACCATTCTTGGTCAGAATAGTATTGGGGTAGAGTCAAATTGAGTAGTTGATAGGGCTTGGAAGTAGGGTAGGCAGAAAAAATAAATTGGTTTACCAATTGGTAAACCAATTTATCTTCAGGAGGTTTTGTATTGGTAAAGTTAACACCAAGAGAGGAATTTATCAGAGCGATACTCAGAGTTTTATCATCTGTTTTATGCCAATGACACTTCGCTTACGAAATATTAAGGTGGGATATAAACTTTGGACTTCCTACAATCAACCACTTACTATTTATGAACGACTTTAAAGTTTTGGGAAATAATGAAAACCAACTTAACATATTCTAATGAATATCGTGCTATATTATTTAGTGAGGATATACTCATGGAATTTGTCAATTCTTATCATAAAAGGAGGTAAACTCGTCCATTCAGATGGCCTTCAACTCCCAACAATTGATCTGATGAAGAATATTGACAGTGAGTGGGGCTACAAATACTTGGGAATATTAGAAACAGATAAGATTAAAAACAAGGAAATGAAAAATCAGGTCACAGCTGAATACAACAGAACAATAAGGACTATTATTAAATCGCACCTCTACAGTCAGAATACAAGCTATGCTATCAATGCCAGAGCAGTAACTATCGTTCGATATAATGCTGGTATACTTGACTGGAATGCCGATAGAATTAAAATGTTTGGATACTAAAACACGGAAAATGCTTACAATTTATGGAGATTTTGTAAAGAAAGGAGATGCAGATCGATTGTATCTACCTAGAAAAGAAAGTAGTCAAGGGTTACTTAGTGTTAAAGATGTTATGAATATAGAAGAAGGTTGTCTATATAAATATATTTCTGAAAGTAATGAGATTCTTCTTCGTGAAGTGAAAAGAGAGGAAATACTAAGAACTGGGGTGAAAAAGAATCAACGGTTACAAGAGAGAGGGTTAAAATTATTTGGAAAGAAACTACACAGTGTATTCTTTAAGAATATTGTATTTAGAGATAATGAAAGCTGGAATTGGTTGGTCAAGAGTGATCTCAAAAGATCTACTGAGATCACCTGAATGGCAGCCCAGGAACAAGCCACCTGCACTAGGTACATCTAACATTACATTGACAAAATTGCAGAATCACCGATATGACGATTGTGTAATGAAAGGGAAGAAACCTTAGTGCATAGTGTATCTGAATGCCCAATGCTAGCACAACACCAGTATAAAAAATGGAGACACGACAAAGTCGCTCAGGTACTACACTGGAATATATGCAAACTTTATGAATTGGACCACAATGTCAAACTTCTTTGGGACATGCGCATACAGACTGATAAGATTCTTGAACATTCCAAACCCGACTTAATCTTTCTAAACAAAAACAAGAGAATTTGCTTAATCCTTGATATACCCTGCCCCTTCGATACCAGAGTGCAGGAGAAAGAACACAAAAAGATAAATAAATATCAAGATCTAAAATGTTAATTAGTTAGACTATGGAAATGTAAAGAAGTCAAGGTGATTCCCGTTGTAATTGGAACGCTTAGAACCATAACGAAAAGCCACCATAAATTTCTGAAAATGATGAGATTCTTCTTCATGAAATGAAAAGGGAAAAAATACTGTGGCGGAAAAAGAATCAATGTTGTAAGAGAAACGGAAAAATCACTTGGAAAGAAAGTACACAGTATATTCTTTAAAAATACTGAATTTAAAGATATCGACAACTGGAACTGGTTTGACAGGGGTGATCTGAAAAGATCAACTGAGATCACCCTAATGGCAAAGCAAGAACAAGCAACTAGCAATAAGGTCTATCAAACACAATATTGACCAAACTGCAGAATCAGAAGATTGTGCAATGAAAATATATAGGATACAGCAAATTTGAAATAATTAAATACAGAATGAACAAAGGCGAAAAATAAAAATAAAAATAAAAATAGTAAAAAAATAAATGAAAATAAATGACAATAATAAATCATAAATCCAATAAAGTAGGGTAAAAACAAGGAAAATGTAAAGTATTTGAAGGCAAAACAAATTATCATAGTGAAAAAAGAACGAAATGAATATCAAAATTATAATCATAATTATAAGAAAAAAATAAAATAATAAGAAAAAATTAGTAAATGAGAAAAAAAGGAAAAATAGAAAAATATTAAAGAAATAGTTAAAGATTTTCAAGATATATTATATATCGATATTGATCAAAACATACATATATAAAACAAAACAAAACAAAATAAATTTAAGATATCAAATAAAACGTAATAATTAATAATAATAAAAAGGCAAATAGAAAAACTATGAGGCAACTTCAGGAGAAATGAACGAAGAATGTAGGAATAAAGTTCATTCAACGAAATGGAGACTTTAACGAAATAGATATCAAACAACACAAATCGAAACAAAAAATTAAAAACACATCAAATAAAAAGTAATAATTGATAATAATAAAAAGCAAATAGAAAAACTATGAGGAAACTTCAGGAGAAATGAACGAAGAATGTAGGAATAAAGTTCATTCAACGAAATGGAGACTTTAACGAAATAGATATCAAACAAAACAAATGGAAACAAAAAATTAAAAACACATCAAATAAAAATAATTAATAATAATAATTTGAGAATTTATTTTTTAAAGAATGGCCATATTTCATTTTTATTGAAAACGCTCAGTAATAATAATAATGTTTGTAAAATTCGTTTGTAACGAATTCAAGTTTTTGGTTCGACCGCGCCTAAATTGTTCAGAGCAGACGACTTTTTTCATTGAATCTGTGATTGACTCAGGCTTGCCCTCTGATTGGTCAATGTGAGTGACGTGTCAGTTTCTAATTGTAAACAAAGATTATTAGCAGATTTCTCGCTAAAATATTTTGAAGATATTTTCTTCAGATAAATTTGAGATGTTGACTTGTTAACATCTAATTTGTCTCCGTGGACAGAATTTTCTTTCCTTAGGAAAATTGTGTCTTCGATAATTAATTAAATAACTCCCCTTTAAATCGACATTATTATGTCGAAAATTAATTTAATTTATAATTTAAAAGATTTATTAAAATAACTTAGTGGATTTGAGATATTAATTTGGACTACAGACAATATGTTTTAAGTTGATGACTAATTTTAATTATAATTCTAGGAAGAGGTCATAGAATTACAAGTTTGTATTTGACAAAACTCAAATATAAACCATTGTTTATGAAAAGACTTATGACGATAAGTTATAATCGAAAAATATAATCACGACAAAGAGTCGTTGATTTTACTTAGTCTAAAAGAGAAAGACTAATTGTTTTAAAGAATTGATTGAAAAATATCGACATTGGATCGATAATATTCATTATTTAGTCAGAAGGACTAATTGTTTTAAAGAATTGATTGAAAATTATCGACAAAGGATCGATAATATTTATTATCTAGTCAGAAAGACTAAGATATTAAAAGGTTTTATTGAATTCAACTTTCGTCTATCAGAGATAGACGAAAAGGAAAAAAAAGTCATCTAACGTTTTTGTTTTGATTGGAATTCGTTTGTTAGTCCAAATATTCACATCTTATATATAAAAAGGGAGTAATAATTATTTATAAAAATTAATATAAGAATTAATTAAGTTAATTAAGTTAGAAAATAATAAGTTTTTGATTTCAGATACTCTTGTGATATTTGTAAATTTATTACTTGAGTAAAAAAAAAAAACCGAAGAAAGATGTCGTCTGCTCGGCCCTTGGTCGAACAAAATGAAAGATCATTTGCAAGTCAAACTTTATCTCCACTGATGAGCGAATAAATAAAAAAAATATATGCCAGAGAATGTCAACGTCTGTAAAAACAGAATTTCCACGTCTGTAAAAAAAAATATTTGTTGTGAACTGTGAGTACTTTTGTTTGTTACCTGTTTTCTTTTTAAATGACATATGGACAAATATGCATGTCAACCTATTTTCTTTTTTAACCATTTTTCTTCTATTTATTTGTAAATAAATTTCGATTCTTTGATTCACAAGCAAGCTTTGTCTGTCTTTTTTCCCATTTTGTTACCAGGAAAAAAAGAGGCGTATAGATGAACTCGTCTTGCGCAACAGTAGTTTAGTTTTTTTTAGTCATTTAAAGAGGTACAAATTTTAATAAAAGGTATAAAATTAAATTTTTTAAATTTTTAAATTTAATTTTTTACAATAAAAAGCAAATAGAAAAACTATGAGGCAACTTCAGGAGAAATGAACGAAGAATGTAGGAATAAAGTTCATTCAACGAAATGGAGACTTTAACGAAATAGATACCAAACAAAACAAATGGAAACAAAAAATTAAAAACACATCAAATAAAAATAATTAATAATAATAAAAAGCAAATAGAAAAACTATGAGGCAACTTCAGGAGAAATGAACGAAGAATGTAGGAATAAAGTTCATTCAACGAAATGGAGACTTTAACGAAATAGATATCAAACAAAACAAATCGAAACAAACAATTAAAAACACATCAAATAAAAATAATTAATAATAATAAAAAGCAAATAGAAGAAAGAAACTGAGAGGCAACTTATTCTTAGATTAAACACCTTAAAAGGGTACACATCAAATATCAAGTCAAGTAAATGAAAGAAGAATGTAAGTATAAAGTTCATTCAACAAGATGATGGAGGTTACTTTAAAAATTTCGATTAAAAGTTAAAAATGAAATATTTTTATAATATTAAAGTTAATAGATCAAAGTCAAACCTAAGAGTAGGTTTCATAGAGTAGATGAAGAAATTGCGATCCCCAAAGGGTCAAAATAGACTACCACCACCTACGATACTACTACTACTACTACTACTACTACTAATAATAATAATAATAATAACAGAAAGAGGATAGCAAGGCTAGGTTTCCTCTTTTTTTCATAGTTGTATTTGCATTTAACTTTGTATGTAGAGGGTAATTATCAAAATAGAATCACAAAATCAATTCATACAAAAAATATATAATTTGTTTATTGACAACAAATTGACAACTTGTTCAGATAACCAAAATGAAGAGTTTGTAGTGAATGAGGGTTCAGCGGTTTCTTTGAACGTTCCAGGTGATAAGAATTATTTAGTCTGTGGAGTGTAGATATCACACACCCACACACACACACACACACACATACATATATATATATATATATATATATATATATATATATATATATATATATATATATATATATATATATATATAATAATAATAATAATAATAATAATCCAGGTAAAACATCCACAGGGTAGTAATCCAAAGAATTTCAACCGGGTTTATAAAAAGTGCTCAATATCAAATAGAGCTTTTATATATGATTATTTTTATTTACACAGACATGTACAAAATCTGCGACACTGGCATGTCGATGTTATCGATCAACAGCTATTATAAACTGAGATCTCATCAGGCAGAGTTAGAATCCGATCTTAACCTTACATCAGATTATTAGTCCGTAATCTTGCGTTTTCTTTTTGATCTTTGCTGTTCAGAACTTGTTTGCGGAGGTAGGGGTAGTAGATAAACGGATTGTGAACATGATTTACGTGGTAAAGGGACCGAAGTTTACCCACAAAAGATACATGGACCAGATAAGGAAATGATATTCAGATGCTGTCGGGAATAAAACTCCGCAAACAAGTTCTGAACAGCAAAGATCAAAAAGAAAACGCAAGATTACGGACTAGATTGTAATAAACCCTAAAAAAAAAAACACTGTTCAGTCCTTACGGGGCAAGACTAAAAAGGGGATGTTATGGGGTGATGATGATGTACCCTATTCTAGACATGAAGGAGCGTAGAACGACTAACAAGCAATCTTTTAGTAACATAGTATACTGTAGTTCTGGCAATACACACACTTGTAAATATACAACCGTCTTATTTACTATCGGCCCTTAAAGGACGCACCAAAAAGGGAGACAGATTATTACACATATTTAAGCCCTTTTCTCAACACTAATCTAAATTCTTAGAATAAAATAGATTCAATTCACTGTTAGAATACACGTTATTCAATATATCTTGAATTGGACAACAGAAACCCCTGAAAAATATTCATCTGTTCCCGAATACACTCACTCTTTTTTTTTTTTACTTTCATTCACATCAAAAGGGCACTTTTTTTTACTTTCATTCACACCAAAAAGGCACATTTTTAGTAAGACATAAGAAGATACTATGAATTAAGGACAGAAACCTACATACTAGTTGGAGACGACCCATAATAGCGAGACGACCCGACTACGGAATGTAAAACGTGTAAAGGTGGGCTTTGTGAATGCAATCAATTATAAACTGTCAGAATACATTATCTATAGCCTTAACTCTCTGGTTAAGACCCAACTATGGAATGTGAAACGTGTAAAGGTGGGCTTCGTGAATGCAATCAATTATAAACTGTCAGAATACATTATCTATAGCCTTAACTCTCTGGTTAAGACCCAACTATGGAATGTGAAACGTGTAAAGGTGGGCTTTGTGAATGCAATCAATTATAAACTGTCAGAATACATTATCTATAGCCTTAACTCTCTGGTTAAGACCCAACTATGGAATGTGAAACGTGTAAAGGTGGGCTTTGTGAATGCAATCAATTATAAACTGTCAGAATACATTATCTATAGCCTTAACTCTCTGGTTAAGACCCAACTATGGAATGTGAAACGTGTAAAGGTGGGCTTTGTGAATGCAATCAATTATAAACTGTCAGAATACATTATCTATAGCCTTAACTCTCTGGTTAAGACCCAACTATGGAATGTGAAACGTGTAAAGGTGGGCTTCGTGAATGCAATCAATTATAAACTGTCAGAATACATTATCTATAGCCTTAACTCTCTGGTTAAGACCCAACTATGGAATGTGAAACGTGTAAAGGTGGGCTTCGTGAATGCAATCAATTATAAACTGTCAGAATACATTATCTATAGCCTTAACTCTCTGGTTAAGACCCAACTATCGAATGTGAAACGTGTAAAGGTGGGCTTCGTGAATGCAATCAATTATAAACTGTCCGAATACATTATCTATAGCCTTAACTCTCTGGTTAAGACCCAACTATGGAATGTGAAACGTGTAAAGGTGGGCTTTGTGAATGCAATCAATTATAAACTGTCAGAATACATTATCTATAGCCTTAACTCTCTGGTTAAGACCCAACTATCGAATGTGAAACGTGTAAAGGTGGGCTTCGTGAATGCAATCAATTATAAACTGTCAGAATACATTATCTATAGCCTTAACTCTCTGGTTAAGACCCAACTATGGAATGTGAAACGTGTAAAGGTGGGCTTCGTGAATGCAATCAATTATAAACTGTCAGAATACATTATCTATAGCCTTAACTCTCTGGTTAAGACCCAACTATCGAATATGAAACGTGTAAAGGTGGGCTTCGTGAATGCAATCAATTATAAACTGTCAGAATACATTATCTATAGCCTTAACTCTCTGGTTAAGACCCAACTATGGAATGTGAAACGTGTAAAGGTGGGCTTCGTGAATGCAATCAATTATAAACTGTCAGAATACATTATCTATAGCCTTAACTCTCTGGTTAAAACCCAACTATGGAATGTGAAACGTGTAAAGGTGGGCTTCGTGAATGCAATCAATTATAAACTGTCAGAATACATTATCTATAGCCTTAACTCTCTGGTTAAGACCCAACTATGGAATGTGAAACGTGTAAAGGTGGGCTTCGTGAATGCAATCAATTATAAACTGTCAGAATACATTATCTATAGCGTTAACTCTCTGGTTAAGACCCAACTATGGAATGTGAAACGTGTAAAGGTGGGCTTTGTTAATGCAATCAATTATAAACTGTCAGAATACATTATCTATAGCCTTAACTCTCTGGTTAAGACCCAACTATCGAATGTGAAACGTGTAAAAGTGGGCTTCGTGAATGCAATCAATTATAAACTGTCAGAATACATTATCTATAGCCTTAACTCTCTGGTTAAGACCCAACTATGGAATGTGAAACGTGTAAAGGTGGGCTTTGTGAATGCAATCAATTATAAACTGTCAGAATACATTATCTATAGCCTTAACTCTCTGGTTAAGACCCAACTATGGAATGTGAAACGTGTAAAGGTGGGCTTTGTGAATGCAATCAATTATAAACTGTCAGAATACATTATCTATAGCCTTAACTCTCTGGTTAAGACCCAACTATGGAATGTGAAACGTGTAAAGGTGGGCTTTGTGAATGAAATCAATTATAAACTGTCAGAATACATTATCTATAGCCTTAACTCTCTGGTTAAGACCCAACTATGGAATGTGAAACGTGTAAAGGTGGGCTTCGTGAATGCAATCAATTATAAACTGTCAGAATACATTATCTATAGCCTTAACTCTCTGGTTAAGACCCAACTATGGAATGTGAAACGTGTAAAGGTGGGCTTCGTGAATGCAATCAATTATAAACTGTCAGAATACATTATCTATAGCCTTAACTCTCTGGTTAAGACCCAACTATGGAATGTGAAACGTATAAAGGTGGGCTTTGTGAATGCAATCAATTATAAACTGTCAGAATACATTATCTATAGCCTTAACTCTCTGGTTAAGACCCAACTATGGAATGTGAAACGTGTAAAGGTGGGCTTTGTGAATGCAATCAATTATAAACTGTCAGAATACATTATCTATAGCCTTAACTCTCTGGTTAAGACCCAACTATGGAATGTGAAACGTGTAAAGGTGGGCTTTGTGAATGCAATCAATTATAAACTGTCAGAATACATTATCTATAGCCTTAACTCTCTGGTTAAGACCCAACTATGGAATGTGAAACGTGTAAAGGTGGGCTTTGTGAATGCAATCAATTATAAACTGTCAGAATACATTATCTATAGCCTTAACTCTGGTTAAGACCCAACTATGGAATGTGAAACGTGTAAAGGTGGGCTTCGTGAATGCAATCAATTATAAACTGTCAGAATACATTATCTATAGCCTTAACTCTCTGGTTAAGACCCAACTATGGAATGTGAAACGTGTAAAGGTGGGCTTCGTGAATGCAATCAATTATAAACTGTCAGAATACATTATCTATAGCCTTAACTCTCTGGTTAAGACCCAACTATGGAATGTGAAACGTGTAAAGGTGGGCTTCGTGAATGCCATCAATTATAAACTGTCAGAATAAATTATCTATAGCCTTAACTCTCTGGTTAAGACCCAACTATGGAATGTGAAACGTGTAAAGGTGGGCTTCGTGAATGCAATCAATTATAAACTGTCAGAATACATTATCTATAGCCTTAACTCTCTGGTTAAGACCCAACTATGGAATGTGAAACGTGTAAAGGTGGGCTTTGTGAATGCAATCAATTATAAACTGTCAGAATACATTATCTATAGCCTTAACTCTCTGGTTAAGACCCAACTATGGAATGTGAAACGTGTAAAGGTGGGCTTCGTGAATGCAATCAATTATAAACTGTCAGAATACATTATCTATAGCCTTAACTCTCTGGTTAAGACCCAACTATGGAATGTGAAACGTGTAAAGGTGGGCTTTGTGAATGCAATCAATTATAAACTGTCAGAATACATTATCTATAGCCTTAACTCTCTGGTTAAGACCCAACTATGGAATGTGAAACGTGTAAAGGTGGGTTCGTGAATGCAATCAATTATAAACTGTCAGAATACATTATCTATAGCCTTAACTCTCTGGTTAAGACCAAACTATGGAATGTGAAACGTGTAAAGGTGGGCTTTGTGAATGCAATCAATTATAAACTGTCAGAATACATTATCTATAGCCTTAACTCTCTGGTTAAGACCCAACTATGGAATGTGAAACGTGTAAAGGTGGGCTTCGTGAATGCAATCAATTATAAACTGTCAGAATAAATTATCTATAGCCTTAACTCTCTGGTTAAGACCCAACTATGGAATGTGAAACGTGTAAAGGTGGGCTTCGTGAATGCAATCAATTATAAACTGTCAGAATACATTATCTATAGCCTTAACTCTCTGGTTAAGACCCAACTATGGAATGTGAAACGTGTAAAGGTGGGCTTCGTGAATGCAATCAATTATAAACTGTCAGAATACATTATCTATAGCCTTAACTCTCTGGTTAAGACCCAACTATGGAATGTGAAACGTGTAAAGGTGGGCTTCGTGAATGCAATCAATTATAAACTGTCAGAATACATTATCTATAGCCTTAACTCTCTGGTTAAGACCCAACTATGGAATGTGAAACGTGTAAAGGTGGGCTTTGTGAATGCAATCAATTATAAATAGTCAGAATACATTATCTATAGCCTTAACTCTCTGGTTAAGACCCAACTATGGAATGTGAAACGTGTAAAGGTGGGCTTCGTGAATGCAATCAATTATAAACTGTCAGAATACATTATCTATAGCCTTAACTCTCTGGTTAAGACCCAACTATGGAATGTGAAACGTGTAAAGGTGGGCTTCGTGAATGCAATCAATTATAAACTGTCAGAATACATTATCTATAGCCTTAACTCTCTGGTTAAGACCCAACTATAGAATGTGAAACGTGTAAAGGTGGGCTTTGTGAATGCAATCAATTATAAACTGTCAGAATACATTATCTATAGCCTTAACTCTCTGGTTAAGACCCAACTATGAAATGTGAAACGTGTAAAGGTGGGCTTCGTGAATGCAATCAATTATAAACTGTCAGAATACATTATCTATAGCCTTAACTCTCTGGTTAAGACCCAACTATGGAATGTGAAACGTGTAAAGGTGGGCTTCGTGAATGCAATCAATTATAAACTGTCAGAATACATTATCTATAGCCTTAACTCTCTGGTTAAGACCCAACTATGGAATGTGAAACGTGTAAAGGTGGGCTTCGTGAATGCAATCAATTATAAACTGTCAGAATACATTATCTATAGCCTTAACTCTCTGGTTAAGACCCAACTATGGAATGTGAAACGTGTAAAGGTGGGCTTCGTGAATGCAATCAATTATAAACTGTCAGAATACATTATCTATAGCCTTAACTCTCTGGTTAAGATCCAACTATGGAATGTGAAACGTGTAAAGGTGGGCTTTGTGAATGCAATCCATTATAAACTGTCAGAATACATTATCTATAGCCTTAACTCTCTGGTTAAGACCCAACTATGGAATGTGAAAAATGTAAAGGTGGGCTTTGTGAATGCAATCAATTATAAACTGTCAGAATACATTATCTATAGCCTTAACTCTCTGGTTAAGACCAAACTATGGAATGTGAAACGTGTAAAGGTGTGCTTTGTGAATGCAATCAATTATAAACTGTCAGAATACATTATCTATAGCCTTAACTCTCTGGTTAAGACCCAACTATGGAATGTGAAACGTGTAAAGGTGGGTTCGTGAATGCAATCAATTATAAACTGTCAGAATACATTATCTATAGCCTTAACTCTCTGGTTAAGACCCAACTATGGAATGTGAAACGTGTAAAGGTGGGCTTCGTGAATGCAATCAATTATAAACTGTCAGAATACATTATCTATAGCCTTAACTCTCTGGTTAAGACCCGACTATTGGATGTGAAACGCTTGCCAGAAGGCTTCGGAAATACAATAAATTTTAAAACTGTCAGAACAAAGCACATATAGACTAAGATATCTAGTTAAGACTCAACTACTAAATGTGAAAAATGTAAAGGTGGGCTTTGTGAATGCAATCAATTATAAACTGTCAGAATACATTATCTATAGCCTTAACTCTCTGGTTAAGACCCAACTATGGAATGTGAAACGCTTGCCAGAAGGCTTCGGAAATACAATAAATTTAAAAACTGTCAGAACAAAGCACATATAGACTAAGATATCTGGTTAAGACTCAACTACTAAATGTGAAAAATGTAAAGGTGGGCTTTGTGAATGCAATCAATTATAAACTGTCAGAATACATTATCTATAGCCTTAACTCTCTGGTTAAGATCCGACTATTGGATGTGAAACGCTTGCCAGAAGGCTTCGGAAATACAATAAATTTAAAAACTGTCAGAACAAAGCACATATAGACTAAGATATCTGGTTAAGACTCAACTACTAAATGTGAAAAATGTAAAGGTGGGCTTTGTGAATGCAATCAATTAGAAACTGTCAGAATACATTATCTATAGCCTTAACTCTCTGGTTAAGACCCGACTATTGGATGTGAAATGCTTGCCAGAAGGCTTCGGAAATACAATAAATTTAAAAACTGTCAGAACAAAGCACATATAGACTAAGATATCTGGTTAAGACTCAACTACTAAATGTGAAAAATGTAAAGGTGGGCTTTGTGAATGCAATCAATTATAAACTGTCAGAATACATTATCTATAGCCTTAACTCTCTGGTTAAGACCCGACTATTGGATGTGAAACGCTTGCCAGAAGGCTTCGGAAATACAATAAATTTAAAAACTGTCAGAACAAAGCACATATAGACTAAGATATCTGGTTAAGACTCAACTACTAAATGTGAAAAATGTAAAGGTGGGCTTTGTGAATGCAATCAATTATAAACTGTCAGAATACATTATCTATAGCCTTAACTCTCTGGTTAAGACCCGACTATTGGATGTGAAACGCTTGCCAGAAGGCTTCGGAAATACAATAAATTTAAAAACTGTCAGAACAAAGCAGATATAGACTAAGATATCTGGTTAAGACTCAACTATGAAATGTGAAAAATGTAAAGGTGGGCTTTGTGAATGCAATCAATTATAAACTGTCAGAATACATTATCTATAGCCTTAACTCTCTGGTTAAGACCCAACTATAGAATGTGAAACGTGTAAAGGTGGGCTTCGTGAATGCAATCAATTATAAACTGTCAGAATACATTATCTATAGCCTTAACTCTCTGGTTAAGACCCAACTATGGAATGTGAAACGTGTAAAGGTGGGCTTCGTGAATGCAATCAATTATAAACTGTCAGAATACATTATCTATAGCATTAACTCTCTGGTTAAGACCCAACTATTGAATGTAAAACGTATAATGGTGTGCTTCGTGAATGCAATCAATTATAAACTGTCAGAATACATTATCTATAGCCTTAACTCTCTGGTTAAGACCCAACTATGGAATGTGAAACGTGTAAAGGTGGGCTTCGTGAATGCAATCAATTATAAACTGTCAGAATACATTATCTATAGCCTTAACTCTCTGGTTAAGACCCAACTATGGAATGTAAAACGTATAATGGTGGGCTTCGTGAATGCAATCAATTATAAACTGTCAGAATACATTATCTATAGCCTTAACTCTCTGGTTAAGACCCGACTATTGGATGTGAAACGCTTGCTAGAAGGCTTCGGAAATACAATAAATTTTAAAACTGTCAGAACAAAGCACATATAGACTAAGATATCTGGTTAAGACTCAACTACTAAATGTGAAAAATGTAATAGTGGGCTTTGTGAATGCAATCAATTATAAACTGTCAGAATACATTATCTATAGCCTTAACTCTCTGGTTAAGACCCAACTATGGAATGTGAAACGTGTAAAGGTGGGCTTTGTGAATGCAATCAATTATAAACTGTCAGAATACATTATCTATAGCCTTAACTCTCTGGTTAAGACCCAACTATGGAATGTGAAACGTGTAAAGGTGGGCTTTGTGAATGCAATCAATTATAAACTGTCAGAATACATTATCTATAGCCTTAACTCTCTGGTTAAGACCCAACTATGGAATGTGAAACGTGTAAAGGTGGGCTTCGTGAATGCAATCAATTATAAACTGTCAGAATACATTATCTATAGCCTTAACTCTCTGGTTAAGACCCAACTATGGAATGTGAAACGTGTAAAGGTGGGCTTTGTGAATGCAATCAATTATAAACTGTCAGAATACATTATCTATAGCCTTAACTCTCTGGTTAAGACCCAACTATGGAATGTGAAACGTGTAAAGGTGGGCTTTGTGAATGCAATCAATTATAAACTGTCAGAATACATTATCTATAGCCTTAACTCTCTGGTTAAGACCCAACTATGGAATGTGAAACGTGTAAAGGTGGGCTTCGTGAATGCAATCAATTATAAACTGTCAGAATACATTATCTATAGCCTTAACTCTCTGGTTAAGACCCAACTATGGAATGTGAAACGTGTAAAGGTGGGCTTTGTGAATGCAATCAATTATAAACTGTCAGAATACATTATCTATAGCCTTAACTCTCTGGTTAAGACCCAACTATGGAATGTGAAACGTGTAAAGGTGGGCTTCGTGAATGCAATCAATTATAAACTGTCAGAATACATTATCTATAGCCTTAACTCTCTGGTTAAGACCAAACTATGGAATGTGAAACGTGTAAAGGTGGGCTTTGTGAATGCAATCAATTATAAACTGTCAGAATACATTATCTATAGCCTTAACTCTCTGGTTAAGACCCAACTATGGAATGTGAAACGTGTAAAGGTGGGCTTCGTGAATGCAATCAATTATAAACTGTCAGAATAAATTATCTATAGCCTTAACTCTCTGGTTAAGACCCAACTATGGAATGTGAAACGTGTAAAGGTGGGCTTCGTGAATGCAATCAATTATAAACTGTCAGAATACATTATCTATAGCCTTAACTCTCTGGTTAAGACCCAACTATGGAATGTGAAACGTGTAAAGGTGGGTTCGTGAATGCAATCAATTATAAACTGTCAGAATACATTATCTATAGCCTTAACTCTCTGGTTAAGACCCAACTATGGAATGTGAAACGTGTAAAGGTGGGCTTCGTGAATGCAATCAATTATAAACTGTCAGAATACATTATCTATAGCCTTAACTCTCTGGTTAAGACCCAACTATGGAATGTGAAACGTGTAAAGGTGGGCTTTGTGAATGCAATCAATTATAAACTGTCAGAATACATTATCTATAGCCTTAACTCTCTGGTTAAGACCCAACTATGGAATGTGAAACGTGTAAAGGTGGGCTTCGTGAATGCAATCAATTATAAACTGTCAGAATAAATTATCTATAGCCTTAACTCTCTGGTTAAGACCCAACTATGGAATGTGAAACGTGTAAAGGTGGGCTTCGTGAATGCAATCAATTATAAACTGTCAGAATACATTATCTATAGCCTTAACTCTCTGGTTAAGACCCAACTATAGAATGTGAAACGTGTAAAGGTGGGCTTTGTGAATGCAATCAATTATAAACTGTCAGAATACATTATCTATAGCCTTAACTCTCTGGTTAAGACCCAACTATGAAATGTGAAACGTGTAAAGGTGGGCTTCGTGAATGCAATCAATTATAAACTGTCAGAATACATTATCTATAGCCTTAACTCTCTGGTTAAGACCCAACTATGGAATGTGAAACGTGTAAAGGTGGGCTTTGTGAATGCAATCAATTATAAACTGTCAGAATACATTATCTATAGCCTTAACTCTCTGGTTAAGACCCAACTATGGAATGTGAAACGTGTAAAGGTGGGCTTCGTGAATGCAATCAATTATAAACTGTCAGAATACATTATCTATAGCCTTAACTCTCTGGTTAAGACCCAACTATGGAATGTAAAACGTATAATGGTGGGCTTCGTGAATGCAATCAATTATAAACTGTCAGAATACATTATCTATAGCCTTAACTCTCTGGTTAAGACCCGACTATTGGATGTGAAACGCTTGCCAGAAGGCTTCGGAAATACAATAAATTTAAAAACTGTCAGAACAAAGCAGATATAGACTAAGATATCTGGTTAAGACTCAACTATCAAATGTGAAAAATGTAAAGGTGGGCTTTGTGAATGCAATCAATTATAAACTGTCAGAATACATTATCTATAGCCTTAACTCTCTGGTTAAGACCCAACTATAGAATGTGAAACGTGTAAAGGTGGGCTTCGTGAATGCAATCAATTATAAACTGTCAGAATACATTATCTATAGCCTTAACTCTCTGGTTAAGACCCAACTATGGAATGTGAAACGTGTAAAGGTGGGCTTCGTGAATGCAATCAATTATAAACTGTCAGAATACATTATCTATAGCATTAACTCTCTGGTTAAGACCCAACTATTGAATGTAAAACGTATAATGGTGTGCTTCGTGAATGCAATCAATTATAAACTGTCAGAATACATTATCTATAGCCTTAACTCTCTGGTTAAGACCCAACTATGGAATGTGAAACGTGTAAAGGTGGGCTTCGTGAATGCAATCAATTATAAACTGTCAGAATACATTATCTATAGCCTTAACTCTCTGGTTAAGACCCAACTATGGAATGTAAAACGTATAATGGTGGGCTTCGTGAATGCAATCAATTATAAACTGTCAGAATACATTATCTATAGCCTTAACTCTCTGGTTAAGACCCGACTATTGGATGTGAAACGCTTGCTAGAAGGCTTCGGAAATACAATAAATTTTAAAACTGTCAGAACAAAGCACATATAGACTAAGATATCTGGTTAAGACTCAACTACTAAATGTGAAAAATGTAATAGTGGGCTTTGTGAATGCAATCAATTATAAACTGTCAGAATACATTATCTATAGCCTTAACTCTCTGGTTAAGACCCAACTATGGAATGTGAAACGTGTAAAGGTGGGCTTTGTGAATGCAATCAATTATAAACTGTCAGAATACATTATCTATAGCCTTAACTCTCTGGTTAAGACCCAACTATGGAATGTGAAACGTGTAAAGGTGGGCTTTGTGAATGCAATCAATTATAAACTGTCAGAATACATTATCTATAGCCTTAACTCTCTGGTTAAGACCCAACTATGGAATGTGAAACGTGTAAAGGTGGGCTTCGTGAATGCAATCAATTATAAACTGTCAGAATACATTATCTATAGCCTTAACTCTCTGGTTAAGACCCAACTATGGAATGTGAAACGTGTAAAGGTGGGCTTTGTGAATGCAATCAATTATAAACTGTCAGAATACATTATCTATAGCCTTAACTCTCTGGTTAAGACCCAACTATGGAATGTGAAACGTGTAAAGGTGGGCTTTGTGAATGCAATCAATTATAAACTGTCAGAATACATTATCTATAGCCTTAACTCTCTGGTTAAGACCCAACTATGGAATGTGAAACGTGTAAAGGTGGGCTTCGTGAATGCAATCAATTATAAACTGTCAGAATACATTATCTATAGCCTTAACTCTCTGGTTAAGACCCAACTATGGAATGTGAAACGTGTAAAGGTGGGCTTTGTGAATGCAATCAATTATAAACTGTCAGAATACATTATCTATAGCCTTAACTCTCTGGTTAAGACCCAACTATGGAATGTGAAACGTGTAAAGGTGGGCTTCGTGAATGCAATCAATTATAAACTGTCAGAATACATTATCTATAGCCTTAACTCTCTGGTTAATACCAAACTATGGAATGTGAAACGTGTAAAGGTGGGCTTTGTGAATGCAATCAATTATAAACTGTCAGAATACATTATCTATAGCCTTAACTCTCTGGTTAAGACCCAACTATGGAATGTGAAACGTGTAAAGGTGGGCTTCGTGAATGCAATCAATTATAAACTGTCAGAATAAATTATCTATAGCCTTAACTCTCTGGTTAAGACCCAACTATGGAATGTGAAACGTGTAAAGGTGGGCTTCGTGAATGCAATCAATTATAAACTGTCAGAATACATTATCTATAGCCTTAACTCTCTGGTTAAGACCCAACTATGGAATGTGAAACGTGTAAAGGTGGGCTTCGTGAATGCAATCAATTATAAACTGTCAGAATACATTATCTATAGCCTTAACTCTCTGGTTAAGACCCAACTATGGAATGTGAAACGTGTAAAGGTGGGCTTCGTGAATGCAATCAATTATAAACTGTCAGAATACATTATCTATAGCCTTAACTCTCTGGTTAAGACCCAACTATGGAATGTGAAACGTGTAAAGGTGGGCTTTGTGAATGCAATCAATTATAAACTGTCAGAATACATTATCTATAGCCTTAACTCTCTGGTTAAGACCCAACTATGGAATGTGAAACGTGTAAAGGTGGGCTTCGTGAATGCAATCAATTATAAACTGTCAGAATAAATTATCTATAGCCTTAACTCTCTGGTTAAGACCCAACTATGGAATGTGAAACGTGTAAAGGTGGGCTTCGTGAATGCAATCAATTATAAACTGTCAGAATACATTATCTATAGCCTTAACTCTCTGGTTAAGACCCAACTATAGAATGTGAAACGTGTAAAGGTGGGCTTTGTGAATGCAATCAATTATAAACTGTCAGAATACATTATCTATAGCCTTAACTCTCTGGTTAAGACCCAACTATGAAATGTGAAACGTGTAAAGGTGGGCTTCGTGAATGCAATCAATTATAAACTGTCAGAATACATTATCTATAGCCTTAACTCTCTGGTTAAGACCCAACTATGGAATCTGAAACGTGTAAAGGTGGGCTTTGTGAATGCAATCAATTATAAACTGTCAGAATACATTATCTATAGCCTTAACTCTCTGGTTAAGACCCAACTATGGAATGTGAAACGTGTAAAGGTGGGCTTCGTGAATGCAATCAATTATAAACTGTCAGAATACATTATCTATAGCCTTAACTCTCTGGTTAAGACCCAACTATGGAATGTGAAACGTGTAAAGGTGGGCTTCGTGAATGCAATCAATTATAAACTGTCAGAATACATTATCTATAGCCTTAACTCTCTGGTTAAGATCCAACTATGGAATGTGAAACGTGTAAAGGTGGGCTTTGTGAATGCAATCCTTTATAAACTGTCAGAATACATTATCTATAGCCTTAACTCTCTGGTTAAGACCCAACTATGGAATGTGAAAAATGTAAAGGTGGGCTTTGTGAATGCAATCAATTATAAACTGTCAGAATACATTATCTATAGCCTTAACTCTCTGGTTAAGACCCAACTATGGAATGTGAAACGTGTAAAGGTGTGCTTTGTGAATGCAATCAATTATAAACTGTCAGAATACATTATCTATAGCCTTAACTCTCTGGTTAAGACCCAACTATGGAATGTGAAACGTGTAAAGGTGGGCTTCGTGAATGCAATCAATTATAAACTGTCAGAATACATTATCTATAGCCTTAACTCTCTGGTTAAGACCCAACTATGGAATGTGAAACGTGTAAAGGTGGGTTCGTGAATGCAATCAATTATAAACTGTCAGAATACATTATCTATAGCCTTAACTCTCTGGTTAAAACCCAACTATGGAATGTGAAACGTGTAAAGGTGGGCTTTGTGAATGCAATCAATTATAAACTGTCAGAATACATTATCTATAGCCTTAACTCTCTGGTTAAGACCCGACTATTGGATGTGAAACGCTTGCCAGAAGGCTTCGGAAATACAATAAATTTTAAAACTGTCAGAACAAAGCACATATAGACTAAGATATCTAGTTAAGACTCAACTACTAAATGTGAAAAATGTAAAGGTGGGCTTTGTGAATGCAATCAATTATAAACTGTCAGAATACATTATCTATAGCCTTAACTCTCTGGTTAAGACCCAACTATGGAATGTGAAACGCTTGCCAGAAGGCTTCGGAAATACAATAAATTTAAAAACTGTCAGAACAAAGCACATATAGACTAAGATATCTGGTTAAGACTCAACTACTAAATGTGAAAAATGTAAAGGTGGGCTTTGTGAATGCAATCAATTATAAACTGTCAGAATACATTATCTATAGCCTTAACTCTCTGGTTAAGACCCGACTATTGGATGTGAAACGCTTGCCAGAAGGCTTCGGAAATACAATAAATTTAAAAACTGTCAGAACAAAGCACATATAGACTAAGATATCTGGTTAAGACTCAACTACTAAATGTGAAAAATGTAAAGGTGGGCTTTGTGAATGCAATCAATTATAAACTGTCAGAATACATTATCTATAGCCTTAACTCTCTGGTTAAGACCCGACTATTGGATGTGAAACGCTTGCCAGAAGGCTTCGGAAATACAATAAATTTAAAAACTGTCAGAACAAAGCACATATAGACTAAGATATCTGGTTAAGACTCAACTACTAAATGTGAAAAATGTAAAGGTGGGCTTTGTGAATGCAATCAATTATAAACTGTCAGAATACATTATCTATAGCCTTAACTCTCTGGTTAAGACCCGACTATTGGATGTGAAACGCTTGCCAGAAGGCTTCGGAAATACAATAAATTTAAAAACTGTCAGAACAAAGCACATATAGACTAAGATATCTGGTTAAGACTCAACTATCAAATGTGAAAAATGTAAAGGTGGGCTTTGTGAATGCAATCAATTATAAACTGTCAGAATACATTATCTATAGCCTTAACTCTCTGGTTAAGACCCAACTATGGAATGTGAAACGTGTAAAGGTGGGCTTCGTGAATGCAATCAATTATAAACTGTCAGAATACATTATCTATAGCCTTAACTCTCTGGTTAAGACCCAACTATGGAATGTGAAACGTGTAAAGGTGGGCTTCGTGAATGCAATCAATTATAAACTGTCAGAATACATTATCTATAGCATTAACTCTCTGGTTAAGACCCAACTATTGAATGTAAAACGTATAATGGTGTGCTTCGTGAATGCAATCAATTATAAACTGTCAGAATACATTATCTATAGCCTTAACTCTCTGGTTAAGACCCAACTATGGAATGTGAAACGTGTAAAGGTGGGCTTCGTGAATGCAATCAATTATAAACTGTCAGAATACATTATCTATAGCCTTAACTCTCTGGTTAAGACCCAACTATGGAATGTAAAACGTATAATGGTGGGCTTCGTGAATGCAATCAATTATAAACTGTCAGAATACATTATCTATAGCCTTAACTCTCTGGTTAAGACCCGACTATTGGATGTGAAACGCTTGCTAGAAGGCTTCGGAAATACAATAAATTTTAAAACTGTCAGAACAAAGCACATATAGACTAAGATATCTGGTTAAGACTCAACTACTAAATGTGAAAAATGTAATAGTGGGCTTTGTGAATGCAATCAATTATAAACTGTCAGAATACATTATCTATAGCCTTAACTCTCTGGTTAAGACCCGACTATTGGATGTGAAACGCTTGCCAGAAGGCTTCGGAAATACAATAAATTTAAAAACTGTCAGAACAAAGCACATATAGACTAAGATATCTGGTTAAGACTCAACTACTAAATGTGAAAAATGTAAAGGTGGGCTCTGTGAATGCAATCAATTATAAACTGTCAGAATACATTATCAATAGCCTTAACTCTCTGGTTAAGACCCGACTATTGGATGTGAAACGCTTGCCAGAAGGCTTCGGAAATACAATAAATTTAAAAACTGTCAGAACAAAGCACATATAGACTAAGATATCTGGTTAAGACTCAACTACTAAATGTGAAAAATGTAAAGGTGGGCTTTGTGAATGCAATCAATTATAAACTGTCAGAATACATTATCTATAGCCTTAACTCTCTGGTTAAGACCCAACTATGGAATGTGAAACGCTTGCCAGAAGGCTTCGGAAATACAATAAATTTAAAAACTGTCAGAACAAAGCACATATAGACTAAGATATCTGGTTAAGACTCAACTACTAAATGTGAAAAATGTAAAGGTGGGCTTTGTGAATGCAATCAATTATAAACTGTCAGAATACATTATCTATAGCCTTAACTCTCTGGTTAAGACCCAACTATGGAATGTGAAACGCTTGCCAGAAGGCTTCGGAAATACAATAAATTAAAAAACTGTCAGAACAAAGCACATATAGACTAAGATATCTGGTTAAGACTCAACTACTAAATGTGAAAAATGTAAAGGTGGGCTTTGTGAATGCAATCAATTAAAAACTGTATACAATAAATTTTTAAATTGTCAGAACAAAGCGCATATAGACTAAGATATCTGGTTGACCTCCGGCTTGCTCAATGTGACAAATGTGTTTGTTTAATAACAAATAATAAAAAAAACCTGTGAACAATATAGATTTTCATTGACGGCCACGTTATTGTTGGTTGGTTGTTGTGTTTATAACATATCAGCCGTTTCGTATACGATTTCCTGTATTTGTTTTTTCTGCATATAATTTGCAAACAAATTATCTGTAAACGATCGTTTCTATTCAATTCATAATTAGAGCCCTTACAAGTACTAGCACCCTGGGTGGACATGAGAGTGGTAGTAAATAAGAGGTTACTCCAAACCCCTCAAATTACTCAAATTGAGCCTCTACTACTGGATGCAGATTGGTGTCCTGCCAAGAACGACGTGGGGAACATCGGGTATAGATCAAGGGTGCCAGGGGCGAATATCATCATGTTTATGATAGTAAATAAATGCCCGTTAAATGAATCGATTATTTCAATATGTATAAAAATTTTATTGAATGTTGGTCGAATTAATTTGTGTGTATAGAAAACAAAATACGTCAAGTACAATTTTAGCATCAAATTCAGTGTAAGCGAGACAGATAAAGAGAGGAGGGCGGAAAGAAAGTAGGGGTAGGTGGTAACGGGACTAAAATCTATCAATAAAATCACTTAAATTGGGAGACAAGAAGTGGAAATCGTGGTGGGGGGAAGAGAAATGAAATCGTTTTTGAAAATGGGTTGGAATTGGGAGTTAAACTGTGTACATCAAAGGAATTCAGAAAGAATGAAAGAGGGAGAGAGAGGGAGAGAGAGAGGGAGAGAGAGAGAGAGAGAGAGCGATAGGAGTCTCTTACTCCCACAGCATCAAAGTCCAACACCAACTCATAAACCCTATCCTCCAACTAGACCCCTTCTGATTTCGATGTCTCTCTCTTAATTTCTCCCCTCCTCTTTCTATCGATCTATCTCTATCTATCTATTTCTCATTCTGTCCAAGCTTGCATATATAAACAATGAAAGATGTTCTCTGCTTCGAGCTGAGCACTCTATTGTCTTAACATGTGGTTAAAATTCATCCTATTTGCATCTTTATTTATCTTAGGGGTAAGTTTTTCTTTTCTTCTTGCTATTCTTGATGTTCTTTTATTTTTCTTCGTTTCACACTCACTTCCTCATGTAAGATTACATTTTAACAGTTGATTGTCATTCATTACTGATTATTTACTAGTTTCTGGTGAGACATCATGGTTCGATTTTAGAGGATCTTGGAGGGAAAAAGGAAATATTATATCAATACTCATGAAAATCAAGTAACTGTGCAACAAATATATAATGAGTTCATTTTCGGGTTGTTTTCTGAAACATTGTACGAAAAAAGTAATGTGTTCAAACTAACGGTGTGAAAATTGGTCAAATTCTTTTGGTGGTGGGGCATAATAGGTCATTGTTGTGTCTCTTCAATAAAACTTCCTTTTTTTCAAAACAAAAGGTGATAAGCAGTTCCAAGATACTACATAACAGCAATAGCATTTGGAGCGATTTATATTAGTAGCTACAAATACTTTAACAAGAAAAATTAGTAGCTAACAAGACTTTAAAAAGAAAAATTAGTAGCTACTAATACTTTAACAAAAAAAATTAGTAGCTACTAATACTTTAACAAGAAAAATTAGTAGCTAACAAGATTTTAACAAGAAAAATTAGTAGCTACTAATACTTTAACAAGAAAAATTAGTAGCTACTAATACTTTAACAAGAAAAATTAGTAGCTAACAAGACTTTAACAAGAAAAATTAGTAGCTACTAATACTTTAACAAAAAAACTTAGTAGCTACTAATACTTTAACAAAAAAAATTAGTAGCTAACAAGATTTTAACAAGAAAAATGAGTAGCTAACAAGACTTTAACAAGAAAAATTAGTAGCTAAAAAGATTTTAACAAGAAAAATAAGTAGCTAACAAGATTTTAACAAGAAAAATTAGTAGCTACTAATACTTTAACAAGAAAAATTAGTAGCTACTAATACTTTAACAAGAAAAATTAGTAGCTAACAAGATTTTAACAAGAAAAATGAGTAGCTAACAAGACTTTAACAAGAAAAATTAGTAGCTACTAATACTTTAACAAGAAAAATAAGTAGCTAACAAGACTTTAACAAAAAAAATTAGTAGCTACTAATACTTAAACAAGAAAAATTAGTAGCTACTAATACTTTATCAAAGAAAAATTAGTAGCTACTAATACTTTAACAAGAAAAATTAGTAGCTAACAAGACTTTAAAAAGAAAAATTAGAAGCTACCAATACTTTAACAAGAAAAATTAGAAGCTATCAATACTTTAACAAGAAAAATTAGAAGCTACCAATACTTTAACAAGAAAAATTAGTAGCTACTAATACTTTATCAATGAAAAATTAGTAGCTACTAATACTTTAACAAGAAAAATTAGTAGCTAACAAGACTTTAACAAGAAAAATTAGAAGCTACCAATACTTTAACAAGAAAAATTAGAAGCTACCAATACTTTAACAATAAAAATTAGAAGCTACCAATATTTTAACAAGAAAAATTAGTAGCTAAAAAGACTTCAACAAGAAAAATTAGTAGCTACTAATACTTTAACAAGAAAAATTAGTAGCTAACAAGAGTTTAACAAAAAAAATTAGTAGCTACTAATACTTTAACAAGAAAAATTAGTAGCTACTAATACTTTATCAAAGAAAAATTAGTAGCTACTAATGCTTTAACAAGAAAAATTAGTAGCTAACAAGACTTTAACAAGAAAAATTAGAAGCTACCAATACTTTAACAAGAAAAATTAGAAGCTACCAATACTTTAACAATAAAAATTAGAAGCTACCAATATTTTAACAAGAAAAATTAGTAGCTACCAATACTTTAACAAGAAAAATTAGTAGCTAAAAAGACTTTAACAAGAAACATTAGTAGCTACTAATACTTTAACAAGAAAAATTAGTAGCTTACAAGACTTTAAAAAGAAAAATTAGTAGCTTTAACAAGAAAAATTAGTAGCTACTAATACTTTAACAAGAAAAATTAGTAGCTACTAATACTTTAACAAGAAAGATTAGTAGCTACTAATACTTTAACAAGAAAAATTAGTAGCTACTAATACTTTAACAAGAAAAATTAGTAGCTACTAATACTTTATCAATGAAAAATTAGTAGCTACTAATACTTTAACAAGAAAAATTAGTAGCTAACAATACTGTAACAAGAAAAATTAGAAGCTACTAATACTTTAACAAGAAAAATTAGAAGCTACCAATACTTTAACAATAAAAATTAGAAGATACCAATATTTTAACAAGAAAAATTAGTAGCTAAAAAGACTTTAACAAGAAACATTAGTAGCTACTAATACTTTAACAAGAAAAATTAGTAGCTAACAAGACTTTAAAAAGAAAAATTAGTAGCTACTAATACTTTAACAAAGAAAAATAAGTAGCTAAAAAGACTTTAAAAAGAAAAATTAGTAGCTAACAAGACTTTAACAAGAAAAATTAGTAGCTACTAATACTTTAACAAGAAAAATTAGTAGCTACTAATACTTTAACAAGAAAAATTAGTAGCTAACAAGAGTTTAACAAAAAAAATTAGTAGCTACTAATACTTTAACAAGAAAAACTAGTAGCTACTAATACTTTATCAAAGAAAAATTAGTAGCTACTAATACTTTAACAAGAAAAATTAGTAGCTAACAAGACTTTAACAAGAAAAATTAGAAGCTACCAATACTTTAACAATAAAAATTAGAAGCTACCAATATTTTAACAAGAAAAATTAGTAGCTACCAATACTTTAACAAGAAAAATGAGTAGCTAAAAAGACTTTAACAAGAAACATTAGTAGCTACTAATACTTTAACAAGAAAAATTAGTAGCTAACAAGACTTTAAAAAGGAAAATTAGTAGCTACTAATACTTTAACAAGAAAAATAAGTAGCTAAAAAGACTTTAAAAAGAAAAATTAGTAGCTTTAACAAGAAAAATTAGTAGCTACTAATACTTTAACAAGAAAAATTAGTAGCTACTAATACTTTAACAAGAAAGATTAGTAGCTACTAATACTTTAACAAGAAAAATTAGTAGCTACCAATACTTTAACAAGAAACATTAGTAGCTACTAATACTGTAACAAGAAAAATTAGTAGCTAACAAGACTTTAACAAGAAACATACAGAACACTGCAATAAAATATAGACCAGGCAAAATATAGAATAGTACAGAATTGTCATAAACACACACTATCTCAAGCAACATATATTTTGACCTAGACAATCTTACCTATCATTCCATATCCTCTGAATATAGGACACATATGTCATAAACACAAACTTACAACAGGTTGATCTTTAAATGGGAGTGGGATCAAAGTAGGAGAGAAAAGAAAACAAGTCATAGAGTTTGGAGAATGTGTGATGTCCTTCCAAGATAAATACAATTTAGGGTAGCCCGAAGACAAACAAAGAATTTAAAGTAGTGAATTGGAATCTTGGAAGGTTTCTTTTACCAGAGGAGGGGGGGGGCGGTAGATCATTCACTCGACTAGCTAAGAAGCTACACTTATCCAAAATTATTGGGTTCGACAGGACCAAGAAATCGCATGCGCCATGCTCAGGCAAGGAACACATACTCATACTTTACTCCTTTTTGTATACACAAGCTAACTACTTGTATCCACATTTTTCAAATACCAAAGAATTTAGTCTTTTTTTATCACATCTGATCTAGAATAATACCGAAGTTAATCTTTTTCAATCACAGCTGATCTTGAATGATACTGAAGAATTTTATCTTTTTCTATCACATCTGATCTTGAATGATACCGAAGAATTTTATCTTTTTCTATCACATCTGATCTTGAATGATACCGAAGAATTTTATCTTTTTCTATCACATCTGATCTTGAATAATACTGAAGAATTTTATCTTTTTCTATCACATCTGATCTTGAATGATACCGAAGAATTTTATGTTTTTCTATCACATCTGATCTTGAATAATACTGAAGAATTTTATCTTTTTCTATCACATCTGATCTTGAATAATACTGAAGAATTTTATGTTTTTCTATCACATCTGATCTTGAATGATACCGAAGAATTTTATCTTTTTCTATCACATCTGATCTTGAATGATACTGAAGAATTTTATCTTTTTCTATCACATCTGATCTTGAATAATACTGAAGAATTTTATCTTTTTCTATCACATCTGATCTTGAATAATACTGAAGAATTTTATCTTTTCCTATCACATCTGATCTTGAATAATACTGAAGAATTTTATCTTTTTCTATCACATCTGATCTTGAATAATACTTAAGAATTTTATCTTTTTCTATCACATCTGATCTTGAATAATACTGAAGAATTTTATCTTTTTCTATCACATCTGATCTTGAATAATACTTAAGAATTTTATCTTTTTCTATCACATCTGATCTTGAATAATACTGAAGAATTTTATCTTTTTCTATCACATCTGATCTTGAATAATACTGAAGAATTTTATCTTTTTCTATCACATCTGATCTTGAATAATACTGAAGAATTTTATCTTTTTCTATCACATCTGATCTTGAATAATACTGAAGAATTTTATCTTTTTCTATCACATCTGATCTTGAATAATACTGAAGAATTTTATCTTTTTCTATCACATCTGATCTTGAATAATACTGAAGAATTTTATCTTTTTCTATCACATCTGATCTTGAATGATACTGGAGAATTTTATCTTTTTCTATCACATCTGATCTTGAATAATACTTAAGAATTTTATCTTTTTCTATCACATCTCATCTTGAATAATACTGAAGAATTTTATCTTTTTCTATCACATCTCATCTTGAATAATACTGAAGAATTTTATCTTTTTCTATCACATCTGATCTTGAATAATACTGAAGAATTTTATCTTTTTCTATCACATCTGATCTTGAATAATACTTAAGAATTTTATCTTTTTCTATCACATCTGATCTTGAATAATACTGAAGAATTTTATCTTTTTCTATCACATCTGATCTTGAATAATACTGAAGAATTTTATCTTTTTCTATCACATCTGATCTTGAATAATACTGAAGAATTTTATCTTTTTCTATCACATCTGATCTTGAATAATACTGAAGAATTTTATCTTTTTCTATCACATCTGATCTTGAATAATACTGAAGAATTTTATCTTTTTCTATCACATCTGATCTTGAATGATACTGAAGAATTTTATATTTTTCTATCACATCTGATCTTGAATAATACTGAAGAATTTTATCTTTTTCTATCACATCTGATCTTGAATGATACTAAAGAATTTTATCTTTTTCTATCACATCTGATCTTGAATAATACTGAAGAATTTTATCTTTTTCTATCACATCTGATCTTGAATAATACTGAAGAATTTTATCTTTTTCTATCACATCTGATCTTGAATAATACTGAAGAATTTTATCTTTTTCTATCACATCTGATCTTGAATAATACTTAAGAATTTTATCTTTTTCTATCACATCTCATCTTGAATAATACTGAAGAATTTTATCTTTTTCTATCACATCTCATCTTGAATAATACTGAAGAATTTTATCTTTTTCTATCACATCTCATCTTGAATAATACTGAAGAATTTTATCTTTTTCTATCACATCTCATCTTGAATAATACTGAAGAATTTCATCTTTTTCTATCACATCTCATCTTGAATAATACTGAAGAATTTTATCTTTTTCTATCACATCTGATCTTGAATAATACTGAAGAATTTTATCTTTTTCTATCACATCTCATCTTGAATAATACTGAAGAATTTTATCTTTTTCTATCACATCTGATCTTGAATAATACTGAAGAATTTTATCTTTTTCTATCACATCTGATCTTGAATAATACTGAAGAATTTTATCTTTTTCTATCACATCTGATCTTGAATAATACTGAAGAATTTTATCTTTTTCTATCACATCTCATCTTGAATAATACTGAAGAATTTTATCTTTTTCTATCACATCTGATCTTGAATAATACTGAAGAATTTTATCTTTTTCTATCACATCTGATCTTGAATAATACTGAAGAATTTTATCTTTTTCTATCACATCTCATCTTGAATAATACTGAAGAATTTTATCTTTTTCTATCACATCTCATCTTGAATAATACTGAAGAATTTTATCTTTTTCTATCACATCTGATCTTGAATAATACTGAAGAATTTTATCTTTTTCTATCACATCTCAGCTTGAATAATACTGAAGAATTTTATCTTTTTCTATCACATCTGATCTTGAATAATACTGAAGAATTTTATCTTTTTCTATCACATCTGATCTTGAATAATACTGAAGAATTTTATCTTTTTCTATCACATCTGATCTTGAATAATACTTAAGAATTTTATCTTTTTCTATCACATCTGATCTTGAATAATACTGAAGAATTTTATCTTTTTCTATCACATCTCATCTTGAATAATACTGAAGAATTTTATCTTTTTCTATCACATCTCATCTTGAATAATACTGAAGAATTTTATCTTTTTCTATCACATCTATTCTTGAATAATACTGAAGAATTTTATGTTTTTCTATCACATCTGATCTTGAATAATACTGAAGAATTTTATCTTTTTCTATCACATCTGATCTTGAATAATACTTAAGAATTTTATCTTTTTCTATCACATCTGATCTTGAATAATACTGAAGAATTTTATCTTTTTCTATCACATCTGATCTTGAATAATACTGAAGAATTTTATCTTTTCCTATCACATCTGATCTTGAATAATACTGAAGAATTTTATCTTTTTCTATCACATCTGATCTTGAATAATACTGAAGAATTTTATCTTTTTCTATCACATCTGATCTTGAATGATACTGAAGAATTTTATCTTTTTCTATCACATCTGATCTTGAATAATACTGAAGAATTTTATCTTTTTCTATCACATCTATTCTTGAATAATACTGAAGAATTTTATCTTTTTCTATCACATCTGATCTTGAATAATACTGAAGAATTTTATCTTTTTCTATCACATCTGATCTTGAATAATACTTAAGAATTTTATCTTTTTCTATCACATCTGATCTTGAATAATACTGAAGAATTTTATCTTTTTCTATCACATCTGATCTTGAATAATACTGAAGAATTTTATCTTTTCCTATCACATCTGATCTTGAATAATACTGAAGAATTTTATCTTTTTCTATCACATCTGATCTTGAATAATACTGAAGAATTTTATCTTTTTCTATCACATCTGATCTTGAATAATACTGAAGAATTTTATCTTTTTCTATCACATCTGATCTTGACTAATACTGAAGAATTTTATCTTTTTCTATCACATCTGATCTTGAATGATACTGAAGAATTTTATCTTTTTCTATCACATCTGATCTTGAATAATACTTCAGAATTTTATCTTTTTCTATCACATCTGATCTTGAATAATACTGAAGAATTTTATCTTTTTCTATCACATCTCATCTTGAATAATACTGAAGAATTTTATCTTTTTCTATCACATCTCATCTTGAATAATACTGAAGAATTTTATCTTTTTCTATCACATCTCATCTTGAATAATACTGAAGAATTTTATCTTTTTCTATCACATCTCATCTTGAATAATACTGAAGAATTTTATCTTTTTCTATCACATCTGATCTTGAATGATACTGAAGAATTTTATATTTTTCTATCACATCTGATCTTGAATAATACTGAAGAATTTTATCTTTTTCTATCACATCTGATCTTGAATGATACTGAAGAATTTTATCTTTTTCTATCACATCTGATCTTGAATAATACTGAAGAATTTTATCTTTTTCTATCACATCTGATCTTGAATAATACTGAAGAATTTTATCTTTTTCTATCACATCTGATCTTGAATAATACTGAAGAATTTTATCTTTTTCTATCACATCTGATCTTGAATAATACTGAAGAATTTTATCTTTTTCTATCACATCTGATCTTGAATAATACTGAAGAATTTTATCTTTTTCTATCACATCTCATCTTGAATAATACTGAAGAATTTTATCTTTTTCTATCACATCTGATCTTGAATAATACTGAAGAATTTTATCTTTTTCTATCACATCTGATCTTGAATAATACTGAAGAATTTTATCTTTTTCTATCACATCTCATCTTGAATAATACTGGAGAATTTTATCTTTTTCTATCACATCTGATCTTGAATAATACTGAAGAATTTTATCTTTTTCTATCACATCTCATCTTGAATAATACTGAAGAATTTTATCTTTTTCTATCACATCTGATCTTGAATAATACTGAAGAATTTTATCTTTTTCTATCACATCTGATCTTGAATAATACTGAAGAATTTTATCTTTTTCTATCACATCTGATCTTGAATAATACTGAAGAATTTTATCTTTTTCTATCACATCTCATCTTGAATAATACTGAAGAATTTTATCTTTTTCTATCACATCTCATCTTGAATAATACTGAAGAATTTTATCTTTTTCTATCACATCTCATCTTGAATAATACTGAAGAATTTTATCTTTTTCTATCACATCTCATCTTGAATAATACTGAAGAATTTTATCTTTTTCTATCACATCTCATCTTGAATAATACTGAAGAATTTTATCTTTTTCTATCACATCTCATCTTGAATAATACTGAAGAATTTTATCTTTTTCTATCACATCTCATCTTGAATAATACTGAAGAATTTTATCTTTTTCTATCACATCTGATCTTGAATAATACTGAAGAATTTTATCTTTTTCTATCACATCTCATCTTGAATAATACTGAAGAATTTTATCTTTTTCTATCACATCTGATCTTGAATAATACTGAAGAATTTTATCTTTTTGTATCACATCCTATCTTGAATAATACTGAAGAATTTTATCTTTTTCTATCACATCTCATCTTGAATAATACTGAAGAATTTTATCTTTTTCTATCACATCTGATCTTGAATAATACTGAAGAATTTTATCTTTTTCTATCACATCTGATCTTGAAGATTACTGAAGAATTTTATCTTTTTCTATCACATCTGATCTTGAATAATACTGAAGAATTTTATCTTTTTCTATCACATCTGATCTTGAATAATACTGAAGAATTTTATCTTTTTCTATCACATCTGATCTTGAATAATACTGAAGAATTTTATCTTTTTCTATCACATCTGATCTTGAATAATACTTAAGAATTTTATCTTTTTCTATCACATCTGATCTTGAATAATACTGAAGAATTTTATCTTTTTCTATCACATCTCATCTTGAATAATACTGAAGAATTTTATCTTTTTCTATCACATCTCATCTTGAATAATACTGAAGAATTTTATCTTTTTCTATCACATCTATTCTTGAATAATACTGAAGAATTTTATGTTTTTCTATCACATCTGATCTTGAATAATACTGAAGAATTTTGTCTTTTTCTATCACATCTGATCTTGAATAATACTTAAGAATTTTATCTTTTTCTATCACATCTGATCTTGAATAATACTGAAGAATTTTATCTTTTTCTATCACATCTGATCTTGAATAATACTGAAGAATTTTATCTTTTCCTATCACATCTGATCTTGAATAATACTGAAGAATTTTATCTTTTCCTATCACATCTGATCTTGAATAATACTGAAGAATTTTATCTTTTTCTATCACATCTGATCTTGAATAATACTGAAGAATTTTATCTTTTTCTATCACATCTGATCTTGAATGATACTGAAGAATTTTATCTTTTTCTATCACATCTGATCTTGAATAATACTGAATAATTTTATCTTTTTCTATCACATCTATTCTTGAATAATACTGAAGAATTTTATCTTTTTCTATCACATCTGATCTTGAATAATACTGAAGAATTTTATCTTTTTCTATCACATCTGATCTTGAATAAGTCTTAAGAATTTTATCTTTTTCTATCACATCTGATCTTGAATAATACTGAAGAATTTTATCTTTTTCTATCACATCTGATCTTGAATAATACTGAAGAATTTTATCTTTTCCTATCACATCTGATCTTGAATAATACTGAAGAATTTTATCTTTTTCTATCACATCTGATCTTGAATAATACTGAAGAATTTTATCTTTTTCTATCACATCTGATCTTGAATAATACTGAAGAATTTTATCTTTTTCTATCACATCTGATCTTGACTAATACTGAAGAATTTTATCTTTTTCTATCACATCTGATCTTGAATGATACTGAAGAATTTTATCTTTTTCTATCACATCTGATCTTGAATAATACTTCAGAATTTTATCTTTTTCTATCACATCTGATCTTGAATAATACTGAAGAATTTTATCTTTTTCTATCACATCTGATCTTGAATAATACTGAAGAATTTTATCTTTTTCTATCACATCTCATCTTGAATAATACTGAAGAATTTTATCTTTTTCTATCACATCTCATCTTGAATAATACTGAAGAATTTTATCTTTTTCTATCACATCTCATCTTGAATAATACTGAAGAATTTTATCTTTTTCTATCACATCTGATCTTGAATGATACTGAAGAATTTTATATTTTTCTATCACATCTGATCTTGAATAATACTGAAGAATTTTATCTTTTTCTATCACATCTGATCTTGAATGATACTGAAGAATTTTATCTTTTTCTATCACATCTGATCTTGAATAATACTGAAGAATTTTATCTTTTTCTATCACATCTGATCTTGAATAATACTGAAGAATTTTATCTTTTTCTATCACATCTGATCTTGAATAATACTGAAGAATTTTATCTTTTTCTATCACATCTGATCTTGAATAATACTGAAGAATTTTATCTTTTTCTATCACATCTGATCTTGAATAATACTGAAGAATTTTATCTTTTTCTATCACATCTCATCTTGAATAATACTGAAGAATTTTATCTTTTTCTATCACATCTGATCTTGAATAATACTGAAGAATTTTATCTTTTTCTATCACATCTGATCTTGAATAATACTGAAGAATTTTATCTTTTTCTATCACATCTCATCTTGAATAATACTGGAGAATTTTATCTTTTTCTATCACATCTGATCTTGAATAATACTGAAGAATTTAATCTTTTTCTATCACATCTCATCTTGAATAATACTGAAGAATTTTATCTTTTTCTATCACATCTGATCTTGAATAATACTGAAGAATTTTATCTTTTTCTATCACATCTGATCTTGAATAATACTGAAGAATTTTATCTTTTTCTATCACATCTGATCTTGAATAATACTGAAGAATTTTATCTTTTTCTATCACATCTCATCTTGAATAATACTGAAGAATTTTATCTTTTTCTATCACATCTCATCTTGAATAATACTGAAGAATTTTATCTTTTTCTATCACATCTCATCTTGAATAATACTGAAGAATTTTATCTTTTTCTATCACATCTCATCTTGAATAATACTGAAGAATTTTATCTTTTTCTATCACATCTCATCTTGAATAATACTGAAGAATTTTATCTTTTTCTATCACATCTCATCTTGAATAATACTGAAGAATTTTATCTTTTTCTATCACATCTCATCTTGAATAATACTGAAGAATTTTATCTTTTTCTATCACATCTGATCTTGAATAATACTGAAGAATTTTATCTTTTTCTATCACATCTCATCTTGAATAATACTGAAGAATTTTATCTTTTTCTATCACATCTGATCTTGAATAATACTGAAGAATTTTATCTTTTTGTATCACATCTTATCTTGAATAATACTGAAGAATTTTATCTTTTTCTATCACATCTCATCTTGAATAATACTGAAGAATTTTATCTTTTTCTATCACATCTGATCTTGAATAATACTGAAGAATTTTATCTTTTTCTATCACATCTGATCTTGAATAATACTGAAGAATTTTATCTTTTTCTATCACATCTGATCTTGAATAATACTGAAGAATTTTATCTTTTTCTATCACATCTGATCTTGAATAATACTGAAGAATTTTATCTTTTTCTATCACATCTGATCTTGAATAATACTGAAGAATTTTATCTTTTTCTATCACATCTGATCTTGAATAATACTTAAGAATTTTATCTTTTTCTATCACATCTGATCTTGAATAATACTGAAGAATTTTATCTTTTTCTATCACATCTCATCTTGAATAATACTGAAGAATTTTATCTTTTTCTATCACATCTCATCTTGAATAATACTGAAGAATTTTATCTTTTTCTATCACATCTATTCTTGAATAATACTGAAGAATTTTATGTTTTTCTATCACATCTGATCTTGAATAATACTGAAGAATTTTGTCTTTTTCTATCACATCTGATCTTGAATAATACTTAAGAATTTTATCTTTTTCTATCACATCTGATCTTGAATAATACTGAAGAATTTTATCTTTTTCTATCACATCTGATCTTGAATAATACTGAAGAATTTTATCTTTTCCTATCACATCTGATCTTGAATAATACTGAAGAATTTTATCTTTTTCTATCACATCTGATCTTGAATAATACTGAAGAATTTTATCTTTTTCTATCACATCTGATCTTGAATAATACTGAAGAATTTTATCTTTTTCTATCACATCTGATCTTGAATAATACTTAAGAATTTTATCTTTTTCTATCACATCTGATCTTGAATAATACTGAAGAATTTTATCTTTTTCTATCACATCTGATCTTGAATGATACTGAAGAATTTTATATTTTTCTATCACATCTGATCTTGAATAATACTGAAGAATTTTATCTTTTTCTATAATATCTGATCTTGAATAATACTTAAGAATTTTATCTTTTTCTATCATATCTGATCTTGAATAATACTGAAGAATTTTATCTTTTTCTATCACATCTGATCTTGAATAATACTTAAGAATTTTATCTTTTTCTATCACATCTCATCTTGAATAATACTGAAGAATTTTATCTTTTTCTATCACATCTCATCTTGAATAATACTGAAGAATTTTATCTTTTTCTATCACATCTGATCTTGAATGATACTGAAGAATTTTATATTTTTCTATCACATCTGATCTTGAATAATACTGAAGAATTTTATCTTTTTCTATCACATCTGATCTTGAATGATACTGAAGAATTTTATCTTTTTCTATCACATCTGATCTTGAATAATACTGAAGAATTTTATCTGTTTCTATCACATCTGATCTTGAATAATACTGAAGAATTTTATCTTGTTCTATCACATCTGATCTTGAATAATACTGAAGAATTTTATCTTTTTCTATCACATCTGATCTTGAATAATACTGAAGAATTTTATCTTTTTCTATCACATCTGATCTTGAATAATACTGAAGAATTTTATCTTTTTCTATCACATCTGATCTTGAATAATACTGAAGAATTTTATCTTTTTCTATCACATCTGATCTTGAATAATACTGAAGAATTTTATCTTTTTCTATCACATCTGATCTTGAATAATACTGAAGAATTTTATCTTTTTCTATCACATCTGATCTTGAATAATACTTAAGAATTTTATCTTTTTCTATCACATCTCATCTTGAATAATACTGAAGAATTTTATCTTTTTCTATCACATCTGATCTTGAATAATACTGAAGAATTTTATCTTTTTCTATCACATCTGATCTTGAATAATACTGAAGAATTTTATCTTTTTCTATCACATCTGATCTTGAATAATACTGAAGAATTTTTTCTTTTTCTATCACATCTCATCTTGAATAATACTGAAGAATTTTATCTTTTTCTATCACATCTCATCTTGAATAATACTGAAGAATTTTATCTTTTTCTATCACATCTCATCTTGAATAATACTGAAGAATTTTATCTTTTTCTATCACATCTCATCTTGAATAATACTGAAGAATTTTATCTTTTTCTATCACATCTCATCTTGAATAATACTGAAGAATTTTATCTTTTTCTATCACATCTCATCTTGAATAATACTGAAGAATTTTATCTTTTTCTATCACATCTGATCTTGAATAATACTGAAGAATTTTATCTTTTTCTATCACATCTCATCTTGAATAATACTGAAGAATTTTATCTTTTTCTATCACATCTGATCTTGAATAATACTGAAGAATTTTATCTTTTTCTATCACATCTGATCTTGAATAATACTGAAGAATTTTATCTTTTTCTATCACATCTGATCTTGAATAATACTTAAGAATTTTATCTTTTTCTATCACATTTGATCTTGAATAATACTGAAGAATTTTATCTTTTTCTATCACATCTCATCTTGAATAATACTGAAGAATTTTATCTTTTTCTATCACATCTCATCTTGAATAATACTGAAGAATTTTATCTTTTTCTATCACATCTATTCTTGAATAATACTGAAGAATTTTATGTTTTTCTATCACATCTGATCTTGAATAATACTGAAGAATTTTATCTTTTTCTATCACATCTGATCTTGAATTATACTTAAGAATTTTATCTTTTTCTATCACATCTGATCTTGAATAATACTGAAGAATTTTATCTTTTTCTATCACATCTGATCTTGAATAATACTGAAGAATTTTATCTTTTTCTATCACATCTGATCTTGAATAATACTGAAGAATTTTATCTTTTTCTATCACATCTGATCTTGAATAATACTGAAGAATTTTATCTTTTTCTATCACATCTGATCTTGAATAATACTGAAGAATTTTATCTTTTTCTATCACATCTGATCTTGAATAATACTGAAGAATTTTATCTTTTTCTATCACATCTGATCTTGAATGATACTGAAGAATTTTATCTTTTTCTATCACATCTGATCTTGAATAATACTGAAGAATTTTATCTTTTTCTATCACATCTGATCTTGAATAATACTGAAGAATTTTATCTTTTTCTATCACATCTGATCTTGAATGATACTGAAGAATTTTATCTTTTTCTATCACATCTGATCTTGAATAATACTGAAGAATTTTATCTTTTTCTATCACATCTCATCTTGAATAATACTGGAGAATTTTATCTTTTTCTATCACATCTGATCTTGAATAATACTGAAGAATTTTATCTTTTTCTATCACATCTCATCTTGAATAATACTGAAGAATTTTATCTTTTTCTATCACATCTGATCTTGAATAATACTGAAGAATTTTATCTTTTTCTATCACATCTGATCTTGAATAATACTGAAGAATTTTATCTTTTTCTATCACATCTGATCTTGAATAATACTGAAGAATTTTATCTTTTTCTATCACATCTGATCTTGAATAATACTGAAGAATTTTATCTTTTTCTATCACATCTCATCTTGAATAATACTGAAGAATTTTATCTTTTTCTATCACATCTCATCTTGAATAATACTGAAGAATTTTATCTTTTTCTATCACATCTCATCTTGAATAATACTGAAGAATTTTATCTTTTTCTATCACATCTCATCTTGAATAATACTGAAGAATTTTATCTTTTTCTATCACATCTCATCTTGAATAATACTGAAGAATTTTATCTTTTTCTATCACATCTCATCTTGAATAATACTGAAGAATTTTATCTTTTTCTATCACATCTGATCTTGAATAATACTGAAGAATTTTATCTTTTTCTATCACATCTCATCTTGAATAATACTGAAGAATTTTATCTTTTTCTATCACATCTGATCTTGAATAATACTGAAGAATTTTATCTTTTTGTATCACATCCTATCTTGAATAATACTGAAGAATTTTATCTTTTTCTATCACATCTCATCTTGAATAATACTGAAGAATTTTATCTTTTTCTATCACATCTGATCTTGAATAATACTGAAGAATTTTATCTTTTTCTATCACATCTGATCTTGAATAATACTGAAGAATTTTATCTTTTTCTATCACATCTGATCTTGAATAATACTGAAGAATTTTATCTTTTTCTATCACATCTGATCTTGAATAATACTGAAGAATTTTATCTTTTTCTATCACATCTGATCTTGAATAATACTGAAGAATTTTATCTTTTTCTATCACATCTGATCTTGAATAATACTTAAGAATTTTATCTTTTTCTATCACATCTGATCTTGAATAATACTGAAGAATTTTATCTTTTTCTATCACATCTCATCTTGAATAATACTGAAGAATTTTATCTTTTTCTATCACATCTCATCTTGAATAATACTGAAGAATTTTATCTTTTTCTATCACATCTATTCTTGAATAATACTGAAGAATTTTATGTTTTTCTATCACATCTGATCTTGAATAATACTGAAGAATTTTGTCTTTTTCTATCACATCTGATCTTGAATAATACTTAAGAATTTTATCTTTTTCTATCACATCTGATCTTGAATAATACTGAAGAATTTTATCTTTTTCTATCACATCTGATCTTGAATAATACTGAAGAATTTTATCTTTTCCTATCACATCTGATCTTGAATAATACTGAAGAATTTTATCTTTTCCTATCACATCTGATCTTGAATAATACTGAAGAATTTTATCTTTTTCTATCACATCTGATCTTGAATAATACTGAAGAATTTTATCTTTTTCTATCACATCTGATCTTGAATGATACTGAAGAATTTTATCTTTTTCTATCACATCTGATCTTGAATAATACTGAATAATTTTATCTTTTTCTATCACATCTATTCTTGAATAATACTGAAGAATTTTATCTTTTTCTATCACATCTGATCTTGAATAATACTGAAGAATTTTATCTTTTTCTATCACATCTGATCTTGAATAAGTCTTAAGAATTTTATCTTTTTCTATCACATCTGATCTTGAATAATACTGAAGAATTTTATCTTTTTCTATCACATCTGATCTTGAATAATACTGAAGAATTTTATCTTTTCCTATCACATCTGATCTTGAATAATACTGAAGAATTTTATCTTTTTCTATCACATCTGATCTTGAATAATACTGAAGAATTTTATCTTTTTCTATCACATCTGATCTTGAATAATACTGAAGAATTTTATCTTTTTCTATCACATCTGATCTTGACTAATACTGAAGAATTTTATCTTTTTCTATCACATCTGATCTTGAATGATACTGAAGAATTTTATCTTTTTCTATCACATCTGATCTTGAATAATACTTCAGAATTTTATCTTTTTCTATCACATCTGATCTTGAATAATACTGAAGAATTTTATCTTTTTCTATCACATCTCATCTTGAATAATACTGAAGAATTTTATCTTTTTCTATCACATCTCATCTTGAATAATACTGAAGAATTTTATCTTTTTCTATCACATCTCATCTTGAATAATACTGAAGAATTTTATCTTTTTCTATCACATCTCATCTTGAATAATACTGAAGAATTTTATCTTTTTCTATCACATCTGATCTTGAATGATACTGAAGAATTTTATATTTTTCTATCACATCTGATCTTGAATAATACTGAAGAATTTTATCTTTTTCTATCACATCTGATCTTGAATGATACTGAAGAATTTTATCTTTTTCTATCACATCTGATCTTGAATAATACTGAAGAATTTTATCTTTTTCTATCACATCTGATCTTGAATAATACTGAAGAATTTTATCTTTTTCTATCACATCTGATCTTGAATAATACTGAAGAATTTTATCTTTTTCTATCACATCTGATCTTGAATAATACTGAAGAATTTTATCTTTTTCTATCACATCTGATCTTGAATAATACTGAAGAATTTTATCTTTTTCTATCACATCTCATCTTGAATAATACTGAAGAATTTTATCTTTTTCTATCACATCTGATCTTGAATAATACTGAAGAATTTTATCTTTTTCTATCACATCTGATCTTGAATAATACTGAAGAATTTTATCTTTTTCTATCACATCTCATCTTGAATAATACTGGAGAATTTTATCTTTTTCTATCACATCTGATCTTGAATAATACTGAAGAATTTTATCTTTTTCTATCACATCTCATCTTGAATAATACTGAAGAATTTTATCTTTTTCTATCACATCTGATCTTGAATAATACTGAAGAATTTTATCTTTTTCTATCACATCTGATCTTGAATAATACTGAAGAATTTTATCTTTTTCTATCACATCTGATCTTGAATAATACTGAAGAATTTTATCTTTTTCTATCACATCTCATCTTGAATAATACTGAAGAATTTTATCTTTTTCTATCACATCTCATCTTGAATAATACTGAAGAATTTTATCTTTTTCTATCACATCTCATCTTGAATAATACTGAAGAATTTTATCTTTTTCTATCACATCTCATCTTGAATAATACTGAAGAATTTTATCTTTTTCTATCACATCTCATCTTGAATAATACTGAAGAATTTTATCTTTTTCTATCACATCTCATCTTGAATAATACTGAAGAATTTTATCTTTTTCTATCACATCTCATCTTGAATAATACTGAAGAATTTTATCTTTTTCTATCACATCTGATCTTGAATAATACTGAAGAATTTTATCTTTTTCTATCACATCTCATCTTGAATAATACTGAAGAATTTTATCTTTTTCTATCACATCTGATCTTGAATAATACTGAAGAATTTTATCTTTTTGTATCACATCCTATCTTGAATAATACTGAAGAATTTTATCTTTTTCTATCACATCTCATCTTGAATAATACTGAAGAATTTTATCTTTTTCTATCACATCTGATCTTGAATAATACTGAAGAATTTTATCTTTTTCTATCACATCTGATCTTGAATAATACTGAAGAATTTTATCTTTTTCTATCACATCTGATCTTGAATAATACTGAAGAATTTTATCTTTTTCTATCACATCTGATCTTGAATAATACTGAAGAATTTTATCTTTTTCTATCACATCTGATCTTGAATAATACTGAAGAATTTTATCTTTTTCTATCACATCTGATCTTGAATAATACTTAAGAATTTTATCTTTTTCTATCACATCTGATCTTGAATAATACTGAAGAATTTTATCTTTTTCTATCACATCTCATCTTGAATAATACTGAAGAATTTTATCTTTTTCTATCACATCTCATCTTGAATAATACTGAAGAATTTTATCTTTTTCTATCACATCTATTCTTGAATAATACTGAAGAATTTTATGTTTTTCTATCACATCTGATCTTGAATAATACTGAAGAATTTTGTCTTTTTCTATCACATCTGATCTTGAATAATACTTAAGAATTTTATCTTTTTCTATCACATCTGATCTTGAATAATACTGAAGAATTTTATCTTTTTCTATCACATCTGATCTTGAATAATACTGAAGAATTTTATCTTTTCCTATCACATCTGATCTTGAATAATACTGAAGAATTTTATCTTTTTCTATCACATCTGATCTTGAATAATACTGAAGAATTTTATCTTTTTCTATCACATCTGATCTTGAATAATACTGAAGAATTTTATCTTTTTCTATCACATCTGATCTTGAATAATACTTAAGAATTTTATCTTTTTCTATCACATCTGATCTTGAATAATACTGAAGAATTTTATCTTTTTCTATCACATCTGATCTTGAATGATACTGAAGAATTTTATATTTTTCTATCACATCTGATCTTGAATAATACTGAAGAATTTTATCTTTTTCTATAATATCTGATCTTGAATAATACTTAAGAATTTTATCTTTTTCTATCATATCTGATCTTGAATAATACTGAAGAATTTTATCTTTTTCTATCACATCTGATCTTGAATAATACTTAAGAATTTTATCTTTTTCTATCACATCTCATCTTGAATAATACTGAAGAATTTTATCTTTTTCTATCACATCTCATCTTGAATAATACTGAAGAATTTTATCTTTTTCTATCACATCTGATCTTGAATGATACTGAAGAATTTTATATTTTTCTATCACATCTGATCTTGAATAATACTGAAGAATTTTATCTTTTTCTATCACATCTGATCTTGAATGATACTGAAGAATTTTATCTTTTTCTATCACATCTGATCTTGAATAATACTGAAGAATTTTATCTGTTTCTATCACATCTGATCTTGAATAATACTGAAGAATTTTATCTTGTTCTATCACATCTGATCTTGAATAATACTGAAGAATTTTATCTTTTTCTATCACATCTGATCTTGAATAATACTGAAGAATTTTATCTTTTTCTATCACATCTGATCTTGAATAATACTGAAGAATTTTATCTTTTTCTATCACATCTGATCTTGAATAATACTGAAGAATTTTATCTTTTTCTATCACATCTGATCTTGAATAATACTGAAGAATTTTATCTTTTTCTATCACATCTGATCTTGAATAATACTGAAGAATTTTATCTTTTTCTATCACATCTGATCTTGAATAATACTTAAGAATTTTATCTTTTTCTATCACATCTCATCTTGAATAATACTGAAGAATTTTATCTTTTTCTATCACATCTGATCTTGAATAATACTGAAGAATTTTATCTTTTTCTATCACATCTGATCTTGAATAATACTGAAGAATTTTATCTTTTTCTATCACATCTGATCTTGAATAATACTGAAGAATTTTTTCTTTTTCTATCACATCTCATCTTGAATAATACTGAAGAATTTTATCTTTTTCTATCACATCTCATCTTGAATAATACTGAAGAATTTTATCTTTTTCTATCACATCTCATCTTGAATAATACTGAAGAATTTTATCTTTTTCTATCACATCTCATCTTGAATAATACTGAAGAATTTTATCTTTTTCTATCACATCTCATCTTGAATAATACTGAAGAATTTTATCTTTTTCTATCACATCTCATCTTGAATAATACTGAAGAATTTTATCTTTTTCTATCACATCTGATCTTGAATAATACTGAAGAATTTTATCTTTTTCTATCACATCTCATCTTGAATAATACTGAAGAATTTTATCTTTTTCTATCACATCTGATCTTGAATAATACTGAAGAATTTTATCTTTTTCTATCACATCTGATCTTGAATAATACTGAAGAATTTTATCTTTTTCTATCACATCTGATCTTGAATAATACTTAAGAATTTTATCTTTTTCTATCACATTTGATCTTGAATAATACTGAAGAATTTTATCTTTTTCTATCACATCTCATCTTGAATAATACTGAAGAATTTTATCTTTTTCTATCACATCTCATCTTGAATAATACTGAAGAATTTTATCTTTTTCTATCACATCTATTCTTGAATAATACTGAAGAATTTTATGTTTTTCTATCACATCTGATCTTGAATAATACTGAAGAATTTTATCTTTTTCTATCACATCTGATCTTGAATTATACTTAAGAATTTTATCTTTTTCTATCACATCTGATCTTGAATAATACTGAAGAATTTTATCTTTTTCTATCACATCTGATCTTGAATAATACTGAAGAATTTTATCTTTTTCTATCACATCTGATCTTGAATAATACTGAAGAATTTTATCTTTTTCTATCACATCTGATCTTGAATAATACTGAAGAATTTTATCTTTTTCTATCACATCTGATCTTGAATAATACTGAAGAATTTTATCTTTTTCTATCACATCTGATCTTGAATAATACTGAAGAATTTTATCTTTTTCTATCACATCTGATCTTGAATAATACTGAAGAATTTTATCTTTTTCTATCACATCTGATCTTGAATAATACTTAAGAATTTTATCTTTTCTATCACATCTGATCTTGAATAATACTGAAGAATTTTATCTTTTTCTATCACATCTGATCTTGAATGATACTGAAGAATTTTATCTTTTTCTATCACATCTGATCTTGAATAATACTGAAGAATTTTATCTTTTTCTATCACATCTGATCTTGAATAATACTTAAGAATTTTATCTTTTTCTATCACATCTGATCTTGAATAATACTGAAGAATTTTATCTTTTTCTATAATATCTGATCTTGAATAATACTTAAGAATTTTATCTTTTTCTATCACATCTGATCTTGAATGATACTGAAGAATTTTATCTTTTTCTATCACATCTGATCTTGAATAATACTGAAAAATTTTATCTTTTTCTATCACATCTGATCTTGAATAATACTGGAGAATTTTATCTTTTTCTATCACATCTCATCTTGAATAATACTGAAGAATTTTATCTTTTTCTATCACATCTGATCTTGAATAATACTGAAGAATTTTATCTTTTTCTATCACATCTCATCTTGAATAATACTGAAGAATTTTATCTTTTTCTATCACATCTCATCTTGAATAATACTGAAGAATTTTATCTTTTTCTATCACATCTCATCTTGAATAATACTGAAGAATTTTATCTTTTTCTATCACATCTGATCTTGAATGATACTGAAGAATTTTATATTTTTCTATCACATCTGATCTTGAATAATACTGAAGAATTTTATCTTTTTCTATCACATCTGATCTTGAATGATACTGAAGAATTTTATCTTTTTCTATCACATCTCATCTTGAATAATACTGAAGAATTTTATCTTTTTCTATCACATCTCATCTTGAATAATACTGAAGAATTTTATCTTTTTCTATCACATCTGATCTTGAATAATACTGAAGAATTTTATCTTTTTCTATCACATCTGATCTTGAATAATACTGAAGAATTTTATCTTTTTCTATCACATCTCATCTTGAATAATACTGAAGAATTTTATCTTTTTCTATCACATCTAATCTTGAATAATACTGAAGAATTTTATCTTTTTCTATCACATCTCATCTTGAATAATACTGAAGAATTTTATCTTTTTCTATCACATCTCATCTTGAATAATACTGAAGAATTTTATCTTTTTCTATCACATCTAATCTTGAATAATACTGGAGAATTTTATCTTTTTCTATCACATCTGATCTTGAATAATACTGAAGAATTTTATCTTTTTCTATCACATCTGATCTTGAATAATACTGAAGAATTTTATCTTTTTCTATCACATCTGATCTTGAATAATACTGAAGAATTTTATCTTTTTCTATCACATCTCATCTTGAATAATACTGAAGAATTTTATCTTTTTCTATCACATCTCATCTTGAATAATACTGAAGAATTTTATCTTTTTCTATCACATCTCATCTTGAATAATACTGAAGAATTTTATCTTTTTCTATCACATCTCATCTTGAATAATACTGAAGAATTTTATCTTTTTCTATCACATCTGATCTTGAATAATACTGAAGAATTTTATCTTTTTCTATCACATCTCATCTTGAATAATACTGAAGAATTTTATCTTTTTCTATCACATCTGATCTTGAATAATACTGAAGAATTTTATCTTTTTCTATCACATCTGATCTTGAATAATACTGAAGAATTTTATCTTTTTCTATCACATCTGATCTTGAATAATACTGAAGAATTTTATCTTTTTCTATCACATCTGATCTTGAATAATACTGAAGAATTTTATCTTTTTCTATCACATCTGATCTTGAATAATACTGAAGAATTTTATCTTTTTCTATCACATCTGATCTTGAATAATACTGAAGAATTTTATCTTTTTCTATCACATCTCATCTTGAATAATACTAAAGAATTTTATCTTTTTCTATCACATCTCATCTTGAATAATACTGAAGAATTTTATCTTTTTCTATCACATATCATCTTGAATAATACTGAAGAATTTTATCTTTTTCTATCACATCTGATCTTGAATAATACTGAAGAATTTTATCTTTTTCTATCACATCTGATCTTGAATAATACTTAAGAATTTTATCTTTTTCTATCACATCTGATCTTGAATAATACTGAAGAATTTTATCTTTTTCTATCACATCTCATCTTGAATAATACTGAAGAATTTTATCTTTTTCTATCACATCTCATCTTGAATAATACTGAAGAATTTCATCTTTTTCTATCACATCTATTCTTGAATAATACTGAAGAATTTTATGTTTTTCTATCACATCTCATCTTGAATAATACTGAAGAATTTTATCTTTTTCTATCACATCTGATCTTGAATAATACTTAAGAATTTTATCTTTTTCTATCACATCTGATCTTGAATAATACTGAAGAATTTTATCTTTTCCTATCACATCTGATCTTGAATAATACTGAAGAATTTTATCTTTTTCTATCACATCTGATCTTGAATAATACTGAAGAATTTTATCTTTTTCTATCACATCTGATCTTGAATAATACTGAAGAATTTTATCTTTTTCTATCACATCTGATCTTGAATAATACTGAAGAATTTTATCTTTTTCTATCACATCTGATCTTGAATAATACTGAAGAATTTTATCTTTTTCTATCACATCTCATCTTGAATAATACTGAAGAATTTTATCTTTTTCTATCACATCTCATCTTGAATAATACTGAAGAATTTTATCTTTTTCTATCACATCTCATCTTGAATAATACTGAAGAATTTTATCTTTTTCTATCACATCTCATCTTGAATAATACTGAAGAATTTTATCTTTTTCTATCACATCTCATCTTGAATAATACTGAAGAATTTTATCTTTTTCTATCACATCTCATCTTGAATAATACTGAAGAATTTTATCTTTTTCTATCACATCTCATCTTGAATAATACTGAAGAATTTTATCTTTTTCTATCACATCTGATCTTGAATAATACTGAAGAATTTTATCTTTTTCTATCACATCTGATCTTGAATAATACTGAAGAATTTTATCTTTTTCTATCACATCTGATCTTGAATAATACTGAAGAATTTTATCTTTTTCTATCACATCTCATCTTGAATAATACTAAAGAATTTTATCTTTTTCTATCACATCTCATCTTGAATAATACTGAAGAATTTTATCTTTTTCTATCACATATCATCTTGAATAATACTGAAGAATTTTATCTTTTTCTATCACATCTGATCTTGAATAATACTGAAGAATTTTATCTTTTTCTATCACATCTGATCTTGAATAATACTTAAGAATTTTATCTTTTTCTATCACATCTGATCTTGAATAATACTGAAGAATTTTATCTTTTTCTATCACATCTCATCTTGAATAATACTGAAGAATTTTATCTTTTTCTATCACATCTCATCTTGAATAATACTGAAGAATTTCATCTTTTTCTATCACATCTATTCTTGAATAATACTGAAGAATTTTATGTTTTTCTATCACATCTCATCTTGAATAATACTGAAGAATTTTATCTTTTTCTATCACATCTGATCTTGAATAATACTTAAGAATTTTATCTTTTTCTATCACATCTGATCTTGAATAATACTGAAGAATTTTATCTTTTCCTATCACATCTGATCTTGAATAATACTGAAGAATTTTATCTTTTTCTATCACATCTGATCTTGAATAATACTGAAGAATTTTATCTTTTTCTATCACATCTGATCTTGAATAATACTGAAGAATTTTATCTTTTTCTATCACATCTCATCTTGAATAATACTGAAGAATTTTATCTTTTTCTATCACATCTGATCTTGAATAATACTGAAGAATTTTATCTTTTTCTATCACATCTGATCTTGAATAATACTGAAGAATTTTATCTTTTTCTATCACATCTGATCTTGAATAATACTGAAGAATTTTATCTTTTTCTATCACATCTGATCTTGAATAATACTGAAGAATTTTATCTTTTTCTATCACATCTCATCTTGAATAATACTGAAGAATTTTATCTTTTTCTATCACATCTCATCTTGAATAATACTGAAGAATTTTATCTTTTTCTATCACATCTCATCTTGAATAATACTGAAGAATTTTATCTTTTTCTATCACATCTGATCTTGAATAATACTGAAGAATTTTATCTTTTTCTATCACATCTCATCTTGAATAATACTGAAGAATTTTATCTTTTTCTATCACATCTCATCTTGAATAATACTGAAGAATTTTATCTTTTTCTATCACATCTCATCTTGAATAATACTGAAGAATTTTATCTTTTTCTATCACATCTCATCTTGAATAATACTGAAGAATTTTATCTTTTTCTATCACATCTCATCTTGAATAATACTGAAGAATTTTATCTTTTTCTATCACATCTCATCTTGAATAATACTGAAGAATTTTATCTTTTTCTATCACATCTTATCTTGAATATTTATTCTAATCGTTATCAGTTTACGTTCACTTTTGAAGATGTGTCGACGATGATTAAATCGTTTAATTTACAAAAACATTCGCATTTTCTTTCATGCAGCGATAAAAGTAGTTATCTCCCTTGCCAAAGTGTCAGTGGATTCGGAATAGCGGCGTCTAAGAAAAATAGAGTTATCACCGCTAAGTCGGTTACAGCTTATCCATGAGCGCCGATGTGTCGACCGAGTTATAGTTTTTAGTCGAATTATTGTTTTTACTATAAATTTTCTTTCTACAACTTTTAGGTTTTAATCGAATGGTCTTTTGACTATTGAATATAGGAAAACAATTTATTTTTACTTTCTCTATCTCTTTACTTACTATTTAATGTTGTCCCCCGAGTTACTATAAGTAACTCTAATTAAATATTTTTTGATATTGATGCCCCAGCACAGATGTGGCAACAATACTCCGTACATGGGCGCATGGTGGCTTTGTAGAGATATAGGATGATATATATATATATATATATATATATATATATATATATATATATATATATATATATGTATATACACACATACATACATATATATATATATATATATATATATATATATATATATATATATATATATATACATATATATAGAACAGTTTTTTATTATATTCCAATAACCATGGTTTGTTTTATTACTTTTATTTTTATTTTTTTCACATTTCCAAAAATTCCAAATTTCTGTGAGATATATTTAACGGTCCGTTTCATTTGTTTTGTGCCAAACAACATTTGTATGTCAATATCGTCTCTGCAACATTTTTCATAAGCTGTTTAAAGAAACGACGACAATATTTCGAAAATAAAATATTCTGTTAGTGTTCGTGTTACAACGCGTGTAAATATATATATATATATATATATATATATATATATATATATATATATATATATGAGGTAAGTTGAGATAAATAAGATTAGCCCATTATGTATATCAGTTCCAAGAATTCAGGAGGATGTGTCTTATTAAAATAAGACACAGCCTCCTGAAGACGGTCGCGAGACCGAAAGCGCTCGAGGAATGGCCCACCATACAACGTTAGGTGCCATACTCCACCGATTAACACCGGAAATTTTTTTTTGTTGTGAATGTTTTACGGGGGGGTGGGTGGGTGGGGGAGGCATAGATTTGATGCTGATAAAGTGTTGCCGACTTGTTATTGGAGTCAAAAATGAATTTATGGTTTTACATAATAATTGCAGACGGAAGTTTTTATAAGAAATCAAATAATTTAAATAAAAATAATTAAGAATGAACACCTCTTTTATGACAGCAAAATTGATCGTTTAAATTTGACAAAAATTTCCACCCAGAAACAGGTTGTTCCACATATCACGGCTCTTCGCTCTAACTTTGAGCGAGTGCTTCAAGCTTACGTCAGTGGTCAGGGATTCTTATCCCGATGCTATCCACCATGCTATGAAAAAAGGTGACGTTTTATAATGTGTCTATATGCATTATCTATTGCCTATAGTGATCTGTTCTTTTATGATATGGCAATCGGTAATCTTCAAAGAGCTTATCCCACGTGTGGTCGGGAGTAGGATAATTTATAATTGTAAAAAATATGTCGCTCTGACGCCGCTAAAAATGCTATTTCTGAGAATTGTAATCATTGCATATTGTTAACGTAACATAATAATCGATCACAATGTCGGGATTAAATTATTTGCAAACAGATTTTCTCATGATTTGATTTAAAAAGTAAAATATTTTTGCAAACGTTTTTTCTATAATTTGATTAATTTATTTTTGCTTTTTTATTTGTAGCATGCCTTATTTTTTAATGACATATTCAATCCGCCCACACATATATCTGGTCCGTCAGACAAAGGTAAGTAGCATGTTTGAAATAGTTACAAACTTGTATACTTAGTATATAGATATATATCATCATCGCCAGACTTGGTGTGCGTATATTACATTCTTTCTCTATGTTTTCTTTTGTCATTGTTTTGTTTTTAATATGCGAAAGTCTTTCCAATCATCTTAGCTAAATTAACATCAACACAGGTTCTATGATACAACATATTTATTTACGTCTTCGCCAGGAAGTGAGACACAAGCACACTAGGATTATCACGCTCTGGCCTACAAAAAAAAATGTCTGGGCAGCCCCATTGGCATTCCTAGGTAGGGCGACTCAGGCGATTACCAATAAACTATCCCCTTCTCAAAGAGAAGGCAAAGCCTGGGAGGGTGCACCGCCTAGAACTGCACAGAAAAATACCTTAGACCGGAGAAATCAAGTCCGAAGGCCAAGACGGTACCAGTCTGCAGAGTGTACCATCCATCAGAACAGATACTGCACTCTGATCTTAGCCAAAACGTCAAGTTATTTACCACCCCCACCCCCAAGCAGGAGGTTAGACACACGGTCAAAGTATTTTGATTTACTTCCTCTCCAGGAGGCTAGGTACAAGGACAGGTGTGGTTAACCAGTGCACTAGGATTAGTGCGCTCTGGACTACAAAAAAATGTATTCCCCAGTAGGAGCGTTCCAGGCGATTACCAATAAACCAACCTCTTCTCAAAGTGTGAGAAGGCAAAGCCTGGGAGGGTAGACCAATACGGTACCGGTCTACAGAATTCATCAAAAACCATAAAAGTCATGTTTTTATGGCGACACATTTTGAAATGAATGAAAAAAGTAACTGATTTAATCTATTATTGTATTGTCTTTTAATAAGGTTGGGTAGTGTA
>OY744550.1:11690496-11695496 GCA_963556195.1 Sepiola atlantica | reverse complement strand
TAATATTATTATTATTATTATTATTATTATTATTATTTGTTATTATTATTATTATTGATTATTATTATTTATTATTATTATTATTTATTATTATTATTTGTTAGTATTCTTTATTATTATTATTATTTGTTATTATTATTATTATTGATTATTATTATTATTATTTGTTATTATTATAATTATTATTGATTATTATTTTATTATAATACTTATTATTGATTATTATTTTATCATTATTATTATTATTATTATTATTATTATTATTTATTATTATTATTTATTATTATTATCATTATTATTATTTATCATTATTAAATGTTATTATTATTATTATTATTATTGATTATTATTATTATTATTATATATTATTATTATTTGTTATTATTATTATTTATTATTATTATTATTATTATTATTTATTATCATTATTATTATTATTATTTATTATTATTTATTATCATTATCATTATTATTATTTATTATTATTATCATCATGTTTTATTATTATTATTATTATTATTGTTATTGTTATTGTTATTGTTATTGTCATTGTAATTATTATTATTATTAATTATTATTTTTATCATTATTATTATTATTATTATTATTATTATTATTATTATTATTATTATTATTATTATTATTATTATTATGATTTATTAGTATTTATGATTATTATTAGCATCATTTTATCACAACATCCGTTTAACATTGATTTTCGTTCATAATGAAACTTTTGCACCTTTGAAGTTTGGTGACAATAAGCTTTCCTAAGTTCCCAGTACTCCCAAGGTTAGGTAGGTGCTCTCTTTTTCCACGCCCTTTTACATTCTCCTTGATATTCTACATCCATTTTGGTGTGCTACTAGCCGACGTTGATGTAATCATTTGTCATGGTGTGTGTGTATGTGTGTGTGTGTGAGAAGGGAGGGGCGACAGGCGTTCTGATTTCAAATAGTCATTTTTCTCAATATTTTGTTCTATTTCCATGGAAAGGTATCCGTTTTTTGTAGTCATTACATGGTTAGTTGGGTTGGTTACCGCATCTATGATTCGATTTTATATTTCAGCAGTTTCTATCTGTACCGTCGGTGTTTTGGTGTCAATCTTTCTTGTGATACTAGTTTCTCTTGTTGTTCCCCCGATTTAAAAAATTGGGAGACCTATGTTTTGAGGCATTTCCGTCCGTGTGTGTGCCCGTCCGGATTTTTCTCCGCAACCATTCATTGAATTTCTCTGAAATTTTGCATGAAGTTGTAACTTTGGTCAGGTTAGAAAGTGACATTCCCCGATTTTTGAAAAACAATCTGGTTATCCCCCCAGGGGGTCAAAAGGCCCCGAAATGGCAAAAAATGACATTTTCTACCCCATAACTTTTCATCCATCTATTCAATTTCTCTGAAACTTGGCCAAAATGTGGAGTCAATTGTTCCTAATAGAAAACAAGTATCGCTGACCTTGGAAAAAATCTGGTTCGCGCCCCCAGGGGGTCAAAAGCCCCCTAAAATGGCAAAAAATTACCCTTTCCTCCCATAACGTTTGATCCATCCATTCAATTTTTCTGAAACTTGGCCAAAATGTAGAGGCAATTGTTCTGGATATAAAATGAGCATCCTTGACATCAGAAAATTCTTGTTCGCACCCCAGGGGTTCAAAAGGGGGGTCAAAAATGCCCCAAATTGCCCAAATTTATTGCATTTTATGCTCGTCACATACAGAGGGGGACCACGCATGCGAGGCCTGTTTCTTTTTGTTCTCCAGATTTTGCAATTATTCGTATTTCCGCTCACTGGTAAGGTGCATGTATACAATAATGATATGCTGTGATTTTCTGCATCTGGTCAAAGCTAGGCAACCCGGCTAGCCACGACAATAAAAGTACACGTTTCTGTTTCAAATGATTTAAAGTCGATATACATTTCTTTTATTTAAAACTAGACTGTGGTGAACAAAAGATCGATATCAATTTTGCATTCGATTCTGCTTTGATGGGAACAAGGGGAACTGCAGATGTCACACGATTTATTAACACTGTCATTTCTACTGACCTTTTGAATTCTGATAAACTACAAGTTGGTGCAATCACTAGGTCATGCCCGAGAGTGAAAGGTGAGTACGAACTTATATAAATGTATATATATTGGTTAACTAGCTAGCCGTGTATATAAAAACACCCGGAAAAATAACTCCATGCATTTTAACCTGAAGATCCCCCCCCCCCCGGGGATGAAACGCGGGAGCCTTTGTGTAGCTTAATTGCCATAAATATATTTTCATAGCTCTACTTACGTATCGATCTCTGTTGAAGTAAATACTGAAAATTGATATATAAAAAATTATATCTCCTTATAAAATTTTATGTGGATACATGAAATAGTAATATATATATATGTATGTATATATATATATATATATATATATATATATATATATATATATATATATATAATGAGATAAGTATTACTACAGTTTGAAACGCCGTTGAAAAGATAAACTTTGAAATTGTAGAACCAGACATGACGCGAGATTTTGTCAAATAAATGAAATATTTCTTAAATCATTTTTTTAAATCCAAATTTTCGCTTTTAAAAAACCTTATTTATGGTAATACACACAATATTTTTCTTTTTTCTTTTTTTAATTTTTGATGGTCGAATTCTTACGACGAAGCCAAAGATCGACGATCTTCTGGTGTTATCGAAGAGACTGTGTTTTTTTTAAATGTCCGACCTGTAGTGGAGCGCGCTGGAGCGTGTATGTACAATAATGATATAAGTATTACACTACAGTTAGAAACACCGTTGAAATGATAAACTTTCAAATTTTAGAAACCAGACAACATGATGCGAGATTTTGTAAAATAAATGAAATATTTATTAAAATATTTTTTTAAAATCCAAATTTTCGCTTTTAAAAACCTTATTCATGTTAAGACAGGCAATATTTTCCTTTTTCCTATTTTTTTTCATGGTCGACATTTAAAAAAAAACAGTCTCTTCGATTATTATCCAATTTGATTCGAGAATTATCCAATGAATATCTAATTTGTTTTGATATCCATATTTCTATTTCCATTGTATTTTTCTTCGGCCTATTTTCTTTATCAGCATTATTTACATTCGTATTTCCACTACCATTTTTCTACTCACATTACAATTCATATGGCGATAGTCATGACAACAAGAAGTCAGACAAAACGTTTATGCTATTCCACAGATTCATCTTTGATTATGATTTTTTTTCTCAATATAATGGTATCTTAGATAGTGAATTTTTTTTGTATTTCACTGTTCATAATTAAAACAAAACATCTTTTCTTCGTAATTTTTCAGAGTTCCATCTGTACCGTTTCCAGACTCCTAGAGATATTTCCTCTCATTTTTCAACCTATACAACGGAAATGTCTTCTTCGTTGGTTACGAATCTCCTAATGAACGCATTTGAACGAAAAAATGGCGGCCGCAAATATGCTCGTAAAATTGCTGTTTTGTTCCTCAAAGGCAGATTGAACAACCCTTTCGTAGCAATACGGCAAGCTGAATCGGCCAAAGAAATGGGAATTGAGATATTTGTTGTCGACGTTGGTAGTTTAAACCATCAGATTATCCTTGAATCCATCGCGTCTGGAAATGCGTCTCACATTCTGCGAGCAGTTGATTCAGAAGAAATGGTTGAAATCGCCTATTCCCTTGTGCGACAGATCTATAAATGTAAGGCATGATCTTATGTAATCTAATAAATAACAGGCGATATATAAAATTATATATATATATATATATATATATATATATATATATATATATATATAGAGAGAGAGAGAGAGAGAGAGAGAGAGAGAGAGAGAGAGAGAGAGATAGAAGAAGTAAGAGTGATAAATATGCGACGATTGTCCAAATTTATTTCAAATTTCAATTGTTCAATGCAAGGTGTATTCAGTAATAAACTAGTGTTTATTATTCTGTCCTTAAGCCAAGGCTTTTCAAAGATCGAAATCTTCCCTCCTCTTTCCCCAGCCCCTCAAAATCCATGCCACACCTCACCATGACAAATACCTTAGGACCCCCTCTCTCCCACCTTAAGACAAATTCACTAACACTTCACCCTCCCCTTTTTCACTGCTGCTTTAATGGTACCCACTCAAAGCTTTCCCTATTCATTTCACTCTTTGCCACTACTGACTTCTCGCAGCCCGGACCCTTGTCCAGCGCTCTTAGTAGCCACGGCTACTACTTTTTCTCATCAACCCAGCATGTCAACCCAATATTTCGATGACATTTTTCTTAAAATTATCATCAAGAGGAAGTCTTACAATAAACACGAAACGTTGATGAATATATAAAAAATATATCTTGGTTTTTCCTCTTTCATTTCCCATATATATATATATATATATATATATATATATATATATATATATATATATATATATATATATGTGTGTGTGTGTGTGTGTGTGTGTGTGTGCGGATGTGTGTGTGGGTCTGTGTGTGTGAGGGAGTAAATAGGAAATGAACATTTTATAAAAAATGTAAAATTGGTGATGGAAATGTGGATAAGCAAGTTAACATGCTAGTAAAAATAAGTACACAAACACACCATTAAAGCTGGAACAAGATATTTCGGTCGATAGGTTTGACCATATTCGTTTGGTGATTTGGCTTTATTGAAACAAAACTCAACATTTTTATTCGATGCAGGAAGAAAAAATACAGGGAGAGAGAGAAACGGAGGTAGGAGGGGGGAGGCAATAGATGTTCTGTGTAGTAGGATTCATTCCTAAACTGATTAAAAGATAGTTATGAATTATTTAATGCAACTGTTAGGCGTAAGGGGTCGTAATATGGGATATATTTAGCTTTTATGAAAAGGGGGTTCAAAAACGTGATGTTACACTTCGTGAATATTCAGATACCTTCGACATTTGTGAAATAGGTAATAAACATCAATTAATGTATATTCGCCAAATTTCAGTTTCTTTAGAAAGTTTTGAAGGGTTTTTA
>OY744550.1:11622996-11685496 GCA_963556195.1 Sepiola atlantica | reverse complement strand
ACTACGCCGTATTTAAATAAGAGAACTTTGATTTAAAGTGAGAAAATGTCGTATGTTTTCCTTTTATTTCTTTTTAGCGGGTATATTTTTGTGCTGTTAACGCGTAATAGTCCCACCCCCAGTATAATATGTTCCTTTGTTCTGCGTATCTAAAGAAGAGAGCTTGTTTTTAAAGTTATCCTGCAGTCTAAAATATTTTTTAAAATATTTTTTATTTCTTTTTAGCGGATATTTATTTCAGGCTGTTTACACGTAATCGCCACAAAAAAGTAGAATCTTTCATTTTCTCGGTAAACTACGCCGTATTGAAAGAAGAAAAGTTATGTAAAAAAACAACAGTGACTTGATTGCGTTAAGGAAGACGTTCAATTATCGAGCAGCGAATGAGAAATCCGGAAAAGAAATCATATTGTCAGTAGTTTGTATTGAAAGTATTGTATTAAGAAATCCTTGTAGACTTAGGGAATGTGTATTTCATTTTTGGTGAACGTATTTTGAACACGCAAAAAACGACCTTGTGTGTAACTCTAAAATTGCATGTTCTGGATACGACGCCGAGTAGTAGTTAATAAAAATAAATAAAAAGTGCAACGTCAAAAATATACTTTCTTGTGAACGGAAATCTGGCCTGCGACGATGTGTTCGTGGAAATGTAATCTTGTTACCCCAAAGCGTATAAGTTTCAAGCAGCCGGAATAGCCGAATTATATTCTGGGTAATCTAAAATCTAGCGGTGAGTTGACCGTAATTCACTTCTATTAACAAAGAATGCGGTGATGTGAATAGCGGTTAAAGTAGATACTTAGAAGTGGGTGAAAATACTTACCACTTTATCTTTGGAAGTTGTGTTTGGGAGAGTCATGTGTAGCGGATAAAATATAACAAATATCGAAAGGAGAACATGCATAATTTCTGGAAACACGCATGAGGATTTAGGCTAATTGCTTAACTGAACAGGTAAGCCAGTAGAGGTTTTGTTTTGATTTTGTTATTGTGACTGAATCTGTAAGGGGGAAAATCAATTTTATTTTATTATATAGATTAAAATTCTACTCGGTTATCTTCCATAAAATTTGGTGTATGCTAATAGTTTTACATTCACAAGTATTTTCTACAGTTTTCCTATTATTCTATTTTTAATTGCTGTATTTTACCCGTGTGTCTACCAGCAGAGGCACCAACAAATCCCCTTCCAAACTATTTTTCATCAAGAACTCACAAAGATTAAACATTAACAATGGCTATCCCAATCACATCAACAATGAACAAATTAATATTTTTTATGGAAATCGCTCCAGACAAGGCACGAAGCCACTTGATGTAAGGAGCTAAAAATACTACTTCAAGGTCAAAGACAATTTAACGATAAGTGTTACATGGATAGATTACGACCCAGAAAACAGCAATTATGTCCCCTTGTCTGTAAAATCGCTTATGGAATGTGAGGACTAAAGGACAATATAAAGGAAGTAAACCACATGCCCACTTTCTACTCTCCTTTGTATATCACTAGAATCAGACAACAAGTTTTCCGGCAACCTTAGCAACAGATTGGATCTATGTCTACATGTTAGATCTTGAGGGAAATCCAAAAACATTTTCTTTGAAAATCCATGGTTTGATGATTCAGTATTACTTCTCACTCTTGAACTTTGATAGGTATTAATGTATGATTTATTTCTTATTTTATCCTGTCATTCGATCCATTATTATTATAATATATATATATATATATATTCCACGACGACGGAAGTCCTAAATTATTATTATGTTAGATCTTGAGTGAAATCCAGTCCTAGGCACTTATCAAAAACAAGAGGCTTCTTCAAGAAGTTAGTTATGCATTTCGATTGTGGTCAAATAAGGATCTAAGCGTTGGTAGTGGCAGTTTTAGAGGTGTTAGAAATAAGTTGTCCCCCATTGAACCCTGTGCACCAGATAAAAAAATAGAGAAGCAGCAATATCTTTATTGTCTCTGCTCTGACAGACATTCGTGGACGCATTTAATAATACTTTTAAAAATGAAGCATGACAAACCAAGAAAACTGTGGCAATCTGAACGACTGGACGCATCTAAAACGTACTTACAAATTCAGGCGTGCCAGACACACGGATCGAGCGACGCTGGATTTCCTTTCGATATGCTCTTTCCTTTCTATCTAACTATCTATATCCATCTATCTATCTATCTAACTATCTATATCTATCCATATATCAAACTATCTATATATATCCATCTATCTAACTATCTATATCCATCCAGCTATCTACCTATGTCTATCTATCTAACTATATCTATCTATCAATCTATCTAACTATCTAACTATCTATATCTATCAATCTATCTTGCTATCTATATCTATCCATCAATCTAACTATCTATATCTATCCATCAATCTAACTATCTATATCTATCCATCTATCTAACTATCTATACTAATCCATCTATCTAACTATCTATACTAATCCATCTATCAAACTATGTACATATATTCATCCATCTTACTATATATATCTATCCATCGATCAAACTATCTATATCTATCGATCCATCTAACTATCTATATCTATCGATCTATCTAACTATCTATATCTATCTATGTATCTATCTATCTAACAATCTATATCTATCCATCTATCTAGCTATCTATATCTATCTATCTGTCTATCTATCTAACTATCTATATCTGTCTATCTATCTGACAATCTATATCTATCAATTAATCTATCTATATCTATCAATCTATCAAACTATCTATATATATATACCTATCAATCTATCTAACTATCTATATATGTCTATCCATCTATCAAACAATCTATATCTATCTATCTATCCGACTATCTGTCTATCTATCTATCTATCTATCTATCTATCTATCTATCTATCTATCTATCTATCTATCTATCTATCTATCTATCTATGTATCATTCTATCCATCTATCTATCCATCTATCTAACTATCTATATCGGTCTATCTATATAACTATCTATATCTATCCATCTATCTCACTATCTATATCTATCCATCTATCTAACTATGTATATCTATCCATCTATCTAACTATCTATATCTATCCATCTATCTAACTATGTATATCTATCCATCTATCTAACTATCTATAACTGTCTATCTATCTAACTATATCTACCTATCAATCTATCAAACTATCTTACTATCTATATCTATCCATCTATCTTACTATCTATATCTATCCATCCATCTAACTATGTATATCTATCCATCTATCTTACTATCTATATCTATCCATCTATCTAACAATGTATATCTATCCATCTATCTCACTATCTATATCTATCCATCTATCAAACTATGTATATCTATCCATCTATCTTACTATATACATCTATCAATCCATCTAACTATGTATATCTATCCATCTATCTAACTATGTATATCTATCCATCTATCTTACTATATACATCTATCAATCCATCTAACTATCTATATCTATCCATCTATCTAACTATGTATATCTATCCATCTATCTAACTATCTATATCTGTCTATCTATCTAACTATATCTATCTATCCATCTATCAAACTATCTTACTATCTATATCTATCCATCCATCTAACTATCTATATCTATCCATCTATCTAACTATCTATATCTATCCATCTATTTAACTATATACATCTATCCATCCATCTAACTATATATATCTATCCATCTATCTGACTATCTATATCTATCCATCTATCTAACTATCTATATCTGTCTATCTATCTAACTATATCTATCTATCCATCTATCAAACTATCTTACTATCTAGATCTATCCATCTATCTTACTATCTATAGCTATCCATCTATCTAACTATGTATATCTATCCATCTATCTAACTATCTATATCTGTCTATCTATCTAACTATATCTTTCTATCCATCTATCAAATTATCTTACTATCTATATCTATCCATCCATCTAACTATCTATATCTATCCATCTATCTAACTATCTATATCTATCCATCTATTTAACTATATACATCTATCCATCAATCTAACTATCTATATCTATCCATCTATCTAACTATGTATATCTATCCATCTATCTAACTATCTATATCTGTCTATCTATCTAACTATATCTATCTATCCATCTATCAAACTATCTTACTATCTATATCTATCCATCCTTCTAACTATCTATATCTATCCATCTATCTAACTATCTATATCTATCCATCTATTTAACTATATACATCTATCCATCTATCTAACTATCTATATCTATCAATCTATCTAACTATGTATATCTATCTATCTATCTATCTAACTATCTATATCTGTCTATCTATCTATCTAACTATATCTATCTATCCATCTATCAAACTATCTTACTATCTATATATATCCATCCATCTAACTATCTATATCTATCCATCTATCTAACTATCTATATCTATCAATCTATTTAACTATATACATCTATCCATCCATCTAACTATCTATATCTATCCGTCTATCTAACTATGTATATCTATCCATCTATCTAACTATCTATATCTGTCTATCTATCTAACTATATCTATCTATCCATCTATCAAACTATCTTACTATCTATATCTATCCATCCATCCATCTAACTATCTATATCTATCCATCTATCTAACTATCTATATCTATCCATCTATTTAACTATATACATCTATCCATCCATCTAACTATCTATATCTATCCATCTATCTAACTATGTATATCTATCCATCTATCTAACTATCTATATCTGTCTATCTATCTAACTATATCTATCTATCCATCTATCAAACTATCTTACTATCTATATCTATCCATCCATCCATCTAACAATCTATATCTATCCATCTATCTAACTATCTATATCTATCTATCCATATATCTAACTATCTATATCTATCTATCTATCTAACTGTCTATATCTATTCATCTATCTAACTATCTATATCTATCCATCTGTTAAACTATCTATATCTATATATATCTATCTATTTATCTATCTATCCATCTATCCATCCATCTATCTAACTATCTATATATATATATCTATCTAACTATCTATATCTATCAATCTATCTAACTATCTATATCTGTCTATCCATCTAATAAACAATCTATATCTATCTATACATCTATCTATTTATGTATCATTCTATTCATCTATCTATCAATCTATCTAACTATCTATATCTGTACATCTATATAACTATCTATATCTATCCATCTATCTCACTATCTATATCTATCCATCTATCTAACTATATATATATATATCCATCTATCTAACTACCTATATCCATCCATCTATCTTACTATATATATCTATCAATCTATCTAACTATCTATATCTGTCTATCTATATAACAATCTATATCCATCCATCTATCTAACTGTCTATATCCATTCATCCATCTAACTATCTATATCCATCCATCTATCTTACTATCTATATCCATTCATCCATCTAACTATCTATATCTATCCATCTATCTAACTATCTATATCTATCTATCTATCTATCTATCTATCTAACTATCTATATCTATCCAGCCATCTAACTATCTATATGTATCTATCTAACTATATATCTATCTATCTTTCTATTTAACTATCTATATCTATCCATCTATCGTACTATGTATATCCACCCATCTATCTAACAATCTATATCTATGCATCTATCTAACTATCCATATCTATCTATCTCTTTATCTAACTATCTATATCTATCAATCTATCCAATTATCTATATATCTATCTAACTATGCATGTCTATCTATCTATCCAACTATCTATATCTATCCATCCATCTAAATATCCATATCTATCTATCTATCTATCTATCTATCTATCTATCTATCTATCTATCTATCTATCTATCTATCTATCTATCTATCTATCTATCTATCAATCTATCTATCTATCTATCTATCTATCTAACTAACTAACTATCTATATCCATCTATCTATCTTACTATGTATATCTATCATTCTATTTAAGTATCTATATCTATCCATCAATCTAACTATCCATATCTATCCACCTATCTTACTATCTATATCCATCTATCTATCTAACTATCTATATCTATCTATCTATCTAACTATCTATATCTATCCATCTATCTAGCTATCTATATCTATCCATATATCGAACTATCAATATCTGTCGATCTATCTTACTATCTATATATATCCATCAATCTAACTATCTATATGTATCTATCCATCTATCTAACTATCTATCTCTATCTATCTATCTATCTAACTATCTATATCAATCCATCTATCTAATTATCTATATCTATCTATGTATCTAACTATTTATATCTATCTATCTAACTATCTATATCTGTCTATCTATATATCTATCTATATCCATCATTCTATCTAACTATCTATATCCATCCATCCATCTAACTATGTATATCTATCCATCTATCTAACTATCTATATCTAACCAGCCATCTAACTATCTATATATATCTATCTATCTAACTATCTATATCTATCCATCTATCTAACTATCTATATTCATCCATCTATCTAACTATCTATATCTATATCTATCTATCTAACTTTCTATATATATCCATCGATCTAACTATCTATATCCATCCATCTATCTAACCATCTATATATATCCACTTATCTAACAATCCATATCTATCTATCTATCTAAGTATCTAACTATCTATATCTATCCATCTATCTAGCTATCTATATCTATCCATCTATCTAACTATCTATATCCATCCATCTATATTACTATCTATATCTATCTATGCATCTAACTATCTATATCTATCCATCTATCTAACTATCAATATCTATCTATTAAACCATGTATATAACAATCTATATCTATCCATCTATCAACTATCTATATCTATACATCTATCTAACTATCTATATCAATCTATCTATCTATCTATCTATCGATCTATCTATCTATCTATCTATCTATCTATCTATCTATCTATCTATCTATGTATCTAAATATCTATATCTATCCATCTATCTAACTATCTATATCCATCCATCCATCTAACTATCTATATCTATCTATCTATCTATCTATCTATCTATCTATCTATCTATCTAACAATCTATATCTAACCATCTATTTAACTATATATATCTATCCATCCATCTAGCTATCTATATCTATCACTCCATCTAACTATCTATCCATCTATCTAACTATCTATATCTATCTATCCATATATCTAACTATCTATATCTATCTATCTATCTGTCTATCTAACTGTCTATATCTAACCATCTACCTAACTATCTATATCTATCCATCTATTTAACTATCTATATCTATGTATCTCTATTTATCTATCTATCCATCCATATATCTAACTATCTATATATATCTATCTATCTAACTATCTATATCTGTCTATCCATCTACCAAACAATCTATATCTATCTATCTATCCGACTATCTGTCTGTCTATCTATCTATCTATCTATCTATCTATCTATCTATCTATCTATCTATCTATCTATCCATCTATCTATCTATCTATTTATGTATCATTCTATCTATCCATCTATCTAACTATCTATATCTGTCTATCAATATAACTATTTATATCTATCCATCTATCTCACTATCTATATCTATCCATCTATCTAACTATGTATATCTATCCATCTATCTCACTATCTCTATCTATCCATCTATCTAACTATCTATATCTATCAATATATCTAACTATCTATATCTGTCTATCTATATAACAATCTATATCCATCCATCTATCTAACTGTCTATATCCATTCATCCATCTAACAATCTATATCTATCCATCTATCTAACTATCTATATCTATCTATCTATCTATCTATCTATCTATCTATCTATCTATATAACTATCTATATCTATCCAGCTATCTAACTATCTATATGTATCTATCTAACTATCTATCTATCTATCTATCTATCTATCTATCTATCTATCTATTTAATTATCTATATTTATCCATCTATCGTACTATGTATATCCACCCATCTATCTAACTATCTATATCTATCCATCTATCTAACTATCCATATCTATCTATCCTTCTATCTAACTATCTATATCTATCAATCTATCTAATTATCTATATCCATACATCTATCTAACTATCCATGTCTAGCTATCTATCTAACTATCTATATCTATCCATCCATCTAAATATCCATATCTATCTATCTATCTATCTATCTATCTATCTATCTATCTATCTATCTATCTATCTATCTATCTATCTATCTATCTATCTATCTATCTATCTATCTATCTATCTAACTAACTATCTATATCCATCTATGTATCTTACTATGTATATCTTTCATTCTATTTAAGTATCTATATCTATCCATCAATCTATCCATATCTATCCACCTATCTAACTATCTATATCTACCTATCTATCTAACTATCTATATCTATCCATATATCTAGCATACTATATCTATCTATCTATCGAACTATCAATATCTGTCTATCTATCTTACTATCTATATATATCCATCAATCTAACTATCTACATCTATCCATCTATCTAACTATCTATATCTATCTATCTATCTAACTATCTATATCTATTTATGTATCTAACTATCTATATCTATCTATCTAACTATCTATATCTGTCTATCTATATAACTATCTATATCCATCACTCTTTCTAACTATCTATATCCATCCATCCATCTAACTATGTATATCGATCCATCTATCTAACTATCCATATCTAACCAGCCATCTAACTATCTATATATATCTATCTATCTAACTATCTATATCTATCCATTCATCTAACTATCTATATTCATCCATCTATCTAACTATCTATATCGATATCTATCTATCTAACTATCTATATATATCCATTTATCTAACTATCTATATCCATCCATCTATCTAACTATCTATATCTATCCACTTATCTAACTATCCATATCTATCTATCTATCTAACTATCTAACTATCTATATTAATCCATCTATCAAACTATCTATATCCATCCATGCATCTAACTATCCATATATATCCATCTATCTAACTATCTATATCTATCCAGCCCTCTAACTATCTATCTATCTATCTATCTATCTATCTATCTATCTATCTATCTATCTAACTATTATATCTATCTATCCATCTAACTATCTATATCCATCTATCTATCTAACTATCTATATCTCTCCATCTATCTAACTATCAATATCTATCTATCTATCTATCTATCTATCTATCTAACTATCTATCTATCTATCCATCTATCTAATTATCTATATCTATCCATCCATCTAACTATCTATATTCATCCATCTATCTAATTATTTATATCTATCCATCTATCTAACTATGTATACCTCTTCATCCATATAACTATCTATATCTATCCATCCATCTAACTATCTCTATCTATCTATCTAAAAATCTATATATATCCATCTATCTATCTATCCATATCTATCTAACTATCTAACTATATCTATATCTATCTATCTATCTTTCTATCTAATCATCTATATCTATCTATATATCTATCCATTTTACTATCCATCTATCTAACTTTCTATATCTGCCTATCTTTTAACTATCTATATACATATGCTAGTAACGTCAAAAGGCTATCTAATTTACGTATTCATTTAAGAAAGGCACTTTAAGTATGTAACTATTCGTTTTGTCTTGATTTAATTTTTGTTTTGCAATCCTCTTTAAAAATGAGTAACAGTAATGGTTACTCGTTCTGACATCTTACGGCGATGCAACTTTTACTTTACAATTACTTACAAGAAAAGAGCGACGACCTTTTCAAGATATTGTTTTATTAAAAAACTGGTTCATCATACAACGTGGCTGGACTAATTTTCTCCCTTGAGATAGGTTATTCTGTTTTTCATTACTCAAATTCATGCGGGGAAATGACTAAAGACCATAAATAGAATATGGTTACACTCATGAAATACATGTGTCTGTGTTTAGTGGCATTTATTTTATTCAGAGAAATTGATTTAATAAAGGATTAAAGACGTCATATATTGAAAGATTTTTATACATTGAATAAAAAACCTTTTTAAGGTACAAATATTTACTAAAACAGAACCATTAATCTATGTCATTGCATGTAACGTGTCTTACTTTCGTATTTCGTGCCCAAAAAAAAAGTGTGAACGGCATTCTTTCAGATGAAATCTGCCCTCGTGTCGTGGGTCTTTGAATACCCAATAAGAAATGGATGAGACCGGAAACATTAATTTCATCAAGCTCGGCCTTTTGGTCAAGATATTGCACCCCATAGATCAAAGTGTAGTATCTGTTCCGATGGATACTGCACCCCATAGACTGGTATCGTCTTGGCCTTCGGGGTTTGATTTACGCCGGTCTATGGGACGGTCCTGTGCAGTTCTAGGAGGTCCACCCTCCCAGGCTTTGCCTTCTCACCCTTTGGGGAGGAGTAAGTTTATTGCTTACTGCCTGAGGCGCCCCTACCGGGGAATGCCGACGGGGCTGCCCAGGCAATTTTTAATGGCCAGAGTGCTCACCTTCTCAAGTCCCACTTTCCCGACCTCTTACCTTGTGGGAGTAAGATAAAACTGGCCTTGTGCCTAACCTCCTGGCGAGGAGGTAAATAAAATCCCATCAAGCGGTCTATTTCTCATTTACATCTAAATAAATACAAATAAAAACACGCCTTCACATAACAATGCAAGTATTTCTTTATTATCTGCTTTTGCACTTCTATTCAAAAACATATTTCGAATATCTTGAACGTTTGTGTAAGCGGACGGACGTCTTCAATTGCAGCCTGAGGGAAAAAAGGGTGTGATACTGTTTGTAATAGTCTCACAAGTATAACATGCCTTTTCAGTTGCCCAAAATGCAAACATATCATTTTACCTAGAAATCTTTTTTCTTATTTCAGCCTGTCAAACCATAAGACCGACTTTTACCAGATCACATATGCCCACTACCACACCACCGCACATAGTTTGTGAGTATATATTTATTTCAATATGTGTCATTTTAAAATCCTAGTTTTTAAAATTGTCAGTGTAATGTGTATATATGTAATCACTATGTTTATAATAGATTGAATCTTTTTGCCCATATACGATAATACATGTCAGAAATCATCCCGAGAAATCTTTGAAAAAATATATTTAACAAAATTTTTGTTTAATTCCTGAGAAATTATTAAGTGGTTTAAGATACTGTGATAATTTGCCTTGTTGACAATATCTGTCAATTGAGTTATCTCCCCTTTGTAGATTGACTGTTTGGAGTCTATCGACATAGGTGGCTCTGGTTGGTAGGAAATTTACATAGATGGTCAGAATCTTTTGCAATTGAAGAGTTCAGTTGATTGCTGGGCAGCAGAGAGTGAACAGTGAAAAGTGAAAAGTGAGCAGTTGACAGTGAATAGTGGTGATTGAGATCTTTCGTGGCAGTGACACTGAAGGAAAGTTGATTTAATTCCCTTGTGTCGACATGTTTGCGCCCTCGTCAGTGATAGAATCGGCAACAAACCCTGGACATGCAGCAGCGTCAGCAGAGAGCCGCAAGCAGTCAAAATATGCCAATCTTCTCAACAGATTTGTATTTCAACCGATCGCTGTGGAGACGAGTGGAGTGATTGGCTCTGCCACAAGTGACTTCCTCGGCAATCTTGGTCTATTAATGACGCGCGACACCGGAGACAATAGCGAATTGTCTTGGCTTTACGAGCTCCTCTCTATCGTCATTATTTTTCAATATTCCAATATTAGATTACATAGTAAGAGTTTATTTGATATTTTACATACGTTTTTACAATTAAAATAACTTAATTAAAACTAGCAATGTTTATTTCACTATTACAAACAAACATAGCATCTGTAAGTTGGTAAACAATACAACTGAATGTTTTACTTGTTGTTTTAAATTAAACACATTACCAATAAAAATGTATTTCAAATGTTTTTATGATCAGAATGACTAATATCTGTATGATTAATTTACTTGGTAAAAAAAAAGAACTGAATTAATTCATATATACTTATAATTATAAAAATTAAATATTTTCAGGCGACGAGCTTGGGAAGGAAAGCAGAGGAAAAGAACTACCACGAGTCTTTTATAGTCACGTGGTATCCTGGAACTGCTCTCCTCATTGTTAAAAGGTGTCAGAGGGAGGCAGTCTGCCCAGCCAACAAGCTGTAAATAGTATTTTTGTTGCAACCCTCAACTTCCCGTGTTGCCATTCAGAAGCTCACAACATATTACCAAAATCGCATCATACTTGAATCTCTGCACAGGTTTTCAATTATTTAGATAATAAGTTTTGTGTCGCATTATAAAACTCAAAGATGACATTTTGCATCTCTAATTTAGAAGAGTATGTTAAAAGGGGAGATAATTCAAACCGTTTTTTGTTGTTGCACCCATAACCCATCAGGAAAATACAGAGAATTAGTAAAAAAAATAAATAACAAAAGGTTACTTATGCAGTTTATGGACCGAGCTGAAATAATAACGTTTTAATTCAGAAAGCCATTCTTAACATAGGAAAGTGTGTGTGTGGAGGGATGATTAACTATTCTGTTTATTCAATTGTTAGGTGAAAGTACACTGCATAAATACCCTTTTTAAAATTTATTTTCTTACTAATTCTCTGGATTTTCCTTTATAAGTTATGGTTACAACAAAAAAACAGGTTGAATTATCTCCCCTTTCAACTGACTCTTCTAAATTAGAGACGTAAATTTCCTCTGTCCCCAAACATACAGAAGCACAAAATCAAAAGGTATCTAAGTCTTCTCTAATTTTATTGACTGGCATAGCTTCCTTAATAAAAGTGACATACCGAGAACACTTTCGTCATTCATTTTCGACCGAAGTTGGACCGTGTCAGGAAAACAAGTCTATAAGATTTTACTAATTTTTATATAATGTCCGCTTTTGATTACTGATATCAAAGAGGAAATCAATGGGAAGGGTAAAGTGGATGCCGCCGTGTACTGACGACGTGTGTGCCAAGGTCAAAGAATCCTATCGGTTCCATCGTACCATTTTCGTCTTCTCATTATCTAATATTTTACTTGTCATTTAGAATATGAAAAACTTGTAATTGATTTATTTAAATGTCCTAATTCAATAAATGTCTTTTTTATATTTGCTAGTTAAACTTCCCAGTCGATCTGGAAATTCACCACAGGAAGGTATGTCAGAAGATGTAATTCAACATGATCATAATTTCCTTCATGCCTGAATAGCTAAGAGCATACCCGGTTAGGGTTAGGGTTAGGGTTTAGGGTTAGGATTCAGAGTTTAGGGTTAGGGTTAGGGTTAAGATTGGGGTTAGGGTTAGGGTTAGGGTTTAGGGTTAGGATTCAGAGTTTAGGGTTAAGGTTAGGATTTAGGGTTAGGGTTAGGGTTAAGATTAGGGTTAGGGTTAGGGTTTAGGGTTAGGATTCAGAGTTTAGGGTTAAGGTTAGGATTTAGGGTTAGGGTTAAGATTGGGGTTAGGGTTTAGAGTTTAGGGTTAAGGTTAGGGTTAGGGTTAAGATTAGGGTTAGCTAATGTTAGGGTTAGTGTTAGGGTTAGAGTTAGAGTTAGGGGTAGGGTTTAGGGTTAGGGTTAGTGTTAGTGTTAGTGTTAGAGTTTAGGTTAGGGTTAGGGTAAGGGTTAGGGGTATGGTAAGGATTAGGGTTAGCTAATGTTAGGGTTAAGGTAGCTAATTTTAGGATTAGGGTTTAGGTAAGGGTTAGCTAATGTTAGGGTTAGGGTTAGGGTTAGGGTTAAGGTTTAGGCTTACGTTTAGGATTAGGGTAGGGTTTAAGGTAAGAGTTTAGGCTTAGGGTTAGATTAGCTAATGTGGAACTGCAGCATTTCCATTTTTCATTTTCACATATAATCTATTCTTGTACAGTGTGTGTTATACTATGAATTACAATACCTTAAATAATACTCATTTTATAATATAACAACTCTATGGATCACAACCGAAAATAGAACTGTGGCTTATACAGTACTGGATTTAAATGAATAAGATCAGTGTTAATTTGCTTACAATTTACCTCAGTATTGAAATATAAACTTACTTGTCCTTGTTTCGGCTTGCACCTTTCAGGTTGAGCCGTCCCCTTTGATTCGCACTGTCATGGATGAATCCTACCCATTGCGTCTAGTTGAGCGTCAGGTCCACAGATAAGCTGATCCACCCATTCTTCCATCGACGTACACCATAGACTTCAGTCAAGTGAGATCTGCATTGACTGTGTTTAACCAAGTCTTCAGCTGATCACCATGGCTGCGATACAAATGCTGAACGGGTTGGGGATTGAAAACATTCATGAGCATAGTTGGTTCAGGACATCTGCAAACGTGCCCGAAGAATCGCAGGTGGTTTAGTTTCGATAGGTTGAATGTTTCACTGCGAATGGGTGACATCATGGGGAACTTGTCCAGCAGGGTGAGTCACAGAATCTCCCGCAGACACCAGCGGTCAGAAACACCTATTCAACGAATATTCACGGCTTGAAGAGATTAGGTCTCATCTCTGTACAGCAGAATGCTCCGAATCAGTGCTTGACTGACATGCATCTTCGTATTGATACTAATATTCCGCTGACTCTATATGCCGCTGTTGAGACGTATGAAGGCCAAACGTGCAGTTGATAGGTCTATCTATTTCGATTGTATTCTAGCCGTTGGCGCGGAATTCAGATCCGAGGGAGCCGAAGTGGTTCGTGAAATATAAACAAACATATATTAATACTCACTTTCATAACTATTTTACAACCTTTTTTCAGATATTTAAAATTCTTTATAAAACAGTCATTTTACACTTGAATATGTTTAATTTTTTAAGTCAGTGGGATTTCGAACAGTCATTAAGTATTTTTTAAAGATAATGTTTACTCTAACCTTTTAAAAGTTATAAAATGCTAGATTAATTTTAAAAAGATCGACTTTATAACTGATTTATTTTGTGTGCTTGTATTTTTTTTGTTAATTTTTATAATTTAGCTTGAACTCATTTGCTGCTTAAAGTTTATTTAACTCATGCATTGTTTTATAATTTGTATTATTTGGATTATACAAACTACTGTTCTCATCTTGGGTGTTATTCTCATAACGTTTCGGCCGATGTAATCTCCGACCTTCTTCGGGTGCATTTTGTGGAACTCTGGAATCTTTATGTCGAACTCATTTCAAACGGCATAATTTATTTAATCCCCGGGGGTAGCTTTCTCTCATTCCGTCAGCCATGAACGAGTATCGATTTACTCCTCTCCAGGAGTTAGGCACAAGGCTAGTTTTTATCTTTCTCCCACAAGTAAGATGTGACCCAAGGTCGGGTCGGGAAAGTGGGGTTTAAAAATTGCCTGGGCAGCCCCATCGGCATTCCCCGGTAGGGGCGCCTCAGGCAGTAAGCAATAAACTTACTCCTCCCCAAAGAGGGGAGGCGAAGTCTGGGAGGGTGGACCTCCTAGAACTGCACAGGACACACCCATAGACCGGCATAAATCAAGCCCCGAAGGCCAAGACAATACCAGTCTATGGGGTGCAGTATCCATCGGAACAGATACTACACTTTGATCTTAGCCAAATGAGTAGAAGTCTTAAGTAATTCATAATTGTATTCTTAGTATCGCCCGTACAAAGGATTGAACCTTCAACCTCCAGAAGACTGTCACTATCACTTAGAACTGATTATTATTAAGCACTTATATCCGTTACGTCACAGGTCCTTGTGAGTTCGACATAAAAATTCCCAAATTCGACAAGATGCATCTGAAGGAAGTCGGAGGTTACATCGGCCGAAACGTTTGTGAAAATAGCGTCTGTCGAAAGTCGGCGGTTACAATAATGTAAAAACCAATAAAAGTATTTTTTTTACTTCAATTAATCCCAAACAAGGCACACTGTAACTGAGACGTAGGGGGCTACTGTGAATTAGGGGCCAGATTTTAAGGGGCATTCTAAGTGGGGAGTTGTGCAGCGAGATGCTTGTTCACATTTAAATTTAAAACATTATCTTTTCTATAAAGAGAAGTGTCTCTTTATTTTATCATTTTAGTTCAGTTAATTTGAAGCTAACACTTGATTTCCCTATGAGTTAAACTTACAGCAGAGGGCTCTCTTTAGGATAGATGTTGTCCCTTTTAGGGCTGCTATCTGTACTTCCCTACTGTTTGGTCTTTCAGGGATTGTATCTAAGTACTTTATTAGATTTTTTTTCATTACACCAGTTTTCCCACCAAAACCAGTGGGATTAGATCAGCCAGCGCTCGAGAGGTGAGCACTCTAGCCATTTAAAAATTGCCTGGGCAGCCCCGTCGGCATTCCCCGGTAGGGGCGCCTCAGACAGTAAGCAATAAACTTACTCCTCCCCAAAGAGGGGAGGCAAAGCCTGGGAGGGTGCACCTCCTAGAACTGCACAGGACCGGCAACCCCAATAGACTGGCGTAAATCCAGACCCAAAGGCCCGGACAATACCGGTTTTATTAGGCGGGGTAAAAACCCCTATGCGACAGTTTTTCAGGGATGATGTTATTTTAAAATTTGTTCTTGATTTGGTTATTTTTTCCTCGTTCGGCTCTATTGAGGCCATAGTCGTTTGGGACGGTTACGTCAATGATGAGAGCAGTCCTTTCTGGTTTGTTCCAGATGACAATGTCTGGTTTGATGGCCTTGTCTTTTATGTATCTGCCCGCCTGTATGTCTTTATCATAGAACACGGTCACCTTTCCATTCGATGTTATGGGTGAGGCTTCATGTTCCCAGATGTTCAGTGATCTTTCAAGCTGCATCTCTCCGCAGATCTTTCAATGTAGGTATCTACATACTTTGTTGCGGGGGGCAGTGTAATGACCATTTGCCAAAAGGATCTTGCATCCAAACATTGGTATAGATGGCTTGTACTTTCAACGGCCGAATGACAGAACCTGTGTGTGTCTGTGTCTGTGTATTTCCAGCTAAAAGTCAAGAACTACCAAAGAAACACCCACAAAAGGTGTATATTCATGATCAGTGTTGCCCGGAATGACTAATATCTCAAATTCAGAAAAAGAAAAATTATTTGGGGATAAACTGTCCACGATTTTGTTAGGGGGTAGGTTTTTCATTTTTATCCGTACAACTATAGGGGAGTTATTTTCCTTACGCCAATTCACTCCTCTGAAAATGTATAAAAGCATGTGTGTATGTCCAGAGTAAGGAATGGGTTGGGAGGAGAAGAAAGAAAGGGAAGGGGAGAAACGGCGGAGGGGGAAAGAGAAAGAGATAGACGTTTTAATAAATATATGTTACACTTTTGCCCTGGGCAACGTCAGGTAGCCCTGCTAATAAACAATAAAAAGAAGTTGTTTCCACTTTCCTATTTCGACACTAGTGTTTTTTTATCGAAAATTAAGTTTATGTAAAAAATCAACATTTAATTTTATTACACAAGCTTTGGTTTCATTTACTACTGATCGACTTAGGTTATTTCATTTAACCTGAGATGAAAGTATTAAACATACACTCTTATTATCATTACTAATTAAAACTGCTGTCAGAGGGTCCTGATCGACCTAGGTTATTTCATTTAATATGACATGAAAGAATTAAACATACACTCTTATTATCATTACTAATTAAAACTGCTGTCAGAGGGTCCTGATCGACCTAGGTTATTTCATTTAATATGACATGAAAGAATTAAACATACACTCTTATTATCATTACTAATTAAAACTGCTGTCAGAGGGTCCTGATGGACCTAGGTTATTTCATCTAACATAGACAGACATAAAAGAAGTAAATAGACACCATTATTATCATTAATAATGAAGACAAATATTAGTACTTTTAATAGAAATATGTTATATTTTTGCTCCGGAGAATGGAGGGAGGTGGTGCAGAGGTTCGGGGAGGCGGGAGATAGTGTAGCCGGGGCTAATTGGCGACCGGGTATGTGACAGCTTTTGCTCCTGGCAACGGTGAGAAAGGAGTGAACCTGAGAAGGGCAACGCGGACGAGAAAGCTTTGTCCAGGAGTAACGGGAGAGCGGGCAATGGGGAGAAGGTGGCCGATGAAGGAGGGCGACTGGAGAAGAGTGATCCCTGGGCAACGCCGGGGTAGCCCTGCTACTATAACTGTTTTATCATGTTCACATTCAACAAATTTATAAATAATGAAAAATAATATGTAAACGAATAAAACTTTTGAAAAAATATATAAACAATTGAAACAATTGGTATTCACTTTTTTTTATTTTTACACTTGGTTTTTACCGAAATTTTAAAGGTATGTAAAATAAATAGCTAATATAATAATCCTACTCTGTAACGCGAGTAACTCTGCCTAGTAGCTAATATAATAATCCTATCTGTAACTCGAGAAACTCTACCTAGTAGCTAATATAATAATCCTACTCTGTAACTCGAGTAACTCTGCCTAGTAGCTAATATATTAATCCTACTCTGTAACTCGAGTAACTCTGCCTAGTAGCTAATATAATACTCCTACTCTGTAACTAGAGTAACTCTGTCTAGTAGCTAATATAATAATCCTACTCTGTAACTCGAGTAACTCTGCCTAGTAGCTAATATATTAATCCTACTCTGTAACTAGAGTAACTCTGCCTAGTAGCTAATATAATAATCCTACTCTGTAACTAGAGTAACTCTGCCTAGTAGCTAATATAATAATCCTACTCTGTAACTAGAGTAACTCTGCCTAGTAGCTAATATATTAATCCTACTCTGTAACTCGAGAAACTCTACCTAGTAGCTAATATAATAATCCTACTCTGTAACTCGAGTAACTCTGTCTAGTAGCTAATATATTAATCCTACTCTGTAACTCGAGTAACTCTGCCTAGTAGCTAATATAATACTCCTACTCTGTAACTCGAGTAACTCTGTGAGTAGCTGATATAATAATGTGTAAATGTCATAAGTCAATAAATGTATTCTTCTTTTTGCAGCTAAAATCATCTATCGCTCAACAAATTCATCACATGGAGGTATGTCATTCGACGTAATTTGATATAGTTATAATTTCCTCTACGAACGAATAGCTAATATAATAACAGAAAGTGCTCGTTCCTTCGTAGGTATTGGAAGCCATCTTTGGCAGTTAATGAGTTATTTTATTGACAATGCTCTAATTGACATTTTATAAGTAACTGTATTTACAATTACCATTTGATAGGTTATTGTATTAAACCGCATTCTGTGACAGTTAATAACTTACTGTATTGCAATATTAACGCTCTGATCATATTAGTTAATGACTAAATAAAGCGCCTTGCCCCTTTTATGTTTTACTTACATTTTTAGAGAAACTCTACCCAAACTGTACTATGAATAATGAGCGTATCCTAATTCATATAAAGTTATGTTTATATATTTTTACGTACAGGATTCACTACTAAACTTATCACCAGATCATTATGAATTTTGAAAAACAGCTGCCAGGCATAATGTTGGTAATGGTGGCTTTAAAAGTTAATTATTAAATATTAAGATCAACCTTTGCTATTGGAAATTAATTCCTATTCAAATCGATTTGAACTACATAAATTTACCTCATATATAAATGTAAATACGCTCCACCCTCCACCCACACCCACACATATATATGTGTGTGTATGTGTTTTCACAAAGAATATACATATATTTTTTTTAAATGTTACTCCCTATAATATCTTAAATGTATTGTAAGCTCAATGACGCTGTATTACAAGATTTAGAGCATATATATCTTATATTTGCATTCCATAGATCATTGTGAATTAATCCAAAACCATAATTTTAATTGGTTTTAAGAACTTCTTTATTTCTGTACTTCGGTGAGTTTACTTTACATCTCTCATTGTACACACAAAAGTAATCTAATATTAATTCCTATCCATTACGCGCGTTTTATGGCGAAATTCGGATATGTATTTTTTCAATTAGTTTAATTTTGTTAATCTTCAGAAGGTTGAGGTATATATTGTTGAGTAGCGAAAACACATGTAATAACAAAAACACCGAAGGGGAAATACGGTGAAAGTCCAAGTTGATTTCTGATAAAAAGTCGGCAAACTGAACCATATAAAGGTAAAACACTGACTTGGGGAAAAGGTGATGACTTCAGTAAAAAGAAAATAAAGAAAACTCCCCCCCCCCCAATAAAACTTTCACATTCGAGAAAACACACGAATCAGATTTCTCAAACGATGGCCCCCAAAGCTAATATTTACGAAACTAACCTAAATAAGTTCTGCTAAGATATCGAAATTTCTCTATAAGAAGAAAAGACCTCCGAATGCCCCGAGACAAACAGCAAATTATTTTTAGCTGTGATTTATTATTAATTATTATTAAAAAATCTTAAAGTGTCTAATAAGGCCATTTCCTAAACTAGAAATGAAGTGCAAAACCTCCATTATTTTGATGCTAAATAATGCGACTGACCAGCACCGCAGGAAATCGAGTGCTACACATTAGTATCGGGGAATTAAAGTCTCAAAAACAAATCTCTATTTTTATTTTCATCTTTAAGTGAAGAAAAATCACAATCGTATTTAATTGGGTTTATAACCAGTGTTGGTTTTATTCATCTATTTAAAATTATGAGATCGATCTTCCGCTAATAGAGATTTTAGCCACACAGAGAAATAAGCAGTAACTCAAATTTTTAGCATGAAAGAGTAGTTTCCCCTTGTTCAGAAATTTTATTCAACCCAAGAAGTATATAGATGGAATCAGTTGCTAATTCGCTGAAGAGTTAATTTACTTGTTATAAAGCAGTAACACTATTGCTATTTACTAAACCAATGAATTCTAATGCAAGTTATATGGATGAAATTGACTTGTTAAATTAGGATGCAAAATCAGCTATTAAAACCCTTCTTAAGGCTAACTCTAACCCTCCCCAAATACATGTTACACCTCGATGGAACATAGAAGAAACCCATCCCCCATTTATTGAGTTAAATCGCCCCCCACTACACTATTATTACCAATTACGGTTACACACTATCGATGATTTTCTTTACCTGTCAACCCACTGGACAACTCAATACCCATTACAGAAAGCTTAACTACTCAATTCAAAAGTTCCCTTTGAATTTATAAGTATCATATATCGTGCACCGGTTCCAAAACTTATATACTATTTTATTGTTAAGGAGTTAATTACTAAGAAAATTCATTTTAAGTTGCAATGGTCCATAGTAGGCAGAGCGAACAAATATATACCTAACAAAAGGAAAAAATGCAACCTGAATCTTACTATATAATCACTTCGAAAGATACTTTGCTAAACAGTAGGCAGGAGATTTTACAGAATTGTCTACACTGGAACTATAAATATACTATCTAGCTTTAGACCTGGAATGTAGTTGGGTAACAAGTAAACATTTTAAAAACATATTTAGAATATCTTATCTTTAAAACTACACGTCTATTTTTCTATATTGCATCCCGGCAATCGTGTAGCTAAATTACCATAAACATATTTTTGTATTACTATATATATGAAGATAAAATGCACGATATATAATAAAATAAAATGCTGTGAAAAAAAAAAGACAAAAAGATAAACAAATTAAATACAGGAATAAATATTAAAAAACAGGTGATTTGACCGGTTTCGTTCGATAAACGGACGTCTTCAGAAAAAAGTGAAGATTTATATATATATATATATATATATATATATATATATATATATATGTATATATAAACTTACACACACATGTACACACATCCTCCCATATATATATATATATATATATATATATATATATATATATATATATATATATATATATATATATATATATATGAATGCTTTTTTATTCAAACATGTACAAAGTCTGCTACACTGGCATGTCGATGTTATCGATCTACAGCTATCAAGAGCTGTCAAGAGCTATCAAGAGCTTTTACCTTACCTGGATTAATATATATATATATATATATAGAGAGAGATAGATAGATAGATAGATAGATAGATAGATAGATATACACAAAAGTATGTATATATTTTTTAAGTTCATCCACGCTTTCATTATCGACTCCTGAATCCGGTTTGTCTTTTACATATACATTAATAGTGATTTTCTGCATTTGCTCAACACAGAGTAGCCCTTCAAGTTACGAGAATAAAATTACATGTACATTTTCTAATGATTTAAAGTTGATATACATTTCATTATATTTAAACTAGCCTGTGGTGAACAAGAGATTGATATCACTTTTGCATTCGATGCTGCTCTGATGGGAACAACGGGAACTGCATATGTCACACGATTCATTGAAACTGTTCTCTCTACTGACGACTTGTATACTGGTAAAGTACAAGTTGGTACCATAACTGGGGCATGCACGGACACGAAAGGTGAGCACCAACTTATGTATATTTGAATTGTTTTTTTTATCTACCTAATTTTCTGAGAATGCAAGGTGTAAGTCACGCCCCAGTAAAAAAAAAGTTGAAATTAATATTAAGTTTCAGTTTCAAAAGTTTCAAAAGTTAAAAATTTAGAAACGAGTACTTACATCATTCACACAAATTATTGCAATAAAAGAATATATTTTTATTTATTTATCTTTATATATTGTCTTTTATGTATTTTTTAATCTATTTTTATACATTTGTTTTTTATTTATTTTATACATTTGTCTTTTTTAAATTTATTTTTAGATATTTGTCTTTTATTTATTTATTTATTTATTTATTTATGTTTATACATTTGTCTTTTTACTCATCTATTTTTGTATATTTATTTTTTATTTTTTTATTTTTATATATTTGTTTTGTATTGATTTTTATATATTTGTTTTTTATTTATTTATTTTTATGCATTTGTTTTTATTTATTATTTATTTATGTTTATATATTTGTTTTTTATTTATTTTTATACAGTTGTTTTTATTTATTTATTTTCATATATTTGTCATTTATTCTTTTAAATATTTGTTCTTATTATTTACTCTTTTTATATTTTTTCTAAGATACATCTAATACCACAACTTTTTTTTTATTATTACTTATTTATTTTATACAACTCTTTCTTAATGAACGAATTTATAAACACAACACATCGATAAAATGAACAGATCATTGTAAATTTACATATTTTCTTCGTAAAAATAACCGTGATATTAATTTAATGCCTAGAACAAAAATTTTAGAAAGTTTTGTATTTATTTATTTTATACATTTGTGTTTTATTTTTTTTATTTTTATATATTTGTTTGTTTTAAAATTTATTTATTTTTATAAATTTGTTGTTTTTTTAAATTTATTTATTTTTATATATTTGTTTATTTTATTTATGTATCTTATATATTTTTTAAATTTTTTTTATATATTTGTCATTTATTCTTTTAAATATTAGTTCTTATTATTTACTCTTTTTAAGTTATCGAATTTGTAATTATGTTGTTGAATTGGCACAACTAATATAATCTTAACTGTTTTTCATCTCTTCATCCCCACTAAAAATAATCTTTACATTGATTATGATTATGATTATGACTATTATGATTAATAATCCTACTTAATCCAATTGCAAAAGTTAATCCCATTTTAGACGCCAGTGTTTACATCATTCAGGAAAATGATTGCAATAAAGGAATATATAGGAGAACAAACAAGCAGTGTTTCCAACTGAGATTTTCAAAACCCGCTAGATTGAGAAAGCAAAATCGCCAGAAAATCGCTAGATTTTTAACTTTTCATCATTATTATCAACTGAGATTTTCAAAACCCGCTAGATCGAAAACAATAAAATCGCTAAAAAAAACCCACTAGATTTTAACTTCGTACTCATATATATATATATATATATATATATATATATATATATATATATATATATATATATATATATATATATATATACCTATCAAAATGACGATGCCACTGTTTCGATCGATGGCGGCGGAAACTGCCGACTCCTCTTCGGGAGAAATCGTGCGAAAACGTGAGCGACGGAAAGAAATTTGATTTTGGGGAAGATAACTGTTTGAAATTTAACAAAAAACGAATTAAATAAAACTTTGATAAACATTATGTACATCAATCCATGTAAAAAACTTGTTTTTTTCCACATTTATCGTTCAGTCAATTGTTTACTTTTTTTTTTCAAATCAAAGTTTTACTTAGTTTTACTTATTACGTTTTTTTTTATTTCAATAAAAAGTTTACTATTTATTTGATGTACATAATGTTTATCAAAGTTTTATTTAATTCGTTTTTTGTTAAATTTCAAATGTTTATCAAAGTTTTATTTATTTATTTGCTGTACATAATGTTTAATTTGTTTCAATAAATAAATGTTCATAATTTTAACTTATCCTCAGTTGTCAATTCAACCGTTATCTTCCCCAAAATCAAATTTCTTTCCGTCGCTCACGTTTTCGCACGATTTCTCCCGAAGAGGAGTCGGCAGTTTCCGCCGCCATCGATCGAAACAGTGGCCCCTGTCTCTGCAGAAGCACAAAAATTACTGCCAAATTTTATCGACTACTTTTGTCTGTTTTTCAAAGCTATGACAGCGAAAATATATCCACTGTACAAATATTAATTTGTCTGTTTTTGCCTATTACTTAAAACAAATATTTTGCAAATATTAATTTGTTGTCTGACTTTTGCGGATTATTTTGCAAATAAAAGTTAATTTGTTTTCATAAATATTAATTTGTTGCCACCTGGACCTAGGGTTAGTGGGAGGTTTAATGGAGTGTATATTTTGTTTTGTAAGAAACAAATCATAAAATCAAACAGTGTTTATTAAAAATTAAAAAAATATTACAAATTTAACATCACAATAATGATGTATCTAAATATAGAATATTGGCGAAGAAATTGTCCACAAAAATGAAATTAATATTTGCAAAATAATCCGCAAAAATCGGAAAATTAATTAATATTCTCAAAATAAAAGCTATAAAAAATATTCACAAAAAATAGAAAACAAATTAATTTTTGCAAAATGATTTTTTCTTAATCCACAAAAATCTGAAAATAAATTATTTAGAAAAAAAAAAAAAAAAAAAGAAATCCGCAAAAATCGGGCAAGGCCCTTACTCCTATAGTTTTAAATAGGGTCTACCCCACCTCCCACACCGCAAAAAATATGTTAAAACAGTTACTGCTGTCTTAAAGAAAATAAAATCGAGTTATGTTTGTTCTAAGAACACTGTTCTGGTATTATCTTTTCCAATTATTATTTTGATAAAAAAATATTAAATTAAAATCCTATTACGAAATTATCTATCATAATGCATTTCGGTTTCTTCGTAAGAAAGTCGGCCATTTTAATATTTTGTTAATGATTGAATTACTTCGATATTTATTCCATACTTACCTAATTTTCTAATTTTCATACCTTGCCAAAATTACATAATCCCCCCCCCCAAAAAAAAAACATGCACCCTTCCTACTACTAACCCTAAGTCCGGGTGGTAATACGAAAAATAAATAAAGAATAAATTTAACAAAAGTCGAAAAAAGTGCGTGCGACGTGAGTGTAACGGGGCTGTTAATAGTCAGTTTATTGAATATTAAAGTTATTTTTTTGTTGTGTTATTTATATTAAATAAACCGTTCTATTGTATCACTTATCTTTCGCGGAAAGAAAACAACAACAATTATTTCAGAATGCATCAGTTTTGCTATAACATAAAATGATCCCCCATTCCGAGCCATTCTAACTTAGTAGGTAAGAGAATTTAGTTAACATTGGTTCTCAGAGTGTAAGTCGAATATTTTTATTGGTAAATTATGGGGATGCAAAGTAAACATTTCAAAGTTCACTGCCTCCTATCTCTCTTAAACCCTTTGTAATGTTAAAAATCGAAAATTAAACAAAATGCTGGAAGAACATTACATTTTCGCACGATTGGTGACATTTATTGGATGTGTTTCTACCAGTATTTTGTTTAATTTTCGATTTTTAGCGATTATCCGAGTGATCATCGTCGACATCTTATCGATGCCATTTTCTTTTTGAGTATGAACTGAACAGTCGACACCATGTTTGGTTTTAACAAAAATATGCTTTAAAATAAGTTAAAACACAAATAAACTTATCCAGGTAGGTAGAATAGTAACGGATCTTGCCTTTGGTAACATTTATTTGTTGCACATTTATTTGTTGTTTTTTTTGTTTTTTTTTACCCATTTTTCGTTCTGTTCGCTGTCGTTATAAATGCCCTAGAATTGTTTTTTTATTATTAATTTATTTTTACGTTCGTGGGCTTTTGTCCGTGTTTGAATTATTTTGGTGGCCTTTTGTCCGGTGAGCTTTTGTCCGGTCGCGATCACCATTTTATTTTTAGAACATTAACATTTTTATTGACATGTAAAACTACTGCAGATTTGCATATATCATGTATAGAAGGTAGAACTAATCTCATGATGACTAAAGAGAAAATGAATACAGAAAATAGTTGTACTGAAATCTGAAATTGCGTGTGTGTATGTAGCAAACGAAATCGCCAGATTTTAAAGAAAAAAATCGCTAGCCGCTAGATCCAAATTTTACTAGCCAGATTCAAATCAAAATCGCCAGATCTAGCGGGAAACCCGCTAAATTGGCAACACTGCAAACAAGGCTTTCTTAATAAACGAATTTATGAACACAAACGATCGATAAAACGAGCAGATTGGTCTAACATCCTATAAACACATTATCATGAAAATAACTATTAATTTAATGACTAAAATAAGGATTTTAGAAAAATTATGGAATCTGCACTGTTTTTATTAATCATGCTCAATCTGTTAAACCCAGAATTACTAAGCCAAGGATTGGCTCCCATGAGATTTTAAAAATAACAACATGATTCTAAAGGTTTATAAGATTTCTAATTGTTGTAGACCCGTGCTAGGGGTCACAAAGAAATAAACCACAAATAGTGACAGGGTTAAAATATAACAATGTATTTATCATAAAGCAATACAGAACGCCACTAATGTGGTAGGAGATGAACGGGTTCATAACATGCGGTAAAACATGGTATGAAAGTCTCTTCTGAGTCTCTGCAACCAGTGGTATTTATTATACCTGGTTGATACCATCAGTTCTCCAATAGGGGTGATTTGTACCCCACAACACTAATCATCATTAATATATATATTTAGCACCTCAAAATGACATACTATTTACAGGGAACTTTGCTATAAATTCCACTCTTTGAAATCAGGGAAACGTACACCTGGAATATTTCTCTATGACAGAATATACTGAAAGTGGTGTCAGTTTATCTGAAACTGATACTGATAACATGCCAGTCATTAAGAAACTGCAGCCGGATCTTTCCCCATCCTTAGAAAATTATTCAACCGTATCTTAAATAAGAAATGCATTCCATCTAGTTTTAAAAAAAAAATGGAAATCGATACAGACAAGCCACTTGATGTAATGAGCTAACAAGAACGAAATATGATTATCACAAACACAGGAGATGCCTATTTGCCTAAGTTTTGAAAGGACCAAGGCTATAGGCAGGAGGAAAACAGTCATCAGGAAGAGAGTTCCACAAGCCTGAAGATTTTGGAAAAAAGCTACTGGAATATGAAGCTGTATTACAATGAGGTATCAAAACATTGAAAAATTGATGGAGACCACTAGACCAACGAGTCAAACGAGATGGAACGAAAGAAGCAGGGAATAGATCAAAAAATTCCGAAGAACACATGCCATAGTATTATTTATAGAAAAGACTGAGACTAGCAACATCACGTCTATGAGAAAGAGGGTGTAGAGAAGAAAAAAGAGTGGGGGCCAATCAAATTACACATACGTTTCTGCACCTTATCAAGAACCCTCAAATGGGACAGTCATTTACCAGCCCAAATATGACAACAGTAAAACCTCTTGAAAAACCTCGTTGGTCTGTCCAGTATCGAAAAATATTGATGATCAGTTTTCAGCATCTCAGTGCAGACCGGTTCGTCCATGTGCATCAGTACTAATTTGTTTAAATCTGCGATAAATAAAGAAATTGTCAACCACCTAATAAAAAAAACTTACTTAGCGACAGGCAATATGGATTTCGTCCTGCAATGCCAACGGCTTATGTACTAATGGCAATGTATTCGCAATCATCCAATTCTTTCTCTCTGATTAGTCTATAAAAGTATCTATTGATTGACAGACTTGGATGCAGATGTTTATTAAAAAGTTTTCCATGACTCCAGATAATTTGTCTGTCCACCCCAATCTCTCTCCCCTCTTCTCTCTCTCCTGCTTTGTGTGTATATGAATGTATATGCTTTGTGTGTATATGGATGTATGTCTGTATGTGCATGTGTTTATATGGTAACTGACATACGTAGGTGAATGTGCCGATGTGTCTGTGTGTATGCGTGGGTATGTATATGCACAGGTTCACTTGTGTATCTATCTATATATTCATTTATTTACGTTTATTTATATCTAAGTACACTTGAACCATGTTTATGATCACTTGACTCTTGCCTCCCAGCCATTAGGGACGGACACCTGTTTGTTCATCATTTCACTGGCCTCCCCCTCCCCCTCCCCATTTTGCTACCAACCACCTCCTACTGTGCACACACAATCCCCCATTACACTGACGAAGACCGAAGGATCGCGGGCGAAAATTTTGTTCTCCTTTTTAAAAAAACTTTTTTATATAAGGGACAATTGATAGTCTTACACGTCAAAATATAGAACATAAATAACAGATATATTAAAATATATATTTTTCACATGAATTTTTTATACAAACGTCAAGGAACTATTATGGAGACAACACACTTGCTGATCTTCATCAATGATGTGCCAAATAATATCCTGAGAATATTTGTTGTCGTTTACTCAGACGACACAACTGTTTCGTGCAGTTTCTTTCAGATCTCCAGTATATGCTTCAATGGATAAAAAATTAAGACCTCTAAAACCTTCTCTTCGAATGCTGGGATCCCTGGTTTGCCTCTTGTTTTATAAGCTCCCACCAATACCTGACTCCAGATGAAAACCTAACACTAATTACTACAACCACCAACCCTTCGAGAGGAGCAGTATTTTCAAAAGATGTTTCTTTTGCTCCAATCTATTTATTTTAAGTTTTTTTCTTTTACATTTTTTACATTTTTTTTATTTATCAATATTATGATTTATTACTCAGTTTTCTTATACGAGGCGTTATCAGTGATCTCCTGCTGATAACTGCCAGTAGTTTTCCCTGGGGTCTGAGTGATAGCGATTCTCCCCAGATTCTAGGATATTTCCATTCCATTCCACTACCATCATCGGTAAATTATTACTATCACCAATGATCCATTGCTGATAACTGCTATGACTTCACCCTGGAATCTGAGTATCAATAAGCTTCCTAAATATCTCAGTATGCTACGTTCATGTCCAGATGAAGTCTGTTTTTATTTTAAAATCTCAGAGGGTAAGGGTTAGAGTTAGGGCTACGGTCAGGGTACGGGTTAGGAGTAGGGTTAGGGTTAGAGTTAGGTGGTAGGTTAGTGTTAGGGTTTAGAGTTTAGTGTTCTGGGGTTAGGGTTATGATTAGGGTTAGGGTAAATGTTAGGGTTAGGATAAAGGTAAGTGTTAGGGTTAGTGTTAGGGTTAAGGGGTAGCTTAGGGTTAGGGTTAGGGGTAGGTTAGGGTTTAGAGTTTAGTGTTTTGGGGTTAGGGTTAGGGTTATGGTTAGGGTTAGGGTTAGAGTCAGGGTTAGGGTTAGGGTAAGGGTTAGGATAAAGGTAAGGGTTAAGGGGTAGCTTAGGGTTTAGTGTTTTGGGGTTAGGGTTATGGTTAGGGTTAGAGTTAGAGTCAGGGTTAGGTTAGGGTTAGGGTAAATGTTAGGGTTAGGATAAAGGTAAGGGTTAGAGTTAAGGGGTAGCTTAGGGTTAGGGTTTAGTGTTTTGGGGTTAGGGTTAGGGGGCCATTCATTTTCTAATACTTCAGTTTGAGTTTGTAAATAGTCTACGTAATTACTTTCCTTCACATTTTTCTTGCATTTCCCCGTTTCACTGTTTTCTATATTATTCCCCCCTTTGCATTTCGTGTCATGTAATTCTTTAGTCATTTACTTTCATCTTTTACGTAATCGTCAAGCCTTATCTTTGCTCTTCTCCCATCTTTGCTTTCTGTTATCAGTGATCTCCTGCTGATAACTGGCAGTAGTTTTCCCTGGAGTCTGAGTGACAAAAATTACCCCAGATTTTTAGACGTGTCCGTAGCATTCACTTAGCATTATGGATTAATTATTACTATCACTAATGATCTATTGCAGATAACTGCAAGTAGTTTTCTCTGGAATCTGAGTATCAATAAATTTCCTAAATATCTCAGTATGCTACGTTCACTTCTGTTTTTATTACAAAGTTTCAAAGGATTTGAATGCCATTCAGTTACTAATACTGGCTTTTGTTAGAGTTTGTAACATTTGTCAGTTTGTTCAACGTATTTTCTTGGATTTCAGTGTTCCGTTTCACTCTTTTATTAGTCACCTTGGTGATGGGTTATGGCGGCAGTAATCAGCTTTTTATTTGCATTTCCGGTCATGTATATTCTCTAGTCAGTTACTTTCATCGTCTACGTAATCTTCAAGCTTCATCTATACTCTTCTTCCCTTTCTTTGATTTCCGGACAGCATTATCCCTGGTGTTTACTGAATTTATTTATTACTCACGTGACTATCTACTTCTTTCTCCTGCGACACATTTCGGCTATAAAAAATGATCGATAGATGGTCAGAGGGTCGCGTAGTTTACAGAATAACATAATATGGATAAAATAAATAAAACTCAGAACAGAAGACTACTATCCCAAAACCGTTAAGGATATCTATAAAAGCTGTCCTCTGGTAAAAGTTAGTAATAACTATTATTATTAGTAGTAATTCGGTGTCATGGAATTTTCTTTTTATATCTGGGACTAAAACTGACGATCTCTGCATCTCATGAATCTCGCCCCAGAAAATAAATTAATTAACATCACAATAATTTTAACAAAATCAACATATCTACACTGTCAGAACATGTGTCTAAGCTAGAGTATTTCAAAGAATATTCATTGTTTGCATTACGCAAGCAAATTCTGAATAGTTTATTCATTATTATACAACGAATATCAAATGTGTTTTGATATCCAGTAAAGGTACTTACTAAGGAGGATATCGCTGCCACCAATGAATTCTGTCTGAAAAAATAGAAGAATTTGAACAGTAAAGATATCATGCCCAAATCAACATGTATAGATTTTTCCTATTCGAACGTGTGTTATAATTAAAATAGTTTAAATTATATCTATCACTTTCAATTCCTAGACACATTCGTAATATTTTTATACCACGGTTTATATCCAGTTTAATTTGAAATTCACATTCCTATTTACACAAATTCATTTTTATTATGTTTTCTTTCAGATTCAATTGTTTCTTTTATGTTTTACTGTTAGTAATAATATTTTATGTTTTACTGTTAATAATAATAAATATAAAATATATTACAAATTTTTTCTAGGTTAGATATTTAAAATAATTGTTCTACCATACAACAATTAAATTGTTTTATATCCAATGTTAGTAATTTAGAAAAAAAATTATCGCATATAAATAGAGATTTTGTCCGTCTGTCCGTTCGTCCGTTCGTTCGTCTTTCACTCACAATTTTTTTTGACAGTCACAATTCTTTTAAACGTAATAAATACGAAGCGGAATTTGTCTAATTTCGACAATATCAGATATCTTAACTACTTTTTAAAATGAAAAAAAAAATGTAATTAATAGTGAATAATAAATTCCCAGCAAATAAAGCGGATGCCATGAATGAAAATCGAAACCGAAACCTTCATTCTTAGTTTTTACATACTGACCTATTAGGATTTTCTTATGAATAGAGCTTAAAACATAACCTTAAGCCACTAATTGTTGCTTTGGTGTGACATCATCAATAACGCTGGAAATTATTTTAATAATCTAAAACAATTTATTTTGTTGTAACTACATATTAGTGCTACAAACAATTTAATATTTTGTTGTGACCTTAAAAGACCGATAATTAATAACACACTGTTATATTTACAAAAGTGTCAAGATACATGTTACAGAAAGACTCCTCCGTAAGCACCTTTATACATGGTGTCTAGAAGAGTGTATATAGTCACTAAATAGGATAGATCACCATCACCCCATAACATTCCTCTTTTTAGTCTTGCCCCGTAAGGACTCAACAGTGTTTTTCCTTTTAGGGTTTATTACAATCTAGTCCGTAATCTTACGTTTTCTTTTTGATCTTCGCTCTTCAGAACTTGTTTGCGGAATGGGCATCTCAAATGTATCGAACACGACATCCATTAGTTCGTCCTCTGAAGTTTTATTCTCGACAGCATCTGAATATCATTTCCTCATCTGGTCCATGTATCTTTTGTGGGTAAACTTCGGTCCCTTTACCACGTAAATCATGTTCACAATCCGTTTCCCAGTAAGATTTTTTTGTTTTCGAACATCTAAAAGAAAACTTTTTCTCCAACTTTGAACTGTCTCTTCGTGACATATTTTCATGTCCTGGATTCGTATGCGTTGGCAATACTCCATCTAACACTGTTTTAATCTTCCTTGCAAATATTGCTTCTGCTGGCGTCATGGAAGATAGAACATTGTTGATTGAGAGCCACCATATATACTTGCAAACATGACTTACTGATATTTTCGGTAGCTGTACGCCTAGTTTTCTTAAGCAGTATTTTAAACGTATCCACGAACTGTTCTACCTCACCATTGCTCCTCACATGGTACGGTGCGGTTCACTACAAAAGTTAGAAGAAATATTTTAAATTCACGAGACCTGAATTGAGTTCCGTTGTCTGATACAATACAATTAACGACCCCGAACCGAGCGAACAATTAATGTAAAAAGAACTAATGGTTACTTCTGTGGTTGTTTTTTTTATATTTTAATATTTCCGGCCATTTTGAGAAACTGTCCATCAGGTAATAGTAAAATCTTTGTTGCTCGATCAGTTTTCGGCCACGGTTGTTACTTAATACGAAGTGTTTTCGCTGCCAAATCACAATGTCTTTGTTTATACTTCTCCAATACACGAAACTTTTCATTCTAGAAATGTCCCGGCCACTGAGATAAAATTCTTTCAAGAATAATCACTTAATCGCCACACATAACTACTCAATCACAAATTAAATAAACTTCCTATATTTGTCGGTGTTTTTCTTTGATTTTATTTTTTATATTTCTTTAAATTGTCGTCTATCACCTTTTCTTTTATTTCTTCGATTGTTACCAGAAGCTCCCTAATGGCGTTACATAATGTAATTTTTACTCTTACCTCAGTTTGTTAGGAGGCTATCGCTGTGTCTTCAAGGGTTCAGCATATTTTCGGATAAGTCTAGATACTCCGTTAGCATGACTTATTTCTGACGATGGAAGATACTCCATTTTATAATTATACCTGAGGAGAATGGTACCACATCTCTGTAGTCTGTTTGCATTATAAGTTAGTAAGTTATTTTTTTACCAATAAATCGTTAGCAGTCGTTGATAGTCAGTTTGCAACACAAAATCTCTTCCGTGAACAAATCGATGAACTTTGGTGACTGCAAAAATAATATCCAATGCTTCCTTCTACATGTGTGAGTATTTTTTCTGCAGGTAGTAATTTACGAGACGCATGCGCGATAGGTTTTAGCAATCCGTCGTCCATTTTGTGTAATATGCAAGCTCCAATGCCGTAAGAGCTAGGATCGAAAGCTACAATGATTTCGAGATCTGGATAAGAGTGTGTCAAAAATAATTCTGATGTAAGAATATGTTTTATTTTTTCAAACGCATTCTGTCGTCCAAAGATATGTGGGTTATATTTAGTTTAATTTAGTTACATCACATATATCTCTATATAAAGTTAGGTATGTGTATATGTTTATATATTTGTACGTACAGAATTCACTCATGAACTAATTAATCAATCATCATGAATTTTGGAACACAGCTGCTAGGCGTAAGGGGTCGTAATGTGGGTTATATTTAGTTTAATTTAGTTACACCTAATATATCACTATATAAAGTTAGGTATATGTATATGTTTTTAATTTGTATATACAGAATTCACTCATAAACTAATTAACTGATGATTATGCATTTTGGAGCACAGCTGCTAGGCGTAAGGTGTCGTAATGTGTCACCTAATTTTGGTCGAGAATGGGAATTGTCTGTCTGTCTGTCTGTCCGTCGCGGAGAATTTTTGTAAACGAAAGAGAGAGAGGGTGGGGCTCGAATAATTACTATTTAATTAATTAATCTTTTCAAGTTAGCGTTCATAATATTTGTATACCTTTAGAATTAGGAAACTATTAATCAATTAATTTAGATTAGATAACATTAAATAACATTAAATAACATATAAACAAAGAAGAACCAAGTGATTTCAAGACAAGACTGCGATTAGAACGGAAAACGCGTCAAGAATCTTACTTAAACTAATATTTTTTCAACTTCCTTATATATTGTTACAAAAAGTCGTTCAGACACTAGACGGGTTGTGCCATTTACATAAGTCATTCCTTTTAACCTTCAATTAAATTCATAGTTACAAATATACACTTATAACTGCTATTATCAAAATTACATATGTATTTACAATATTTTCCGATAAGGTGATATTAATAAAAAATATTGATACAATTAATTAAAGCCATTTTCTTCATAAACCAGCGTGTTTCCTAAACCATACTTTCAATGGCGAGTACTGTTAAAATTGCAAAGTCATCCTTTCGAAAGTGGCGTCATTTTGAGAAGATTTTTTTATCGCAGTCGCTCGCTCTGGGTCTGGTCTTCTACTATCTTTTTCTATAATTTGACCAAGATATTAATTTCAGGAAAAAACAGCATTTTCCCTCCTTTGATTTATATCCATATTCCAGGATTCTTTTAAATACTTCGTGTACATGTGATTTGTATTGTTCGCTTCTCTTCGCAAATTTTAGTCTGCTCAGAAATGTGTATATTACTTGCTAAAAAATGTCGGACGCAACATAAAACCCCAATTGATAAACTTACTACTCTGTACAAACCCCATATTTATACAAAGTAGCTTTGAGCACTCCTCGTCCACAGACATTTAAGCATTACTTAAATCAACCTTTGAAAAAATATTTCCGCACAGGAATAAACTGAAATAAGAATCATGGCAATAGTTTCGAAAAAGACACTTGTATATTTTATTTCGAGCCTCTAAATGATATTATATAATTATATTAAAAATATTAGCAAATATCTCTTCTGCAATAGGGTTAGGGTTAGGGTTAAAAAGACGGTAGAGGTAATCTTTTAGTGTGTGGTTTTGCAATCTTTTTACTTTTTTACGTAGATAGTATTCCAATTTTTTCGAGTCTATTTAATTCCTCGTCAATCCGATTTAATTTAATTTTCTTAAAAAAACGGTTGAATATTTGGTATTAATTTAAACTTAACAGTCATTTTTCGCATCTTTCCAGTCGACCAAAAATAACTTCCGAAAAGGCTTATTTTAATTATTCATTTAGTGTTTTTGCTTCGACATTTAAAGTTACAATATTTTGACAGAGTCTATGAGCATATTCGATAATTTAAATTTCTCAATCCAGTGAGTTCCGAAGAGGTTGTTTAAGTAGTTCATTATAAACATTTTTAATTTCGAAGTATTTCTTTAAATGTAACGTTAGTGATTAGCTCGCCTTCATTTTTTTGTTCGCGAGTGACACTCTTAGCTATTTTCTTTCGCTCTTATCAAAGTTGTTTTTCCAATTTTTTTTCACGCTTGAAGATTTATTATTGACAGATCTGTGCCGGAATCAAGTTGTAACTTAATATTTTTATTCAATAATTTTACTTGCACAAACTTCTTGATATTTTCAACTTCGTCACTTTTAGCAATTTTAATAACACTTTTTAAATTTTTATTTTTAGCTCTACAGTGTGTACTTTTGTATCGCATGCGACTGCGATTAAACACGTTTTAATTTTATATGGAGAATCTTTGTACCAATGCAGTTACACGATTTAGGAAGCAAATTATTTTTCTTTTGTTTATCAAGTTTAGTTTGACATGTGACACTCTTCTTTGCTAAATGGCTCTTGAATCTTTGCGAACACTGATAAAACGTTTGCAATCCTCTGCGATATGTTGAAGCGTTAAACAAGGTTTATTTTATAGTTTATTAAGAACCATTCTTCTGATTTTTGCATCCGTATTTGATACTAAACATTGTGCTAAGATAAGACATTTAAAATTGTTATCGCTCAACTCCGACAATTTTAAATCTGTTTGTTATCTATGCTAGTGAAAGTAGTGTAGTCTTCGTTGTCTTTTCTTTGTGACATTTATATATTTCCACCTTAGTGCTAACAATTTAGTTAATAATTGTACCGCTTCAGCAAATGTAAGCTTGCTGTTTTTTGTGGCAATATATCATAGACGAACTTGATATGTTCTACCGTACCAGCATAACTTAATAGCAAACCTTAAATTCGCATAGTTTGCATTATAAAGATCTTCGTATCGTCTGAAATATGAAGCAAACGTAATTTCGTTTTGAAGGTCGTAAGGAAAAATTATCGATAGTGCTCCAACTAGCGTTTTGTGAAAATGCACTTCAACATTTCGAGCCATATTCGATAATCTGTATAATTTTTCTGTGTCAAATCATTTCATTTGCTCAACTTATCTTTCTTAAAATTTCTCTTCCCTTTCACGGAATGTTTCTTCTAATCGAAGCTGTTGTTCTTGTTATTACTTAATAATTGTCAAGATAAAACGTTTAAATTCCTCCATTTTTCGTCATTTAAAATAGACTACCGACTTTTTCGTGTATAATTTTTAAAATAATTCTTATATGCACGTAACTTTTCTTCCCTTGTTAGTGAGAAAAATTAAGTCAGCTTGTTCAAACTTATTTATGTGTCCTGATTAAACAATAAAAATCGACAGACCTTTTGTTGTTTTTTTTCGTGGTCGAACAATTTAGATTTAAAAACTTCGTGACTTTAAATCTTTTTCGTCCTGCTCAAGAACGAACACTTTTTCAGTCTTGTTTTCTGACGTTGGCAGATTGGCACACCTTGTGTGTTAAAAATCCAGTACGGCTGTTAACTTCGTTTTTGTTACACTAGCAGAAGTGATGGCAACATCAGCATCTTAATAAAGGGTCTTTCTTGAAATTCAGAATATTCTTCTTTTCTTCGTGCTGTTATGAAACTTTAATAAACATGTAAATCATGTTATATTTTTAAACATTAAAGTTTCCAAATTAACTACACCTTATTATTTGTTTATTTACTATTAATCGATTAACGGCAACGACTAGAACGATTTAAAAGAAATCCTATTTCATAAAATAATTTGATTACGAAATTAAAGTCATCAAAACTAATTTCAGTTTCTTCGTAAAAAAGTCAGTCGTTGTTTTCTTTTACTTCTGGGCAACACCGGGTCGGGACAACTAGTTATATGTATCTCCTCTACAATGACTACTACTACTACTACTACTACTACTACTACTACTACTACTACTACTACTACTACTACTACAGCGAGATGTCACTACTTAATGAGCCGACTAAAATCTCCACCTGTTTATGTGATGAGCCACCAAATTCAAAAGAATCGATCGACTGTAATCATTAAAGAGTATGTAAAGATAACAGTTTGTTCGAGCACAGCACCTAAGTCTTTTTTCTAAAATCTTACATTGCTAGTTGTAGTAATAGTTATGTTGTATCCGACCTGAGTTCAAGTTCTCGTTGCCAGTGTTGTGTGCAACATAACCCCTGGTTATGTTGAGTCCGAATAAGTGCGAGTTCCCGTCGCTAGTGGTGTGACCTTGAACAGCCGATAATAAATAAGGCAACACGATGTTATATTCACAAAAGTGTTTATTTACAAAAGTACAGAATAGTATGTTACGGAACGACTGAGTATTAAAATCTTTCTCACAATAAGTCGTAAGTTCCTCTATATAGGCACGTAATAGGGTAGATCCCCATCATACAATCACACTTTTCTTTCATCTAGCCGTGATACATTTCACTTCCTTCATTGGCGCTAAGGCAATTGATAGGCTTCCTCTTATTGATCGGGCAATTTAAGCCAACACCGGAACTTCATTGTATTTCTCCTTCCTTAGACGTCACGTCATCACACTTATACAAAAAACACTCTATTGCTATACCTTGAACAGCCGATAATAAATAAGACAATACGGTGGTATATTTACAAGAGTGCGTATTTACAGAAGTACCGAATATTATTTTACAAAAAGGCTGCTTTGAGACTGCCCCGTAAGCTCCTTTATACATAGTGTCGAGAAGAGTGCATGAAGTCACGAAATAGGATAGATCACCATCACATTATAGCATTTAATATATATTAGAATTCTAATTTTATAAGATTTGATTTTTGCTGTTTTCCATTGTAAATCATGTTTCTCAATGTTATCTTACAGATTCTGTCAATAATTAAGAACAAATTTTTTTTCTGAAATCCCCAGGTTTTCATCTGAATCGTTTCAAGAATCTTCAAGATATTCGACACCATTTTTCTACCTATACAACGAAAATGTCTACTTTTTTGATTACTGATCTCCTATTTGAAGCATTTAGACCGAAATATGGTGGGCGAAAACATGCTCGAAAAATTGCTGTTGTCTTCATCAAAGGCAAATTAAGCAACCCTGACATGGCGATACGGCAAGCGAAATTTGCTAAACAAAAGGGAATTGAAATCTTTGTTGTCGACGTCGGCAATTCAAACCATCCGGGTGTCATCGAATCCATCGCATCTGGAAATTCGGCTCAGATTCTAAGAGCAGTTGATTCAGACGAAAATATTACAACGGCTCATTTGCTTGTATCCCGGATTTGTAAAAGTAAGTTATCATCTTATTATATGGAACTAATTAAGCATCTCTGACATCCATCCATCGAATCCATCACATCTGGAAATTCGGCTCAGATTATATAACGTAAACTTTCTCTGTCTATCTGTCTGTCTGTCTGTCTGTCTATCGGTCTGTCTGTCCGTCGGTGGGATTTTTCTAAATGTAAGGATTACATTGGGAGAAACTCCTAATTAATTAATTTTCAAGCGGACGAGGATTTTTGTAAACCTAAGATTCAGATGAAATGATTACAATGGCTCATTCGCTTGCACTCCGGATTTTTTAAAGTAAGTTATCATCTTATTATATGGAACCGATCCATTTTCCATAATAAAAAAAACAAACAAATTTAGACACAACATTTTGGTCCTCGCTCAAAGGCTGAAAAAAATAACGAAACAAAAAAAACAAGGGAAGCAACTCAGGAAGTCTTTAACTTATTATATGGGACCATAATAAAATAACAAATTTAGATACAACATTTTGATCCTCGCTCAAAGGCTGACCCCCCCCCCCCTAAAAAAAATCAAGGGAAGCACCTCGGGAAGTCTTTAACTAAATTTGAAATGCGTTATTTTCCTATTTTATTAAAAAATTAAATACGTATTACAACATTTATTTTTAAGGTCGATTACACTTAAATATTAAGAAACTTTATTTAATTCGGATATGTTTTAAAAATATATATTTAAAAAGAATTAACCTTTTTAAACTAACTCTAATTTTAAATCAACTTCTTACATCCCTTGTAATAAAATTGACATGGCTTACTTTTTTCTTTATGAAATAAATGTTTGTGCTACGCAGATAAGAATCCTCTATAACTGAAGCATAACCGTGGTTTCATCCTCGGTCGCCTCATACAAAAGTTCTCAGAAAATGGTGCTTCATGACTCCTTGCTAAACCCTCGGCAGAAACTTTCGGCAGCCTCGTAACTCTCGCTTCCTTTATTTTGTCATTTAGTCCTCACATTCCCTGAGCGATGTTTCTGACAATGGGGAAAGAATTGCCGTTTTCTGGGTCGAAATCTATCAATCTAACACTTATCGTTGGCTATTTTTTTTTTACCTTGAATTAGTATTTTGTAGCTTCATGGGGCGATTTCTATATGATAAACAAAATACTGGTAGAAACACATCCATATTGCCGAAAACACACCCCTTATTTTGTCCTTTAGTCCTCACATTCAATGAGCGATGTTTCTGACAAAAGGAAAGAATTGCTGTTTTCTGGGTCAGAATCTATCTATCTAACAATTATTGTTGGCTAGTTTTTGACCTTGAATTAGTATTTTTACGCATAAGAAAAAAAGTAAAAGAACAGGTACAAAAAACAAAAGATTCTTATGCAACGAATACATCATTTCATGTACAAATGTACACCATGTCGGTATGAGAAACAGTTCTGAGTTTTACCGTTTCTTAGGAGTGAAGAGGGGGGACAAGATTCTTCTAGACGAAATCTGCCCTCTTTGAAGCGACTTTTAAACTACTTAAGATTACTAATTCTTTTAACTGATGTATTTTTTTTTACCTATGAAGGAATACAAATAAAAACAAATATGTCTACACTTGACGATAATTGTTAGATTAAGTAAGTAAAAATATACTTCATGAAAAATGACAGTATTTTAAATTATCTGTTTAGGCAGATTTGCGAATACCTTGAAAGTTTATGTGACATATTTATTAAACAAGCTACAATACTCGTTATTTATGAAGAAAATATAGAATTACTGAATGAAATCAAAGTTGAACAAATAGTGGTTGTCGATGTGACTCAACGGACTACAAGTAGTTTAGTATATATACTTTAGTATACAAAGTTTATTATATATATATATATATATATATATATATATATATATATATAATATATGGGGTAAGGTACATGATAAGTCATGAAAATGAAATGCCGTGGTAGACAAAATGTTTGAAAAAAGAGACACACGGAAAACAGGTTAGAATGCAAGAGAAAAACAAAAACAAGAGATTTGACCGGTTTCGTTCGTATTATCATAATACGAACGAACCCGGTCAAATCTCTTGTTTTTGTTTTTCTCTTGCATTCTAACCTGTTTTCCGTTTGTCGCTTTTTCAAACATAATATATATATATTTATATATATATATATATATATATATATATACATACACATATATATATATATATATATATATATATACATACACATATATATATATATATATATATATATATATATATATATATATATATATGTATATCATTTAACGTGCTATAATCTTAGTTAAATAAAAAAAACAGTTTATTGACAGCCTATGTTTTGCACATCTTTGTCATTGGTGATGTACTTAATTTTTACCAAACATACACAAGATGGCTTCATCAATGCATAACACACCACAGTTCGGCTAAAATACAAGATGCGTCCAATATTCATTTACTTAATAACATCTGTTCTTTTTCAAATAAGGCAGGATAAAAATAGCGGAAAAGATGTTAATATAATAGAACTCAGCGTTTGATGTGTTCTATTACAGGTATGTTATATTATATATTCGTAATGTTCTTAAATAACAAATATGTCGTTTCCATTAGAAAACCTTTTTCTCTAATTTCAGTGACTATGAAAAAAGATATTGCACCCATGTCCTTCCACACAGAAGCCGCTAAGGACTGTGAGTATAAATTTATTGTAATAGAATAGTAATTTAAACTCCCGACTTGACGAAAATTTCCAATTCTGTTTGTAGTGATTAATTTCTTATTTTTATTCGAATATGACATATAGTAGCGAATCATGGCCACTTAACAATGCAGCGATAGAAAAGCAAAGAGTGGCACGATGAAAAATGATACGCATTATGTTCGGTATCAGTTTACGTGAAAGAAAAGGAAACACCTGGATCAGACAGCAAACTGGAGTTAACGACATCATCACAACCATACGAACGGCAAAACATAGATGGGCAGGTCACCTTTTGAAATGTACAGATAACAGTTGGACATAATAAATCCCGAGGCAATGGAAAATACCTGGAAAGAGGTCAAAAACCGTTTGGAGAGACGAATTCGATAGTCGAATAGGTCCTATTTGGCCATGCCTAGCCAGGGATAAATCAAGGATGAACGAAACTAGGAAAGGGGTTCCTCTCCCAGGAGTGAAATAAAAAAATACACTGATGATGATGATGATGATGATGATTACAAATAAAAAAATTATACGCATAACGATAAAGTATTTATAAGGTATTTCCGATATCTTAAAAGTTCACAAGCGATAAAACTAGTGATGATAATGTTAATAACATAGGAGCCAGCGTCGGGTTAAAACATGTTGCTTCATACAATCTGATCGCCTGACACAAGTATTTCCTATATTCTTACGTTTCCCAAATGCAAATATGTCATTTCGAGAATCCTTTTTCCTATTTCAATTCTTCTTCTGTCTTAAACCACAAGGCTAACTATTACCCCATTCAAGATAAATCACACTGTCGACTAAGCTCCAGCACGTGTCACATCACAACAGTGTTGCATCCCTGTCCCTGTGCTCCGACGAACTTACTGCACTTGCACCCAGTCAACGTAAATACCCTCAATCAACCCGACCAGTAGCAAAACCCCACTATTTCACTGTAGAGGCCCCTGATTCCAGAATTCTTTCTACTTTAATTGTTTATTTTCTCTGACCGCGTCTTTTGGGGTTTCCCCTTCCTGCTTCCTGTTTATCCAACTGTACTAACATGCAGTAATTTAAATGTAATGTTGCATAACTCCCGACTTAGATACTCTCTATAAATCTGGCCCTTAATTCACAGTAACCCCTCACGTCTCAGTTGCCGTATGCCTTGTTTGCGGTGAACAAAACTGCGTGCATCATTTCTGAAATTATCAATTTATATACATCGTTCACTTTGTTAATAGAAACTATCTTCTCATAAAAGATGATACATCTGTGAAACAGAGACTTACCAGCTGAAAAGCAAATGAGATGTTTTTCATGCTGTGCGTGCCCATCAACCAGATGATAAAGAAAAGAAAGACTTCTAAAATTGTCAATTTAATCTGTATATACGTCATCACTATGTTTATAAAAGTTATATTAACTTATTCGATGATACATGTGACAATAAAAACGATTACTTAACAGCTGAAAAGCGAATGAGATGTTTTGCACGTCGTGCGTGGCCCATCAATATGACGAAAAAGAAAAAGAGCATCTTCTATTCACAATGGTAAATTATGTGGATAACTAACTTTTATGTGTGGAGAGCAACTGACTTTAATAAAAAGGGCAGAGCGAAAGCAGGAGTTTGGCTATTTTTAGAGAGAGGGTAGAGAGAATTTGTTATTGCCGGAAATATATTAAGGGCCATTTAAGCGTTCAAGAATAGGAATTCCGTTTACAGTTTGGACTGCCACTATGACTAGTTTTCCTTTCAGTTGATTTCAAGCTATTTCGGACTAAAACTCCAGAATAAAACTACTATTAATAAATGTATGGTAAGACAAAGTTCCTTTCGTTTAACAATTATAAGCAAATATGTCGTTTACATTTCTCCTATTTCAGTGACTATGAAAGCAGCTATTGCACCTACGTTCTTATCCGACGCAGCCGTTGAGGACTGTGAGTATATATTTATTGTAATAAAATCGAATATTGATTGTTAGATTCATTTAAAGAAAAGAGAAAAAAAAACGAAAAAAGAGGAAAGGGAAATTATAAACTCCCGACTTGATGGAAATTTCCAATTCGTTTGTAGTGCTTCATTTCTTATTTTCATTCGAATATGACATATGGTAGCGAATCATGGGCACTTAATAATGGAGGGATAGAAAAGCTAAGAGTGACACAATGCATAATAGAAAGCATTATGCTCGGCATCAGTTTACATGATAGAAAAAGAAACACCTGGATCAGACAGCAAACTGGAGTAAATGACATTATCACTACCATACGAACGGCAAAACATAGATGGGTAGGTCACCTTTCGAGATGTACAGAAATATACAGGTAAACATATACAGCAACAGAATGGGCGCCGAGACAATGGAAAAGACCTAGAGGAAGCCTAAAAACCTAGTGAAGAGACGACCTCGATAGTCAACTAGGTCCTACTTGGCCATGCTTAGCCAGGGATAAAACAAGGTGGAAAACACCAGGGGGTCCTCTCCCAGGAGTGAAATAAAAAGACCATGATGATGATGATGATGATGATGATGATGATGATGCTTTCTACCAAACTCCATTGTCACCACCTTCAAAATTTAAAAATCTATTAATTTTCATGTTGCACACAATTAATTTTTTTCTGCCGGTTAAATATAAAATATTAACTTGCCTCCCTTTATAAACAAAAAGCGTAACAATCCCGGGCAACGTCGGGTAATTATTGCATTTAGCTGTATTTATTGCATTATTTTGTCAAACACACTACCTAACTACAGAATAACACTGCTATCAATAAATGTTTAACAATTATAAAAAATCTTTTCAACTACCGATTGGCACGGCTAATAGCACCTTATCCGACAGTCCATTGGCCTAACAGGTAACATGAATTAGAACAAATACATAGAATACATTTCCAAGGCTGCTGCAAAGAACATGGGCTCCCTCTACCGTGCTAGATAACTTCTCACACCTGACAGTATCCTATATCTCTACAAAGCCATCATCTGCCCATGCATGGAGTATGGTTGTCACATCTGGGCTGGTGCACCATCCACTAGTCTCTCTCTCTTAGACAACGTCCAAAAAAGAGTCTCTAATCTAATAGGTCCCACACATACTACCAAGCTCTAGGCCCTGTCAAATACATTGAAGATACTGCCAAGGCTGCTGCAGAAAAGATGGGCTCCCTCTACCGTGCTAGAAAACTTCTCACACCTTCCAGTACAAAGCCACCATTTACCCATGCATGGAGTATTGTTGTCACATCGGGGCTGGTGCATTAGGCAGGGCAAAAAAAAGATCCTCTAATCTAATAAATGCCAAACTGTCTATCGAGCTTCAACCCCTGTCCCATCACCGCAATGTTGCATCCCTGTGCTTGTTTTACAAGTACTTGAATGGAATGTACTCAGACGAACTTGCTGCGCTGGTGCCCCCTCGACGTAAATACTCCCAACTAACTCAAGAATCAGCAAAATTCCACCGCTCACTGTAGAGGTCCCCAGATTCCAAAGGGATTTTTACTCTAGTAGCTTCTTTTTTCGTACTGCTAGCCTTTGGAATTCCCTCCCTACTCTATTATGATGAAAGCCCATATGATACAAATTATGAAAAGCAATTTTCTCTCACTCTTATGACTATCTGAAGTGAGATTGTTCCCTATTTTATTAGCTTCCTAAGCAAATGGTACTGAAGAGTGTTTCGTCGCTCATCTTCTATCAAATATGAGCCTTTTAACCTTCCTTCGCGTCGCAGTTATGGTTAAAATAGATTGCCATAATGGAAATATCGGCGGGCATACGTAGGTTGACAATGTTTGCGTTAAACTATCGTCTTTCATTGCCACATCATTTAATAACCAGAAATAGTGCCAGGGAGGGATTAAGCGCTTGAAAAAAAAACATGATATTAATTATTATTATTATTATTATTATTATTATTATTATTATTATTATTATTATTTACTATCTTGTATATAAATAAACACACAGTTACCTACGATCTTACAGAATATATAGTAGAACTATACAGATCAAATTCTCTTAAATATTTCATCATATGAACCTAAAAAAATTGCATGCTGGGATATCTATAAAAACATGAAAAAAAAATGATATTAATTATGATTATTTATTAAGCCTCTTGAAGTTTTCTTGAAGTCATTATCAGTTATTGCTCACAAACAATAAATGGTGTTCCCTGGAATCTGAATAAAACCAAGACACCCTAGATTTCCAGCACTCCCCCGTCTCTTTCAATAACCGGTTCACACTACTTTGCATAATCGCAACATCCGTTTACCATTGATTTATCGCTGGCACCGACCGTTGGTCTTCTCCAGTGTTTGTGGGGCAATAATCCTCCCCACAGCTTCAGAAGTATATAACCGACCAGGACATTAAAATCTACGATTTTGTACATTTCCATTTCTTGTTAGTTATTATCATGTCCGGTATTCTTGCTTGGATAAATGTTTCTATTTCTATCTCCATTTCCTAGACGATTGTTTTATTTTGGCTCCGTTTCTCTGTTCAAGTGCCCTTTTCATAGCCATGTGTCTACTTGTATCTCCATTTCCTAGACGATTTTATTCTATAATTTTACAATAACGTCTCCAGTTGGCGTTCGTACAATTTTCTGCATGTTCAGAATTCAGGGGTTTCTGTAGATCCCATTTTCCTACCTTCATCACACAGTAGTGTATGTATTTGAATTCTTTTAAGACTAGTTTTTCTGCATTCACTTATGTGATTTATTGTTTCGTATCTTTTGTCACAGAGTCTAGATTTACTTTTTACCTTTGTATCGTTTATTTTAACTTTGATATGGTTCGTTCTGATTGTGTTGCATTCTGTGGTTCCGTTTCTCTGTTCAGATGCCCTTTTCATAGCCATCTCGCTTCTATTGAATCTTATACATCGCACATATATGCACTTACATTGCCGCAATTATTATTATTATCATTATTATTATTATGATTATTATTATTATTATTATTATTATTATTATCATTATTTATTATTATTATTTATTAAGCCTTTGAAGTTTTCACACAAGGCATTATCAGTTATTGCTCACAAACAAATAATGGTGTTCCCTGGAATGGTAACATTTAATGCTACTAAGACAAGGTTCTTATCCTTCAACCTTTTTCAACCACCGATTGCTATGGCTAATAGCACCCTACCCGAAGCTAAAACATTGGCCTATCATTCACATATAACGTGAATTGGAACAAATACATAGAAAATACTGCCAAGGCTGCTGCAAAGACAGTGGGTTCACTGTACTGTGCTAGGAAACTTCTCACACAGTGTCTTTTATTTGTCCTAACCCACCATCCGCCCACGCATGGAGTATTGTCGTCACATCTGGGTTGGTGCACCATCCACTAACCATTCCCTCTTAGACAGGGTCCACCAAACAGAGAAGATAGTCATGGAAGAATGGTATCATAAAGGAATTAATATATACTATACTGCCCCCCCCCAAAAAAATAGAAAAGGTAATGCTTGGGAGGATCGCCCATAAAAAGAGAAGGTAATGCCTGTAAATATAGTATCATGGCAACAGAACAGATACTTCACTACTCCACCTTCACTCGACCCCAAAAAGGATAAGGTAGTCCCTAGGAAAATGGTCTAATGATAACAGAACAGATACTACATTAGCCCCTTCCCCAAAGGAGGATGTAATACCTGAGAGCATTATCCACACCTCCTTTAAAAGGAGGAGGTAATTCCTGAGGGAAGGGGATGGTCTTATGACAAAAGAACGGATACTACAGTACCCAGCCCCATTAAAAGCTAATACAATAATAGATTAAATCAGTTTTTGTTTTCATTCATATGGCTAGACATTTTAATATCTAGCCATATGAAAATTCTTTTTATGGTTTCTTGACCTTTTGCCTACGATCAACGTGTAGTATTTGTCTCAGTATCCCAGTGTAATCAATCGTTTTGCTGTCAACGAAAATATACCGTACGTATAAGAAAATATTAAAATGCAAAATTACAAGTATATATTACAGAATATTAATATATTATAAGTCGTTTATAAATGTAGAAGACCTCGTAAATGAGTTTGTAGGTTGAATCTGGTTTGAAATTAAAATTTAACCGGTATTTTCTGCGAGACTGCATTCTACGGCTTCTTTCATATGCACGCTTGAACTTGAGTTGAGCACGGTTCTGAAGAAGTAAAAAGTTCCCGAAATATTAAAAATATTATATCATACGGAGTTTCCACCAGACCATCTTGATACATGTATTACATAACATTGTAACATTGTGTAGATAGACAGATATATGTGTGTTTGTGAAAAAAAAAGATTAAAAAAATAATAATAAATAAATATATATATATATATATATATATATATATATATATATATATATATATATATGTGTGTGTGTGTGTGTGTATGTATACATTGTATTAAGGGTGAAGCTATTTCATTTGTTCCACATGGTGAGTTTATTGATTTGCAGGTGCTAGATTTTTTTAGGATTTTCCACTTTATTATAGTAGTTTCTTTTTTTGTTTTTATTTTGTGGTAGTGTAGTGATAGTCCAGTTTGGCCAGGGTCGTTAGGGTTGTTGAAGGAGAGGTTATGGTTGTAGAATCTTGCCTTGAAGTTGTTACCCGCCAGTGGAAAATCCTAAAAAAATCTAGCACCTGCAAATCAATGAACTCACCATGTAGACTATGTCTAAATGAAAAACTGGAAATTATCCGTTTTAAAGACAGAAATAAACTCCTAAATAGAAAACAAGAGACGTCTATTAACTGTAAGCATAGTAGACTCTACCTCCTTAGCAACCCCCATACTCCACCTTAACCCCACACCAACCACTCACATAAAAAAATGAATCATTATATTTCTTTCTCCTAGATACTTCTCTACATATTTACCTCACCCCTCCCTATTATACACTACCTCAAAACACATTACAACCCCTTACCCACCCACCCACCCAAATTTATAACCCAACCCCGCCCCCAGCAAGTATTGGCGAACCTATAGATATATAACCACCCCACTGAACAATCAATAACATCAAATCTCTTAGTATTACCTATAATTTTCGTCCCCAAAAACCACCATGAAACAATTCTACCAAAATTATCTCCCACTTAAACTCATAACCGTGATAGCTGTAAACCCTGATATCACTTAGATTAATCTAACTTCAATTACTTAATCCTTTGAAATACCGAAATCTGATTACCACCTTAATTATTGACGAGTATTCAGTCTTTATTATTAGTGGTAGAAATATAATAGCTATATACTTGTTATATCCATTGACCTTGCGAGTAGCATGGCTATTATTATTATTATTATTATTATTATTATTATTATTATTATTATTATTATTATTATAATTATTATTATAATTATTATTATTATTATTAGTAGTAGTAGTAGTAGTAGTAGTAGTAGTAGTAGTACTATTGTAATTATAACTATCGTAAGTATTATTGGCATTATTATTATTATTATTATTATTAATTATTATTATTATTATTATTATTATTATTATTTTTATTTATAATAAGAGTAGTATCACCACTAAACTTCTTTTATATAGTAATTTTATTAGTATTAATTTTATTATTAGTATACTATAATTACAATTAACAAATATTATCACAACGGGAATAACTACCATTATTAATATCATTGTAGGAGCCATAACTAGTAACATTATTGGATAATAACAACTAATTAATATAGAAATGGAATGCCAGTACGGCATCTATACCCTAAATAAAATTATCAAACATTTTTTATACGATAACCACCAAAGATTTGCGACAATATATATATTTTTATTTTTATTATATAGAATAAATTCAAACCCTCTGCTCCAGTTAAAATTAAGGTCACAATAACCCACACACTAAATACCACCCCACCCAATTTCATAAAATATTACCTGTTAGAATCTGCCCCTTCCTTCTTTCCTTTTTTTGCTATACGCTAACCCCGTCTCCACTCCCCTCCCTCTCATCCATCCCCAAACTTCCTGTTGTTGTTAAATTATAGAAATTTGAGCAGATTGATTCCAGAAACGCCTGATGAGTTGACACTTATTTCAAGCGTTAACGAAACACAATATATTATGTAGCAAATTGGAATAAATCCATCAACTAAATATATTTTGCTCTGAATTTTCATTGAGCACTCTCATAAACCCGGTTCCAACTTCCTTCGGATTTATACCCCTTGGATATTTGTAACAAGTTAATTATATATATATATATATATATATATATATATATATATATATATATATATATATATATATATATATATGGTAAGGGTTAGGTTTAGAGTTAGGATTTAGGGTAGGGGTTAGGGTTAGAGTTACATGAAGTAGCATGTGTATCATAGAATTAAATAAGCACAACGATGTTAATATGGTTAAGATTGGTGGAAAACACTTTCACATTTGTTCATTTAGATAATAATAATAATAATAATAATAATAATAATAATAATGATAATAATAATAATAATAATAATAATAATAAGAATGATAATAATAATAATGATAATAATAATAATAATAATAATAATAATAATAATAATAATAATAATAATAATAATATGGATAATAATGATAATAATAATAATAATAATAATAATAATAATAATAATAATGATAATAATAATAATAATAATAATATGGATAATAATGATAATAATAATAATAATAATAATAATAATAATAATAATAATAATAATAATAATAATAATAATAATAATAATGATAAATCCTGCAAAATCGTAGACTTTGCCGTTCCAGCGGACCACAGAGTGAAGATCAAAGAGACGGAAAAAAGAAGCAAATATACTGAACTTGCCAGAGAATTGAAAGGAATATGGAACATGAAGAAAGTCAGTATAACACCAATAATCATAGGAGCACTAGGAACAGTCCCCAAAAACATGGAGACAGACTAGGAGAAATAGGAATCAAAGGGATAACTGAGACCATACAAAGGACAGTAATGATCAAAACAGCTACAATCTTGAGAAATCTCCTCGAATGCAGAAACCAACTCACATAAGCAACGAATGGAGTACAAACACATGGAAGCACAAGACAACAGAACCGGTGAAAATACAACCGTGAGAGAGAGGCACAAGCATAGGCTGACACCACGAAAATTATGGACAGAGGGTCGAGGAGGGACAGCGCAAACCAGACCTCCACTGGAAGAGCGCGGACAGCTCTGGGACCGTGGGGAGGCTTTTACTTTGTAGTCTCCTTAAAAGATTCAGCTCGATGATTGTCAATTATTGATAACAGAGCAAATATAAGTCAATTAATATTATATTCCAATAACCATGGTTTTATTTTATTATTTTTATTATTTCACATTTCCAAAAAATATAAAATTTCTGTGAGATATATTTTTTACGGTCCGTTTCATTTGTCTTGTCCGAAACAACATTCTTATGTCAATATCGTCTCTGCAACACTACAAAATCATCAGAAAAAATTCACAAAGAGTAAAAAGTTCTTGGATTAAAGTGTCTTGAAGAAAACTGCACTATACAGTAGTTCATTTTAGGTGCAAAACAAACAAAAAGAGAGACCAAAAACTCACACATGGGAGAGCCCACTAATACGCCATTTTGAATTTTTCGTCCAAAGCTAGTACATCGTAAAAATTGTAATTCAGTAATATTTCCTAAAATAGTTAATAAGTTCTATAATTTATTTAACCATGGTTATTGGAATATAATATGAACTGAGTTATATATATATATATATATATTATATATATAAAACAAAACTTACTTTCTTTTATTTTAAATTAGCCTGTAGTGATCAAGTGATTGATATCAATTTTGCGTTCGATTCTGGTCTGATGGAAAAACAGGAAACTGCAGCTATCGAACTATTCATTGAAACTGTCATCTTTGCTGACATCTTGAATAATGATAATGTCCGTGTCGGTGCCATCTCTAAAGCATGCCCGGATACGAATGGTGAGTACAAACTAATATATATATATATATATATATATATATATATATATATATATATATATATATATATATATATATATATATATATATATGTGTGTGTGTGTGTGTGTGTGTGTGTGAAGAAATTGGTCACATCTTATCCACATGTACGAATATTTTATATTAGAAAAATCAAAACAATGATGGAATTTTAAAATAAATACAATCATTTATTTAGGTTTTTAGATTTTTAAGGCTAAGACTTTCGATAATTATATCCTTTTTGAAGCAATAGTGTTTTTCTCCCTTTTTTCGTTATTTGGCTGGTATTAAACCGGGGGCGGGGAACATTCTGTTGAGCCTTGACTTTACTTTGAAACTGTCGTCTTTAACACCTTGACGTACATAGTTCTGTCCGTCCCCCGGGTTAATACAAGTAAAATGAAGAAAAAGAGAAAAAAAAGTCTTGCTTATAAAAGGATATATTCTATCGAAAGTCTTAGCCTTAAAAAAATGATTTTATTCATTTTATAATTACATCATTGTGTTAGAGTTCAATTTCTCATATAATATATATATATATATATATATATGGTACGTCAATGAAAATTAGTAAGACCTGCAAATGGAAGCAAATCGGTATTTTCAGTTGTTCAAAACATATATATATATATATATCTTGTTCAAAACACATATATATATATATAGTAAGCTATGAACATATATTTACGGCAATTAAGCTACACAGAGGCTCCCGGGGATGAAACGCAGGAACCTCTGTGTAGCTTAATTGCCATAAATATATTTTCATAGCTTACTACCAAGCTCTACTTACGCATCGAGCAGTTGAAGTAAATACTGAAAATTGATACATGAAAAATTATATCTCCTTATAAAATGTTATGTGGATACATGAAATACTAATATATATATATATATATATAAATGAAGGAGAGTGGAAAGGAATTAGAGAAAGCAAAAGCCAAATCAAAATTCAATTCAAAAGTTCAAAGCAAGGTATAATCCGCAAAAAGGCAATTTATTCAAGTTAAATTTTCCTTAAGCCAGGCTTTTCAAAGATCAAAATCTTATCATCAGAGGAAGTCGCTGGGATAGATAAGTTGGCAATGGCCAAGATTTAAAATTTGAAAAAATGAAATAAAATAAAAATTGTAGGGAAGGAAACGTAGGGCAAAACTGTGCCAGGGTGCAAGCAAATGTCCGATTGCCAAAAAGTCCGGTGTCGAAGAGTCCAGCGGAGAGGATACGATGTAGATAGGTAGGTCGTTAGAGGCACGAGAAGTAATGAGAGAAGTTTCAAAGTTAAACTCCAAGAAGCCACAACTTCAGGTACGGCGAAAATAGAAAATCCAGGAAGGGTAAAAAGTCCAATAAGAGGTACATTCGATGATGCAGGCAGGCGTCAGAGGAGATTAAGATGTAAAATATTCGCCATTAAAGAAACTTCCCGGGCAGAGATAACAAAGGAAAGTGTTTTAAAGTAGAAAAAGGGGCAGTGAAAATATTTAAAGTCTGCCCAGTTGAGAAAGCCGGCTATAAATGAAGAAAAGCAGAGACAGTGAAAACAAGAGTATAATATGCGACCAATGGGCAAGGGAGGAAACGGGTAAGTGGAATGTGGGAGGAGAAAGGGACGGGTACGAGGAAAGAGAGGGGGGAGGAGAAAGGGAGCGATGCGGTGAAGGAATGCGGATAAAACTAAGAGTGTGAAAGTAGGGGGGTGAAACATAAAGTTGAAATTGGAAGTTAGGCGAATTAGGATTCAACTAGAAAAGGGGAATGTTAGGATAAGGGGTTAAAATATCAGAATATGTATAAGAACAGAGTTCGGGGGTTTAGAAGTTTAATCAAATGACCTTAGATATAAACAATGAGGCAAGATATATATGAAGGGTAGGACTAGGAAAATGAGTTAAAAATTAAAAGGGTAAAGATAAAAAATAAAGATAAAAATCGTATAAAAAGTAGAAATAAGAAAATAAAAGAGTAAAGAATGAAAAATAGATAATAAGATTAGTCTTAAGCTCGCAGGGAAAATTGAGGATTGACCGAAAGAATAAAAAATAAAATTAAAAAATTAAAAAATTAAAAAATAAGATACTAATAATAGAATGAGGGAAAAGTCGATAAGATTGGAGCTCAAGAATGAAAATTAGAATAAGGAAAAAGAAAAAGGAAAACAAGACCTAGAGAGGATATCCGGAATGGGAGTCTCCAAGGTGGAAAAAATTTTTTATGGGTTAGTAAATAAGCAGTTACGGGATGCTAGTTCAAATAGATATGGGAAAATATAAACTTTGAAATTTAAAAAAAAGTTATATGGAGGTTAATTAAGAAAATTGTTAAATAGGTTAGTGGAGGCCGGAAGAAGTAAGAGATATACAAGGTTAAAAAAGTGACAAAGGATTAAGTCAGAAGGAGAGTGGAGATCGCAGTTACAAGTAAATACTATAGGGGTTAAAAGATGTAGAGCTAGGGCGGGTTGGGGGTTGAGTAGTTTGAGAGAGATGTGCGAAGGGCGAGGTAAAACAAGGGGGGAATAATCGAGGCTATTAAAAAAGTGAGAAGAATTAAAAACAGGAGGGGAAGAATAATTAGAGTGCACAGTGGAAGCAGTAAGGAGTTCGATATCGAGGTGTGCAAATGGGATATGGAGTAGATAAGGCTAATCAACAAGTAAATAAAAGGGCTAGGATATAATATGAATAGAGTGGGTTAGTTATCACGTTGAAAGGGAAAAGAATGAAGAATGGAAGTGTTGAAGGGAAGCGGACGAATGCATTAAAAGAAGTTAAACGGGAAAGAAAATGGAAAGCCAAATAAAGTTATACAGTTAAGAAGGTTAAGTGGAAAGATTTAGGGGGTAATGGAAGAAAGGTGTTAAAACTAAGGGAAATGCGAAGCTAACGAAGTTTATGGGTAATTTTATTAAGTTAAGAGAAGGTTAAAGGGATGAGGGAGATATAAGTAGAGATTAAAGAACAACAGGAATTAGAACTATCAGAAAGGGGTTTCGAGATGTAAGGAGGGAAAATCCGAGATGAAGGGAGGGTATTTGATCATTTCTACCTGCTCTATCCTGGATATTGAGCTGTATACTCTTCACAATAGGGTTTTACCTTTCCTAAAAGTTCGCTTTTAGTACACCTCTTTATTATATATATATATATATATATATATATATATATGTATATATATATATATATGCCTTAGGTTTTCTTTACTGATTGATAACCGTTTATTAAGGCTCGGGGGCAATTCGAGGATAATGGTTAGAGATCGTCAATTGGACGATGCTTGCCTCTACAAGAGGACAGAAAACAATGGGTGAAATGGGAGAAGATTACGTAAGAGGAATTGAATTATTACAAAATAACGGCCTAACAAGTGTTTTTTCGCATTTGATTTGAAGACGGTTGGGAAGCAGGCGGGACATAACAATACAGTAGAGAGAGGCTCGCAACATCTCTTCTGTGTGATAAAGGCTGTAGGGACGAGAAGAAATCACATTCCACTAGATTTCGAAGTCGACTTTATACTCTGTCAAAACAGGAAAGAGTGCTCTGTCCAGCACCTGTCCAGATATTACAGCACCTGTCCATTTTAGGACGTATTTGGTTATCTACCGAATTTCCTAGGAATGGAAGGTGTTGATACATGTTATTATAATATTAATAATTCTATTTTCAAAGTCAATTAATATGAGAAAAAACAATGCTCTTTTAACCCCGCCTAATAAACCGGTATCGTCCGGGCCTTTGGGTCTGGATTTACGCCGGTCTATTGGGGGTTGCTGGTCCTGTGCAGTTCTAGGAGATGCACCCTCCCAGGCTTTGCCTTCCCTTCTTTGGGGAGGAGTAAGTTTATTGCTTATTGTCTGAGGCGCCCCTACCGGGAAATGCCGACGGGACTGCCCAGGCAATTTTTAAATGGCCAGAGTGCTCACCTCTCGAGCGCTGGCTTATCTAATCTCACTTTCCCAACCTTGTGTCACATCTTACCTTGTGGGAGGTAGATAAATAAAACCCCTTTTTTGGCCTTTTGGCTAAGATCAAAGTGTAGTATCTGTTCCGATGGATACTGCACTCCATAGACTGGTATTGTCTTGGCCTTCAGAGCTTGATTTATGCCGGTCTATGGGTCTGTCCTGTGCAGTTCTAGGAGGTCCACCCTACCAGGCTTCGCCTCCCCTCTTTGGGGAGGAGTAAGTTTATTGCTTACTGCCTGAGGCGCCCCTACCGGGGAATGCCGACGGGACTGCCCAGGCAATTTTTAAATGGCCAGAGTGCTCACCTCTCGAGCACTGGCTTATCTAATCCCACTTTCCCGACCTTGTGTCACATCTTACCTTGTGGGAGGTAGATAAATAAATTTAGTAAACAAATTCATGAACACCAAAGATCGATTACCTGAACAGATCATTCAATGAGAATAACCTTGATATTGATTTAAATTTAACTTAGAACAAAAGATAACTACCTGAAAAGAATTTGGTTTGGTTTGTTTTATGGTTATATAGGAGTTATGTAATGCCGAATAAATAAAGTTGTCAAATGGAATCCTATAGGTAGGATAATTATTTTATATTCTTAGAAGACATTGCTCTTAGAAAATATTGCCCTAACAAAATATTACTCTTAAAAAATATTTCTCTTAGAAAACATTACTCCTAGAAAACACTACTCTTAGAAGGAAATTTTACAGTAAAAGTGTGAACATTATTGTTAGAAATCATTACTCTTAGATAGGATAATGTCATCAGAAAATCACATTGAAACAGGAATAGGCAAAATGTCAAAGTAATTCTTTATATGTATTATTTGGATTATTCGGACTATTGTTCACATTTTTGAAAAATCAGGCGTTTTGCGGGTCAGCCTGTTTACCAAACTTTACAGTCAGTCTTTGTCATAAATTGCCCCAGTCACACTTAGTCAACATGTTCGAGCCTTCCCATCTGCCAACCCGAAATCCATCTTTCTCAACCCTTTCTACATTTTCATTTTCCGCCTACCCTTTTCCCAGCCCTATTTTTTCAAGATACTCCCAACCGTCCTGTGTATGACACAAAACTGCGTGAAAAATAAAAGACATGTTATTACACCTATCAAAGTAAATGCCATGTTATTATACATGAAAAAATAAAAGACATGTCATTACTCCTGGAAAAGTAAAGGACATGTTATTACACTTGGCATCGTAAAGGACATGTTATCATACTTGGAAAAGTAACACACATGTTATTACACCTGGAAAAGTAAATGACAGGTTTTCATACCTGGTAAAAGTAAAAGACATGTTATTACACCTGGAAAAGTAAAGGACAGGTTGTCATACCTGGTAAAAGTAATAGACATGTTATTACACATGGAAAAGTAAAGAACATGTTATTAGACCTGGAAAAGTAAATGGACACGTCATTTAAACTAGAAAAGTACAAGCGATGTAATACCATTTATCAAAGTAAAATGAAAGTTATTACACTTAAAAAAGTAAAGGACATGTTATAATACATGGAAAAGTAAAATAAGTTTTTTTACACGTGGAAAAGTAAAAGATATGTCTTCCCACTTAGAAAATAAAGGCCATGTTATTACACCTAGAAAAGTAAAAGACATGTTATCATACCTGGAAAAATAAAGTACATGTTATTACACCTGAAATAGTCAAGGACATGTGATTACACCTGGAAAAGTAAAGGACATATTATGTTACTTGGAAACGTAGAGGACATATTATTACACATGGAAAAGTAAAAAACGTTATTACACCTAGAAAAGTAAAAGACATGTTATTACACCTGGAAAAGTAAAGAACAAGTTATTACACCTTGTAAAATAATAGCCATGTTATTACACTTGGAAAAGTAAAGGACATGTTATTACACCTTGAAAAGTAAATGACATGTTATTACACTCAGAAAATAAAGGCCATGTTTTTACATTTGTAAAAGTAAAGGCTATGTTATTACACTTAGAAAAGGTAATTTTATTACACCAGAAATAATGAAAGACAAGTTATTACACCTGGAAAAGTAAAGGGCATTTTATTACACCTCGAAAAGTACAGGACGTGTTATTATACCTGGAAAAGTAAAAGACATTTTTATCAAACATGCAAAAGTAAAGGACATGTTATTACACCTTGAAAAGTAAAGGACATGTTATTACACCTTGAAAAGTAAAAGACATGTTATTACACCTGTAAAAGTAAAAACTATGTTATTACACCTAGAAAAGTAAAGGTCATTTTATTACACCAGAAATAATTAAAGACAAGTTATTACATCTGGAAAAGTAAAGGACATGTTATTATATCTTGAAAAATTAAAGAACTTTTATTACACCTGTTATAGTAAATGGCGTGTTATCATACCTGGAAAAGTAAAGGAAATGTTATCATACCGAGAAATTTAAATGACAAGTGTTCATACCAGGAAAAGTAAAAGACATGTTATTACGCCTGGAAAAGTAAAGGACATGTAATTATGCCTGGAAAAGCAAAACACATGTTAATATTCCTGGAACAGTAAAGGATATGTTATTACACATGGAAGAGTTAAGGACATGTTATTAAATGTTATTAACCCTGGAAAAGTAAAGGACAGGTTATTACACCCGGAAAAGTAAAGGACATGTTATTACGCCTGGAAAAGTAAAGGACGTGTTATTACACATGGAAAAGTAAAAGCCATGTTATTATGCCTGGAAAAGTAAAGGACATTTTATTACACCTGGAAAAGTAAAGGATATGTCATTACACTTAGAAATTAAAGGCTATATTATTACATCTGGAAAAGTAAAGGACATGTTATCCCACCTGGAAAAAGTAAAGGACATGTTATTAGATGTTATTATGCCTGGAAAAGTAAAGGACATGTTATTAGATGTTATTACGCCTGGAAAAGTAAAGGACATGTTATTACACCTGGAAAAAGTAAAGGACCTGATATTATGCCTGGAAAAGTAAAGGACATATTATTATACTTAGAAAATAAAGGCCATGTTATTACACCTGGAAAAGTAAAAGACGTGTTATTACACCTGGAAAAGTAAAGAACTTGTTTTCACACCTGTAAAAGTAAATGACATTTTAAAACACCTGGTAAAGTGAATGAAACATGTTATTACACCTGGTAAAGTGAATGGCATGTTATCACACCTTGAAAATTAAAGGACATCTTATAACGACAGGTAAAGTAAAAGACGTGTTTTAACACTTGGAAAAGTAAAGGACATGTTATTACAACTGATAAAAGTAAAAGACATGTTATTACACCCAAAAAAGTAAAGGGCAGTTTATTAAACTTGGAAAAGTAAAAGACAATAACATTCATTCTCTTTGATACTTCTTAGAATATTGCAGCTAAAGTCTTAATTTAGGAAAAAATATATTATAAAACTAATAAATAATTCTCAGTTAATTTTTACAAAATTAGCACTTGACGGGACTGTGTACTTAATTCTTTTACTTGGTGTAGGGTTAGGGTTAGGGTTAGGGTTAGAGTTAGGGTAAGTATACTAATTTAGCTTATTAAAAATAACATTAGTTAGTTATTTATAAATAAAATTTTAGTCTGTGTCTCTATGGGCTGTGCGGAATTATGTAATAGGGCTGTCCAGAAAATGCATGGATAAACATTGATTATATTCTACAACTAATCTTTAATTTCTTAAATTAAATCTTAAATTAATGAAGTTATTTTTAATATGCTATAGCATTTGAGTATTTATTTACTCCTCTCCAGGAGTTAGGCACAAGGCCAGTTTTTATCCTACTCCCACAAGTAAGATGTGACCCAAGGTCGGGTCAGGAAAGTGGGGTTTGAAAAGCTAGCGCCCGAGAGGTGAGCACTCTGGCCATTTAAAAATTGCCTGGGCAGCCACGTCGGCATTCCCCGGTAGGGGCGCCTCAGACAGTAAGCAATAAACTTACTCCTCCCCAAAGAGGGGAGGCAAAGCCTGGGAGGGTGGACCTCCTAGAACTGCACAGGACAGACCCATTGACCGGCATAAGTCAAGCCCCAAAGGATGTGCAGTATCCATCGGAACAGATACTACACTTTGATCTTAGCCAAAAGGCCAAGAACATGTATAGCACTTGAGTAATTATAATTTATTATTATTAATTTTCTCTTTTAGATTAATTCACTATTTGCTTCTTTCTTTTTTGTTGCTTTTCTTTTTCTTTTTAGTTAATAATTTAATCAGGTCAGTTCATTAACATGTTATACGCCTGCTACACTCATAATTCTTGGTGGGCTAAGCAGTATATTTATTTACTCCTCTGCAGGAGTTAGGCACAAGGCCAGTTTTATCTTACTCCCACAAGTAAGATGTGACCACAGCTCGGGTCGAGTAAGTGGGGTTTGAAAATCCAGCGCCCGAGGAAGTGAGCACTCTGGCCATTAAAAATTGCCTGGGCAGCCCCGTCGGCATTCCCCGGTAGGGGCACCTCAGGCAGTAAGCAATAAACTTACTCCTCCCCAAAGAGGGGGAGGCGAAGCCTGGGAGGGTAGACCTCCTAGAACTGCACAGGACAAACCCACAGACAGGTGAAATCAAGCCCCGAAGGACAAGACGACACCCGTCTATAGGGTGCAGTATCCATCGGAACATATACTACACTTACTTCCTAGCGTGCCAGGTAAGGAAAACACACTCTCAAAATGATTCCTATCTCCATCGTTCTGTAGCAGCACTCATGATACACCTCCTTTATTCATAATTTATTATTGTTTTAGCAACATATCCATGAAAGGAAAGGGCACTCTGAAAATGATTACATTTCGAACAAGTTGAAACTAAACTTCTATTCATATGCATACGGCTCTGTAGCAGAACTCATGATACGCCTCCTACCCTCATAATTAGATGTCTTATTACCAACATAACCCTGAAAACAAAGGGAACTCTCAAAATGATTACATTCCGAACAAGTTCAAACTAAACTTCAAATTTATTTTATTATCCTAATTTCCACATCTTGTTCGTTTATTTCCATTCTATTTAGGCATTAAATTCTTACTAAAAGTAATCTTTTTCAAAAAACAACACCTATACATTTTTGCTTCCAAAACAGTTGTAAAATTAAACTAGTTGTAAAGAATACTAATTTTTTTCTATTATTTCGACAAATTCTGAATATTTTAATTATAATTATAATGGATTGTGCTCCGATGAACTTGCTGCTCTGGTGCCCCCTCGATGTAAATACACTAGACCAACTCGACAATCAGCTAGATCTCATCCATTCACTGTGGAGGTCTCCAGATGCCGGAGAGCCTTCTACTCCAATACCTTCTTTCCTCATGCTGTCGACTTCTGGAACTCCCTCCCTGCTCCCCTTTTCCCCGACTGTAACGACATGCAGAAATTTAAAACTAATGTCAAGAGACATCTACCTGCAGAGCTCCCAACTTAGGATGTCACCCAAAACTTCCACTCTAATTCTCAGTAGCCCCTTACGTCTACAGTGGTGGCCTGCCTTGTTTGGAGTGAACTAAGTTAAAAAAAAAAGTATCCTACGAATATCAAGTTTGTTTTGATATTCATATTTCTACTTTCTTTCTTATATTCTGCGGTTCACATGTTGGTTGTTATAAAAACTAAATGATTCGTGATTTTAAAAACTTTATTTTACCCCAAACAAGGATGATTGCCACTGAGACGTAAGGGCTACTGAGAATTTGGAGCCATATACAAAAAAGAGGCATCCTAAGTGGGGAGTTGTGCAGCGAGATGTTGGTTCACATTACATTTAAAGTTTTATATGTTTGTACAGTGATGGAGACTAGGAGCAGGGAGAAAATTCCAAAGACTATTGGTTGGAGGAAATAATCTATCAGAATAGAAAGCACTCCGGCATCTCAGGACATCAACAGTGAAGGGGTGTGATTTAGTTGATTGTCGTGTTGGTCACGGCTATTTACGTTGAAGGGGGAGGTTGAGCAGCAAGTTAATCAGAGAACGTTCCATTGAAGTACTTGTAAAACAAGCACAGTGTTGCAACATTGTGGTGCTGGGACAGGGACTGGAGCTTGGTGGAGGAGCGTGTGGGACATATTAGATTAGAGATTCTCTTTTGAACTCTTGTTTGTTGCCTTTCATTTGTGAATCTATAAATTTCAAATGTGTTTACTGGTTGTAAGATTTATAATCTATGCATTTGTTTTCGTCACTTTTACTTAGCTAGTGTGCTTTCCGACATGGCCGATAATTTTGGGGAAACTATGTCGTGAATTCCAGGCTTAAAAGATAGTTAAAAACTGCATAAAATGAGGTTTGGGGTTAGTGGAACCATAAGTCTAAGTCTGAGGGTGGTTGCCAATCGGATTAGCGGAAGTTTTTTTTATTTAATTAGCATTATCTTTTAAGCTTGAAATTAACAATCATCTTCCAAACAAATCGGGCGCCATTTTGGAATATGACTCAAACTATAAATTAAAAGTGATAATAAAAAATTCATAGATAATAAATTTTACAATCAGTATCCACATGTGAAAAGTAAATTTTCTTGTGCTTGGTAACAGTTATGTGTTGTCTATTTGTTTTTTATCACTCTACTTTTCTTGTTAATATTTCTTTTTTTGAATGGTACAACATTTACGATGATAATATCAACCTTTATTCAAGTATAATTGTTTTACAAATAGGGTGAGGGTAATTTCAACCTTTGAAATGGAACACCTTAATGTTTATTGAGACTCGATCGATAAAATGAATTTTTACTGCATATATTTTCGTAATAGCTTTCATAATGTTTGCTGTTTAATCTTTATAAGGGTTTTAGGGTTAGGGTTAGGGTTTGTGTTTAGGGTTAGGGTTTGTGTTAGGGTTTGTCTTAGGGTTAGTGTTAGGGTTAGGGTTTGTGTTAAGGTTAGGGTTAGGGTTAGGGTTAGTGTTAGGGTTAGGGTTAGTGTT
>OY744550.1:11492996-11620496 GCA_963556195.1 Sepiola atlantica | reverse complement strand
AAAAAGCGAAGAACATTAATTTTCCTCTTCCCAATTGACCAGTTAACTACGTTATAGTATATCTTTATTGTGGTCTTTTGGTTTTACCGGATTCCAGGACAAGAATTCATCTAGTCTGGTGGAGTACCCAGCTAAGTGTTGTTACTTGAAGTAACATCAATGGGAGAAGCTGCACCTTTCCCTGTATAAGCTGGTGTATAGCAAAACCGAGGAGATCTTATTTGGGCTTCGAATACTATGTTATTTTCAATATTTGGTCAGGGTTTACTTGTAGGGGTAAAGTATTCTCATGTCAGGTTTTCTGACAAACCCTTTTACAGAGAGACCGAAGACAATCGAGGATGGTGTCTAGTAGGTAATTCAAACTATATATATGTGAGTGTGTGTGTAGTCAAACTCAAGGGTTTAGCTAAATTTCTATTCATATGTATATGGCACCCCTTCTTTCGTAATTATCTTTGGACTAAGAAACAAAGCCATCAACGGAAAAGGGCACCCTCAAAATGATTATATATTTTTATGGAAATCGCTCCAGACAAGGCATGAAACCACTTGATGTAAGGAGCTAACAAGAAGGAAATATTATTATAGAAAAGACAGGAGATGCCTATTGGCTGTAGTCTTGAAAAGACAAAAGCTATATTTAGGAGGAAAACAGTCAGCAGGAAGAGAGTTCCATAAGTCTGCAGTTCTTGGAAAGAAGCTACTAGAATAAGAGGCCGTATTATAATGAGGTATCAAAACAACGAATTGATGGAGACCACTAGACCCACAAGTCACACAAGCTGGAACAAAAAATAGATCACATAATTCTGAAGAACACATGCTATAATAGTATTTATAGAAAAGACTGAGACTAACAACATCACGTATGTGAGAGGGAGGGTGCATTGAAGAAGAAAGGGTAGGGCCAATCAAATTACAGATACGTTTCTGCACCTTATCAAGAACCCTCACCAGCCTAAATATAACAACAGGTCTATATACATTTAGAACTTCTATTAATATGTATATGGCTCTGTATCATATGAAAAGACTGAGACTAGCAAATTAACGATATGCATATAAACATTTTATATCTAGTCAAACTCAAGTGTTAAGCTTAATGTATTTAGATGTTCTAAAGCAACTAGTATTTTATTCTAGGGCAGTCCTATTCTTTGCATGCGACCAAAATGAACACACAATATCCGAATCCTTAGAAAATGGCCTCTTTATGGGGACATAAATGGATGATAACATGGTAAGCTCTTTACCTTTAACAATTATGAGAAACCTTTTCAACCACCGATTGCGATGGCTAATAGCACTCTACCTGAGAGTCCAACATTCAAATCCTTAGCCTAACATTCACAGGTAACATGAATTGGAACAAATACATAGAAGATACTGCCAAGGCTGCTGCAAGAAAAGTAGGCTTCCTCTACCGGGCTAGAAAACTTCTCAAACCTGTCAGTATACTTTATCACTACAAAGTCACCATTTGCCCACGCATCGAGTATTGTGAAACAACCACTAGCCTCTCCGACTTAAACAGGGTATAAAAAAGAGCCTCTAATCTAATAGTTCACACACTGTCTACTAATCTCCATCTTCTGTCCCATCGCCCATATCCCTGTTCATGTTTTACAAGTACTTCAATGGAATGTGCTCCAATGAACTTGCTGCTCTGGTGCCCCTTCGGCCTAAATACACACAATACACACGACAATCAGCAAAATCATACCTCTTCACTGTAGAGATCCCCAGGTCGCGGAAGACTTTCTACTCTAATAGCTTTTTTCCTCGAACTGATAAACTTAGGAATTCCCTCACTGCTCCTTGTTTCCATGACTGTATTAACATGCAGAAATTTAAATGCAATGTGACGCAATATTTCACTGAAAAACTCTCCACTTCGGGTGCCTGTATGTATATTGCCCATAGTTCTCAGTAACCTCTTACGTCTCAATGGCAATGTGCCTTGTTTGGGGTGAATAAAAGTTTTTTTTTAAATTCAAATCTAAAGTCTTATCGAATCCAAAACGTATATTTGGTGTCAAATTTCTAAAAAGTGTTTTCTCGTAGATTATATTACACTTATTTCCCTCACTTTGATGAGGACAATAATCCAAAGAAAAACGAAAAAAAAACCCAATAATAATGTGACGATGGCATAAAAATAATATCCAAACCTATCACTATGACGTCATGTACCTATCAATATGACGTCATGTGCACAGGATAACATTAAAAATCGTGATCACATTAAACGAATAAATGGCTATTTGACCCATGAAAAATGAATTAAAAAAAAATTTTGTCGATATTATTTCCACAGGGTTATGCCGGTTAAAATAATACCTACTTTGGGGGTGTTCGCTGTTTATTTTTTAAGTTTTAGCGAGACATACATACACCCAGATTTTTGCCTTATATATATTGAGATGAGATTACACTTAGGGCCTAGACAAAACTCACTTAGCATAATTAATTGTGTTATAATTTGGGATAGGTATTTAAAAAAATTATTTTATTCATTAAGTCCTAATATTGCTAGGGTTTTCTAAAACTAACCGAATCCTGTCTACACTTATATTTCTTAAACTAAGCTTATATATATATATATATATATATATATATATATATATATATATATATATATATATATATATATATATATATATATATATATATATGTAAGTAAGTTTCGGGTACACCAAAATGGTAGGATAAATTTCAGAGGAAACATTATTTTAATTAATGAAATGGGCGGGTGGGAAAAAATAAAAATTGTTAAAATGTTTCTTTAAGGTCTTATTGTCTGATCCTCTAAGAAGAAAACGTCAGAATGATAAGAAAATGGAATGAGATATGAGGCGAATTTTTTTTAGTTGGAGAAAACGATTGAGAAAAAAAAGAAAAAAAACTAAATCTCTCAACATTATGGTGAATTTGAATCATTAAAGATCTCCAACTGATGTTTGGAAATATTTTGTCTACAAAGGCTAGGTCGAGAAATGTTAATAACTAACCCCTCAATAATATTGAGATGATAGTTCAATCTAGCAATGTCTAAAACAGAAAACCACCCATCGGAATACTGGTCAGAACAAATATTTGTACCAACCAGGTGATTAGCGATGGTAGATTCATGTGCTTGAAAGTTCCCGGACGATCTTGAAACCTTGTGTTAACGAATATCAGTATCTGTTAGGATATTCTCATTTCTAATTTTTGGGATGTCTTGCCTACGTAGTCAGCTCTACACTGACACATGAATTTATAAACAACAGATTTTTTTTGAATGGCTGGCAAAACATCCTTACGAAAAGAAGAGAAAAGGGTTTCAGTCGTGTAAACTACTCTCAGCATGGTTGCTGGAAAACAACGTTGAGTAGAAGAAGAAGAAATTATTTTGACAATGTCAAGGCCGTCAGAACCCAACCATGGAGTTTCAAATAAATAGGGCAATGTGACGGGCCAATAAATGTACCACCATTAAATATAGCAACTTTGCGTGCAATGGTGATTTTTATGATATTGATGGAATATCCATTGACAAGACAAATATTGTAATTTCACCAAGTTCCGCATTGAGTTCGATTGGTGAACAAATCATAAGTGCTCGATGAGTGAGAGTACCAATAAGGTTTATCTTTCTTGATTTAGGGGCGAAGGAAAACCAATTCAAATAAAGATCTGTAAATGCTGGTGTTGTATGCACACAGGTTTCAAACGTAAAACCAGCCTTAGACACTAAAACATCAAGGAATGGAAGGGAACCACAATCTTCAACCTCCATAGTGAATTGCAACGATGCATGCAAGTCACAAAGAAGACTAACAAACTGTTCAGCATCACTCCGTGAGAGAATGCAAGCAAAAGTGTCATCAACATAACGTGTGTAAAAAGTCGGCTTGGTCATTTTGGAAAATAATTGGTTTTCCAAAAATTTACAACAGTTACCTACGAATTTAAGTAAATATTCATATGATGTCTTGATATGACTTAAACATTTACTATTAATCAATTGTTTATTTTAACATCTTACACCACCAGAATGCATTTCGGTTTATTCTTAAACAATTAAGCAATTTACTGCGTGATCCTTTGAAAATTTGACAGATATTTGGAAGCATTTAAATTACACTTTCAAACTCCGAATAATAGAAAAATAAATTACATTAAAGAGTCCCTGGCAGCGCCGGCTATGGACAACTAACCATCAATTTGCCAATACATTATATTGTTAAAATTGAAGGAAACTGATTTCATATATATATATATATATATATATATATATATATGAAGCAATCCAACAAAAGATATAAGCGTCAACTAATATCTTATAATTAGTGAAACATCCGGATAAAAAACTGAAGCTCAATATACTGGATAGAGCATTAATATTATAATATAAAATGAAGTAATAAAATAAGGTGTCAATCAAATTTTATTAGAATTCAAAGCATCCTTAAGTCCTTAGCTCATGAGTTTTCAAAGATAATTCTTCTCTTCAGAGGACCATTACCGCAGTTATACTACTACAGGTAATAAAATTACGCTTTGAAAATATATAAAATTATATACACAAATACATAAAAGTACATAACATCAAACATATCAATCCAAAAACATACTTTTGTTGAATCCATACAGTCCATCCAGGTCATACAAGTTGAGAAGCATAATCAGGAAGGACATTACTCCAAGATACAAACAGCAGTCCAAATACATGAAATTGAAGGGGCCGGCAAAGTTATCCAGTCGCGAAATGTGACCATATTCAATGTTAATGATAAATAAATCAATCAAAATAATACAAAAAGTCCAATCAAAGTTAAGGACTTAAGGATGCTTTGAATTCTAATAAAATTTGATTGACACCTTATTTTATTACTTCATTTTATATTATAATATATATATATATATATATATATATATATATATATATATATATATATATATATATTAGTACTTCATGTATCCACATAAAATATTATAAGGAGATATAATTTTTTATGTGTCAGTTTTCAGTATTTACTTCAACAGTGCTCGATACGTAAGTAGAGCTAGGTAGTAAGCAATGAAAATATATATGGCAATCAAGCTACACAGAGGCTTTCGGGGGGAATCGTCAGGCTAATTTAGCCTGACGATTCCCCCCGGGGATGAAACACGGGAGCCTCTGTGTAGCTTGATTGCCATATATATTTTCATTGCTTACTATATATATATATATATATATATATATATATATATATATATATATATATATATATGTATTCATATATATATATATATATATATATATATATATATATATATATATATATATATATATAAATATATATTTATATATTTATATACATCAACGGACATTTACCAACTGGACAGATCCCATATCTTTTTACACGCACATTCTCACTCTTAATAGTTGTTAATATTTTTTTTAATTTTGGTGTGTGGAAATAGAAGTTAGCCTTTTCTCTTTATTCTCTGTTATACTCACATACCAATCTCCGCATACACACTCCCCCCCCACACACACACACATTTCATTCACCACGAAACAAACCTAACTTACTCATTCTACACATTCTTGACATAGTCAGCTGGTCAAAATCTACTTCTCTCACAAAATTTCACACCTACCCACAACAAAATCTCTCCGCTCCCCCCTCACCCGTTTCACCCTTCCGACTACTTCTCGCACACTCTTACCCACCTACCCCTCCCACTTTCAAACCACCTTCATTTTTTCAAATCTTCTCTAAAACCTGGACATTACTCACTCACCAAAATCACATCTCCTCTTTCCCCACCCCTCCACTTCTTCACTCATAGCCAGCCACATTATTTCCGTTCACCCCCACCCCTCCACTTTTTCACTCAGAACCATCCTCATTAATTTAATTCCATGCTACTGACTTCACTAAGCCCAGACCTCGGGCCTGCGCACACAGTAGTGGCTACTACTTTTTCTCATTAACTCATCATGTCAACCCAATATTTTCACGTACTTGCATGACATTTTTCTTAAAATTATCATCCTGAAGAAGTCTTGCAAATAAAGACGAAATGTTGATGAATATATAAAAAACATTCTTTTTGGTTTTTCCTTTTTCATTTCCCATTACGTCGGATTACCTTCATCCATATATATATATATATATATATATATATATATATATATATATATATATGGAGAGAGTGAGTTTATTTGGTGCGAATTATTAATTGGAAAATATTGAGCAATATTTTCTCAATTTTTATCGTATTATTCAGCGATTTGATTATGTAATAATGATATATTAAAAGTATTTAGTAAGTTTTAATGAATAGCATCAATAAACCTTTAATTATTTGATTGTTTAATGAAACCCGTGGTTAAGAAAGGTTTAACTTATGCATATTTTCTTAGTTGAAGAATGATATCACAGACGTTTTCACACAGGTTAAAAACCGGTTAAATAATTTCATTTTTTAAGATTATTTTTGACTTTTGTATCTTTTCATATTTTTATATTCCTTATATATTTTTTATTCTTTTTATATATTTTTTCATATTCTCTTATTTTCTCATATTTAAGTATTTTAATGTTTTTTTTATCGTTTTCTATAATTGTTACACTTTTATATGTTACTTGCAAAAATATGCGACCGAAGAGATCATATTTTTACTAGGCTGGTAGGATGATATAATGGGGAAGGAACTAAATGCACTAACCCCTAAAGGAGGAGGTAATGACTGAGAGGATGATATCATGACGAATGAACACTCCCTCCCTATAAAATAAGGAGTTAATACTTAGGAGTATGATATAATGACAACATAATATATAGTACACTACCGTCGCCTCCCAAATAGAAGGTAATTATGTGAGGATAGTATCATGAGGACCAAAAATATACTATACTGACTCCTAAAGAGGAGGTAATGCCCGGAAGGAATGGATCTTGACGAATGAAAATATACTAAACTACCCCCCAGAGGAGGAAATAAAGCCTGGGAGGATTCTTATCCTCACCCCAAGAAGGTGGTGGTAATACAAAGTAGGATGGTATCATAATGAACGAACATATACTACACTATTCTCAAAAGAGGAGATAATACCTGTTAGGATAGTATCATGACCAGAACAGATAATACAACACCACTGCCAAAATAGAGGAGGTAATTCCTGGAAGGATCCCTCATAAAAGGATAAGGCAATGCCTGCGAGTATGGCTTCATGGACACGAAAAGATACAACACTATCTCCTCCACAAAAAGGAGAAGGTAGTCCCTGGGAAGAATGTCTCATGACAACAGAAAGGATACTAAATTACCCCCTCCCTCAATGGAGGATTTAATACCTAAAAAAATAACCCCCACCATCTTAAAAAGGAGGTGGTTATTCCTGAGAGAACGGTCATGATAACAGGACCGGTACTACACTACCAACACCCATTAAAAATAATACAATAATAGATTTAAATCAGTTTTTTTAAATTAAAAAATGCCATTATGTTTTATAGTTTGTTGGCCTTTTGGCTACGATCAAAGTGTAGTATCTGTTCTCCGCATCCCAGTAACATTGCGTATATATAAGAAAATATGACAATTCAAAATACAACTGTATATTTCAGATGATTGATTTATTAGAAACTGTTTAAAAAATAAATATGCAAATGAGGAATACCTAAAACTGTTTGAGGGAATTTGCAGATTACTATATATACGGTATTATAGTGTCGTATCATAGAATAGATACAAATCAGTCCAGCATTGGCTTTGTTACTGTCGGACTGATGCATGGATCTGATCAGTCGTAGGAGATTCATCTTCCTTAGCCTTGCCTTCTATCTGCAAAAGGGGTTAGTTTATTGCTAGTCGCCATATGCAACCCCACCGGAGAATACCGACGCGGTTGCTCAAGCATTTTCGGTAGGCCAGAGTTCGTTTATCTAAGTGCGCTGGCATTTCAAAACGATGCCACACGTTGTGTCTCACATTCTGCCGAGAAGATAAATAAATATGTTTTATCATAGAATTAAATAAGCAGAAGCCGCTTTGATGTTTAAATAGTTGATAGGTGAGAACACCTTTCGCATTTATTCATTTAGACGGTACTTTTTTTTACATTGGGACCCACACTAAAAGTCCCTCAGCATCAGTACTTTCCGGCGTTTACTGTAAACCGTCGGAAAGCTCTTAAGCGAGACGAATAAGCAGACGGTATCTAAGCATTAAAACCGAATGAAATGCTGAACTTGCAAACTGGTTGAAACGCGATTGCAACATTTTTTACATAGTATCACTGACTGTTGAAATTCCTGAAGGACCATGAATTGATTATTAAAGAATAAAATGCCAAAAAAACCCTGCCCTAACTCTAATTCCTAACCCTGCCCTAACCCTAACCCGACTGCCCTAACCCGACTGCCCTAATTCTGAACCCTAACGAAAAAAACAAAAATAGCCAATAAAAAAAAGTTGACAAAAAACAAATAATTTTCGCAAAAATATGTAAAAAAAACACTTACTTGATTAACTTTTCACTGTTATTATCACTGTTATTTCTTTGTTTTTAAAAAAAATTCTTTTGTACAAATGTTTAATAAGACAAAAAGTTTTAAAAAATGATAACTTTTTAATTAAAACACTAATTTTAAACTTTGTTAAAAAAATGACTTATAATTTCGAATATTTTTTGCTTGTTTTTTCACGCTTATAAATCCAGCCTCGTTTGTGTTTTCTTTTTTTTTGAACGCAGGTAAGTCAACGGATTTTTCATTCGGCGTTTAACGTTAACCACCAGAAAGCACCAACGCCGAGGGGCTTTTAGCGCGGGTCTCGATGTAAAAAACACCATTTAGTCAGTTATATAATCTTTATTATTATTTTTTAATATATAAACAGTAATTATAATAAGTGTCATTAGTAAAATAATGTTATCAAAGATGACATTATTATTATTATATTGTTCTGATCGAGGGTCGTGTCCCCCGATTATAAGCGTGTACGTTAAATCAAGCAATGTTGCATGCAAAGACAGAGTAATAATTAACAAACAAAAGGAGATAGTTCAAATAAGGTTTATTGAACGTGTGTGTAATGTGGAATGATGAGGTGTGTGGTGTGTGTGTATGTGTGTCGATAAGAAACAGTTCTTGAAATGCGTATGTGTAGAAGTGAGTCGTGGGAAAAGTCTTTGAAAGATGTACACAAAGAAAATGAGTTGAGAACTCTTACCGTTGTTTGACCACGTGTTGACGGAAGAAACGTGTGTTGGTAGTTGTTATACCGAGGCCAGTTGAAGAGAAAAGAGCTGAGACGAAACGCTAGTGTGTTAGCGTCGTTCTGCGAGGCCGATTGAAAAGACAAGAGAGATTGAAAAGGAGCGCTGGTGTCAGCGTCGTTCTGCCGAGGCTGGTTGAGTAAAGAAGAGGGTGATTTTCCGTTTGCACCTGGTTCTTTTTATAGCCAGAAGGGCAGATAACTCTGGTGTCGCTTTTCAGCACCACCTGTCGGTGAAAAAGCGACACCTAACGACCAACCGGTGTAGTTATGTTTTGAAAGGAGGAGGTAACTGCTACAATATGATGATTATATAATACTGATGTACATATCATTTTCTTCGTACTACTGTTGAATCAAACTATCTTTCTTTCTTCACCGTTGTGGAGATAACATATTTAAATTTCAAGTTTTCTGATAAAATTATTAATTAAGCCTAAAAAATACCTGAATTTATATTCATATTAACTGCTCAATTTACCTCAGAGCAAAGTATTTTGAATACTCCCGACCGACCCCGTCACTGTAGATGTATTCAGATGCTAATAGCTTTTTTTCTTCAAACTGATAGCCTTTGTATCTCCTTCTCTGCTCCCTGTTTCCGAGACTACACCAACATGCAAACATTTAAATGTAATGTAAATATACATCTTGCTGTTAAACTCCCAACTTAAGATGCATCTGTAGGTATGACTCCGAATTCACAGTAGTGCCTTACGTCTCAGTGTCAAATTGTCTTGTTTGGGGGTGAATTACAATTTTTAAAAAGTGGGTATACCTGATTTCTTTTCATACCTTCCAGAATCATTTTATAAGCTTCAGAAAGTTTGCTACACAGATCGCCGCAATGTTCGGCTCCACCTATTTGTGTGAACAGTTATTTTCCTTCATGAAATCAACAAAAGCTTTTCAAAGAAGTAGGTTGTTTGATCATCACGTGTCATCTCTGAAATAACTCGGAACTGCACAAAGATTTCAGCCGGATATACCAAAGATCGTCGACAGCAAAAAGGGGTGAAGCCTCGAGACAAAACATAAAAAGTGTTTGAATACTTGATAATAAATGTCGATTTTGAACTATTGTAATTTATGTGCATTGCGTTTGTTGGTATTGGATCTGAATACAGATTAACCATGTGTGTTACCTTTTGAATGTTCGTTATATTGAAAAAAAAAGATTTTATATCTAATGCTAATTTGATTTAATATTTTTGTGTAAAACTAAATGTACTTTTGTACTTGACTTTTTGAATAAGACTAAACGATGGCATGTTTCTAAATTAAAAGTTTTTTTCGCGATAATTATTATTGAACAACTTACATTTAAATTGTAAAAGTGAAGCCTTCATGACAACACAAACTGATTCATATAGCTCTCACAAGACTCTGAGTTTAACCTGTCTGCAGTAGACCTTCATAAATTAAAATATGTGTAAGCTCACTTAAAGTTTCAATCTTTATTAATTTAAAGGCCCTCTAAGATTAAAACCTTTCAAAGTTATAATTATGTCAAGACCCTCTAAAATTAAAATTGTTTCAATCTTTATTAATTCAAAGTCCCTATGAGATTGAAATCCTTCAAAGCTATAATTATGTCAAGACCCTATGAAATTAAAATCGTTTCAATCTTTATTAATTTAAAGGTCCTGAGATCAAAACCTTTCAAAGTTATAATTATGTCAAGACCCTCTAAAATTAAAATCGTTTCAATCTTTATTAATTTAAAGATCCTGAGACCAAAACCTTTCAAAGTTATAATTATGTCAAGACCCTATAAAATTAAAATCGTTTCAATCTTTATTAATTCAAAGTCCCTGTGAGATTGAAATCCTTCAAAGTTATAATAATGTCAAAACCCTATAAAATTAAAATCGTTTCAATCTTAATTAATTTAAAGATCCTGAGATCAAAACCTTTCAAATTTATAATTATGTCAAGACCCTATAAAATTAAAATCGTTTCAATCTTTATTAATTTAAAGGTCCTGAGATCAAAAAACCTTTCAAAGTTAAAATTATGTCAAGACCCTATAAAATTAAAATCGTTTCAATCTTTATTAATTTAAAGATCCTGAGATCCAAACCTTTCAAAGTTATAATTATGTCAAGACCCTATAAAATTAAAATCGTTTCAATCTTTATTAATTCAAAGTCCCTATGAGATTAAAACCCTTCAAAGCTATAATAAGTTCAAAACCCTATGAAATTAAAATCGTTTCAATCTTTATTAATTTAAAGGTCCTGAGATCAAAACCTTTCAAAGTTATAATTATGTCAATACCCTCTAAAATTGAAATCGTTTCAATCTTTATCAATTTAAAGGCCCTTTGAGATTAGATTAAAACCATTCAAAGCTATAATTATGTCAATACCCTCTAAAATTAAAATCGTTTCAATCTTTATCAATTTAAAGGCCCTCTGAGAGTAGATAAAAACCTTACAAAGCTATAATAATGTCAACACCCTCTAAAATTAAAATCGTTTCAATCTTTATCAATTTAAAGGCCCTCTGAGAGTAGATAAAAACCTTACAAAGCTATAATAATGTCAACATCCTCTAAAATTAAAATCGTTTCAATCTTTATCAATTTAAAGGCCCTCTGAGAGTAGATAAAAACCTTACAAAGCTATAATAATGTCAATACCCTCTAAAATTAAAATCGTTTCAATCTTTATCAATTTAAAGGCCCTCTGAGAGTAGATAAAAACCTTACAAAGCTATAATAATGTGAAGACCATCTAAAATTAAAATCTTCCAACTTTTATTAATTTAAAGGCCTTCTGAGATTAAAATCCTTCAAAGCTATAATAATGACAAGACCATCTAAAATTAAAATCGTTTAAATCTTTATTAATTTAAAGGCCTTCTGAGATTAAAACCCTTCAAAGCTATAATAATGACAAGACCATCTAAAATGATAATCGTTTCAATTTTTATTAATTTAAAGGCCCTCTTAGATTAAAACCTTTCAAAGCTTTCATAATCTCAAGACTCTTCTAAAATTTAAATCTTATTGGTTTTGACCTTCTAAATACTGTAGTACTGCAACCCTTACCCTACCTTTTCCCGAACCCATAAACTGAAGTCTAATCAGTGAAATTGTACTCGTATTGAAATGAATCAATAATTGACATCAACGCCTCTCTTTTATTTTCCAGTTAACTAAATGCCTGAGTGCTGACCATGGAAGTAACACTGACTCATAAAAGCTGAATTCTCAATCCAATTAATATTCAAAGAACGTCAACATTTGCAACTGACAAATTTACAGTCAAATTGTCTCGATTTAATACGAAATATTTATTTTGTATTAGTATATTATCACTCATTACATGGTGCTTGTATAAACAACTACCCATGGCCAACTCAAGTATATGTTTGAGTAACGTCAGAGAAATTATGAAAACAGATGAAAATTGATGACATTTGTCCTATTCATGAAAATTAGACAGTTAAAAGTTTTGTAAAGCCCTGTGACGTAAATGAATCAGGGTGGATACAACAAGGGTAATGGGTGTAGGGTACCCATTGATAGATCATAGAGGTTTATTTGGCATCACTGGTAACCCTGAAAACTTGGCTAAAAATCCAAGATGTATTGATTTATCATGAAAACTGACTGAGTTACTGCTTCGAATGTAAATGGAAAATGACTTGTAAACCAAAAAGAGTCATATTCGAAATTTTACACTTTCCCATACTCCGATCTTGTCCAACTTTTTGTATGTTGTAGCTTAGACTCAACCTAGCACAAAACTACCAAATAACAAAATGTTGCGATTTTGAGGGGTTCATTCAGTATATTGATCCGTCTATAATAAAAATCAGAGATTAATTGTCATAATTTGCCTTTTTTAATTCAACAGTTATGTTATCAATCGAAAACTAATGTTACACGAACATACTCGAGTTGGCTATGGATGGTGGTCTATGAAAATACTCATTCACAAAATATTATTTCTTTGTTTATTATCATATTACTGGAGATTATTGAATTGTTGAAATAAATAAAAATCTAATAAAAAAATAGTGTTTTCGAATCACGTGTTTTTCTTATTTGATTGGTGAACGAGCAGCATTTTCAACTTGTGTATATTGTGGTGACACACGAGGGGCGTTCAATAAGTAATGTCCCTGACCCACTTCCAGTTGTCTGGTCTAGATGAAATTTTGCATGTGTATTGAATGCCACTCGTATCTGTAAAACTTTCGGAAAACAATCAATCATTCGGCTAAAATTTAACAAGCAATTTAAACAATTATTTTATTATTGTTATAGATGTTCAGTATTAATCTTTTGTAAAATAAAATAAACAGGTAAGCCGCGTGAGGCTGTCATTTGATTATGTTAAAAGATCCAATTTTGAAGTCATAAATTCTAGTTGTATACATAGTTACAAAATGCTTTTCAACTTCTTACATTTTATAAAAAATGTAACTTTTGACTTTTGAAAAATCGTAACAATGTAAATACAATAACTAATAGAACGTATTGCATGTTTGAAAACATTTGGAAAATAAAGAATCAAATTTCCAAAATAACTTGCTTTGACGGAAACTAATGTAAAGTGATAGTAATCTCAGAGCAAGAATGAATTTATTATAACGTGTAGAAATCTGACCTACATTAAATGTCTTTTGGGGATAACATTTGACGCATGTCTTGCTTTGATGGAAACGAAAAGAAAGTAGCACTGACCGCTGAGCAAGAATATCTTTTTCTAACGTGTAGAGATCTGAACCTTTGTTAAATGTCATTTGGAGACATTAATTTGATACATGCCTTGTTTCGACAGAAATGAATAAAAGTACCACTGACAACTGAACACGAATGTATTATCATGTGTCGATATTTGAACATATATCAACTGTCATTTGGAGATAACAATTTAATGCTTTGATAGAAACGGAATAAAGTACCACTAATAACTGTACAATATTGTATTATAATGTGTCGAGATTTGAACATCTGTAAACTGTCATTTAGAGATAATAATTTAATTTAATGCTTTGGTAGAAACGAAATAAAGTACCACTAATCACTGAGCAATATTGTATTATAATGTGTTGAGATTTGAACATCTGTAAACTGTCATTTAGAGATAATAATTTAATTTAATGCTTTGGTAGAAACGAAATAAAGTACCACTGACCACTGAGCAATATTGTATTATAATGTGTTAAGATTTGAACATCTGTAAACTGTCATTTAGAGATAATAATTTAATTTAATGCTTTGGTAGAAACGAAATAAAGTACCACTGACCACTGAGCAATATTGTATTATAATGTGTCGAGATTTGAACATCTGTAAACTGTCATTTAGAGATAATAATTTAATTTAATGCTTTGGTAGAAACGAAATAAAGTACCACTGACCACTGAGCAATATTGTATTATAATGTGTTGAGATTTGAACATCTGTAAACTGTCATTTAGAGATAATAATTTAATTTAATGCTTTGATAGAAACGGAATAAAGTACCACTAATCACTGAGCAATATTGTATCATAATGTGTCGAGATTTGAACCTCTGTAAACTGTCATTTAGAGATAATAATTTAATTTAATGCTTTGGTAGAAACGAAATAAAGTACCACTAATCACTGAGCAATATTGTATTATAATGTGTCGAGATTTGAACATCTGTAAACTGTCAGTTAGAGATAATAATTTAATTTAATGCTTTGATAGAAACGGAATAAAGTACCACTAATCACTGAACAATATTGTATTATAATGTGTCGAGATTTGAACCTCTGTAAACTGTCATTTAGAGATAATAATTTAATTTAATGCTTTGATAGAAACGAAATAAAGTACCACTAATCACTGAGCAATATTGTATCATAATGTGTCGAGATTTGAACCTCTGTAAACTGTCATTTAGAGATAATAATTTAATTTAAGTCTTTGATAGAAACGGAATAAAGTACCACTAATCACTGAGCAATATTGTATTATAATGTGTCGAGATTTGAACATCTGTAAACTGTCAGTTAGAGATAATAATTTAATTTAATGCTTTGGTAGAAACGGAATAAAGTACCACTAATCACTGAGCAATATTGTATTATAATGTGTCGAGATTTGAACATCTGTAAACTGTCATTTAGAGATAATAATTTAATTTAATGCTTTGATAGAAACGAAATAAAGTACCACTAATCACTGAGCAATATTGTATTATAATGTGTCGAGATTTGAACATCTGTAAACTGTCATTTAGAGATAATAATTTAATTTAAGTCTTTGATAGAAACGGAATAAAGTACCACTAATCACTGAGCAATATTGTATTATAATGTGTCGAGATTTGAACATCTGTAAACTGTCATTTAGAGATAATAATTTAATTTAATGCTTTGGTAGAAACTGAATAAAGTACCACTAATCACTGAGCAATATTGTATTATAATGTGTCGAGATTTTAACATCTGTAAACTGTCATTTAGAGATAATAATTTAATTTAAGTCTTTGATAGAAACGGAATAAAGTACCACTAATCACTGAGCAATATTGTATTATAATGTGTCGAGATTTGAACATCTGTAAACTGTCATTTAGAGATAATAATTTAATTTAATGCTTTGGTAGAAACTGAATAAAGTACCACTAATCACTGAGCAATATTGTATTATAATGTGTCGAGATTTTAACATCTGTAAACTGTCATTTAGAGATAACAATTTAATTCAATGCTTATGTAGAAACGAAATAAAGTACCACTAATCACTGAGCAATATTGTATTATAATGTGTCGAGATTTGAACATCTGTAAACTGTCATTTAGAGATAATAATTTAATTTAATGCTTTGGTAGAAACGAAATAAAGTACCACTAATCACTGAGCAATATTGTATTATAATGTGTTGAGATTTGAACATCTGTAAACTGTCATTTAGAGATAATAATTTAATTTAATGCTTTGGTAGAAACGAAATAAAGTACCACTGACCACTGAGCAATATTGTATTATAATGTGTTAAGATTTGAACATCTGTAAACTGTCATTTAGAGATAATAATTTAATTTAATGCTTTGGTAGAAACGAAATAAAGTACCACTGACCACTGAGCAATATTGTATTATAATGTGTCGAGATTTGAACATCTGTAAACTGTCATTTAGAGATAATAATTTAATTTAATGCTTTGGTAGAAACGAAATAAAGTACCACTGACCACTGAGCAATATTGTATTATAATGTGTTGAGATTTGAACATCTGTAAACTGTCATTTAGAGATAATAATTTAATTTAATGCTTTGATAGAAACGGAATAAAGTACCACTAATCACTGAGCAATATTGTATCATAATGTGTCGAGATTTGAACCTCTGTAAACTGTCATTTAGAGATAATAATTTAATTTAATGCTTTGGTAGAAACGAAATAAAGTACCACTAATCACTGAGCAATATTGTATTATAATGTGTCGAGATTTGAACATCTGTAAACTGTCAGTTAGAGATAATAATTTAATTTAATGCTTTGATAGAAACGGAATAAAGTACCACTAATCACTGAACAATATTGTATTATAATGTGTCGAGATTTGAACCTCTGTAAACTGTCATTTAGAGATAATAATTTAATTTAATGCTTTGATAGAAACGAAATAAAGTACCACTAATCACTGAGCAATATTGTATCATAATGTGTCGAGATTTGAACCTCTATAAACTGTCATTTAGAGATAATAATTTAATTTAAGTCTTTGATAGAAACGGAATAAAGTACCACTAATCACTGAGCAATATTGTATTATAATGTGTCGAGATTTGAACATCTGTAAACTGTCAGTTAGAGATAATAATTTAATTTAATGCTTTGGTAGAAACGGAATAAAGTACCACTAATCACTGAGCAATATTGTATTATAATGTGTCGAGATTTGAACATCTGTAAACTGTCATTTAGAGATAATAATTTAATTTAATGCTTTGATAGAAACGAAATAAAGTACCACTAATCACTGAGCAATATTGTATTATAATGTGTCGAGATTTGAACATCTGTAAACTGTCATTTAGAGATAATAATTTAATTTAAGTCTTTGATAGAAACGGAATAAAGTACCACTAATCACTGAGCAATATTGTATTATAATGTGTCGAGATTTGAACATCTGTAAACTGTCATTTAGAGATAATAATTTAATTTAATGCTTTGGTAGAAACTGAATAAAGTACCACTAATCACTGAGCAATATTGTATTATAATGTGTCGAGATTTTAACATCTGTAAACTGTCATTTAGAGATAATAATTTAATTTAAGTCTTTGATAGAAACGGAATAAAGTACCACTAATCACTGAGCAATATTGTATTATAATGTGTCGAGATTTGAACATCTGTAAACTGTCATTTAGAGATAATAATTTAATTTAATGCTTTGGTAGAAACTGAATAAAGTACCACTAATCACTGAGCAATATTGTATTATAATGTGTCGAGATTTTAACATCTGTAAACTGTCATTTAGAGATAACAATTTAATTCAATGCTTATGTAGAAACGAAATAAAGTACCACTAATCACTGAGCAATATTGTATTATAATGTGTCGAGATTTGAACATCTGTAAACTGTCATTTAGAGATAATAATTTAATTTAATGCTTTGGTAGAAACTGAATAAAGTACCACTAATCACTGAGCAATATTGTATTATAATGTGTCGAGATTTGAACATCTGTAAACTGTCATTTAGAGATAATAATTTAATTTAATGCTTTGGTAGAAACGAAATAAAGTACCACTGACCACTGAGCAATATTGTATTATAATGTGTTGAGATTTGAACATCTGTAAACTGTCATTTAGAGATAATAATTTAATTTAATGCTTTGATAGAAACGGAATATAGTACCACTAATCACTGAGCAATATTGTATCATAATGTGTCGAGATTTGAACCTCTGTAAACTGTCATTTAGAGATAATAATTTAATTTAAGTCTTTGATAGAAACGGAATAAAGTACCACTAATCACTGAGCAATATTGTATTATAATGTGTCGAGATTTGAACATCTGTAAACTGTCAGTTAGAGATAATAATTTAATTTAATGCTTTGATAGAAACGGAATAAAGTACCACTAATCACTGAACAATATTGTATTATAATGTGTCGAGATTTGAACCTCTGTAAACTGTCATTTAGAGATAATAATTTAATTTAATGCTTTGATAGAAACGAAATAAAGTACCACTAATCACTGAGCAATATTGTATCATAATGTGTCGAGATTTGAACCTCTGTAAACTGTCATTTAGAGATAATAATTTAATTTAAGTCTTTGATAGAAACGGAATAAAGTACCACTAATCACTGAGCAATATTGTATTATAATGTGTCGAGATTTGAACATCTGTAAACTGTCAGTTAGAGATAATAATTTAATTTAATGCTTTGGTAGAAACGGAATAAAGTACCACTAATCACTGAGCAATATTGTATTATAATGTGTCGAGATTTGAACATCTGTAAACTGTCATTTAGAGATAATAATTTAATTTAATGCTTTGATAGAAACGAAATAAAGTACCACTAATCACTGAGCAATATTGTATTATAATGTGTCGAGATTTGAACATCTGTAAACTGTCATTTAGAGATAATAATTTAATTTAAGTCTTTGATAGAAACGGAATAAAGTACCACTAATCACTGAGCAATATTGTATTATAATGTGTCGAGATTTGAACATCTGTAAACTGTCATTTAGAGATAATAATTTAATTTAATGCTTTGGTAGAAACTGAATAAAGTACCACTAATCACTGAGCAATATTGTATTATAATGTGTCGAGATTTGAACATCTGTAAACTGTCATTTAGAGATAATAATTTAATTTAATGCTTTGGTAGAAACTGAATAAAGTACCACTGACCACTGAGCAATATTGTATTATAATGTGTCGAGATTTTAACATCTGTAAACTGTCATTTAGAGATAACAATTTAATTCAATGCTTATGTAGAAACGAAATAAAGTACCACTAATCACTGAGCAATATTGTATTATAATGTGTCGAGATTTGAACATCTGTAAACTGTCATTTAGAGATAATAATTTAATTTAATGCTTTGGTAGAAACTGAATAAAGTACCACTAATCACTGAGCAATATTGTATTATAATGTGTCGAGATTTGAACATCTGTAAACTGTCATTTAGAGATAACAATTTAATTCAATGCTTATGTAGAAACGAAATAAAGTACCACTAATCACTGAGCAATATTGTATTATAATGTGTCGAGATTTGAACATCTGTAAACTGTCATTTAGAGATAATAATTTAATTTAATGCTTTGGTAGAAACTGAATAAAGTACCACTAATCACTGAGCAATATTGTATTATAATGTGTCGAGATTTGAACATCTGTAAACTGTCATTTAGAGATAATAATTTAATTTAATGCTTTGGTAGAAACTGAATAAAGTACCACTAATCACTGAGCAATATTGTATTATAATGTGTCGAGATTTGAACATCTGTAAACTGTCATTTAGAGATAATAATTTAATTTAATGCTTTGGTAGAAACTGAATAAAGTACCACTAATCACTGAGCAATATTGTATTATAATGTGTCGAGATTTGAACATCTGTAAACTGTCATTTAGAGATAATAATTTAATTTAATGCTTTGGTAGAAACGAAATAAAGTACCACTAATCACTGAGCAATATTGTATTATAATGTGTCGAGATTTGAACATCTGTAAACTGTCATTTAGAGATAATAATTTAATTTAATGCTTTGGTAGAAACTGAATAAAGTACCACTAATCACTGAGCAATATTGTATTATAATGTGTCGAGATTTGAACATCTGTAAACTGTCATTTAGAGATAATAATTTAATTTAATGCTTTGGTAGAAACGAAATAAAGTACCACTAATCACTGAGCAATATTGTATTATAATGTGTCGAGATTTGAACATCTGTAAACTGTCATTTAGAGATAATAATTTAATTTAATGCTTTGGTAGAAACTGAATAAAGTACCACTAATCACTGAGCAATATTGTATTATAATGTGTCGAGATTTTAACATCTGTAAACTGTCATTTAGAGATAATAATTTAATTTAATGCTTTGGTAGAAACGAAATAAAGTACCACTAATCACTGAGCAATATTGTATTATAATGTGTCGAGATTTGAACATCTGTAAACTGTCATTTAGAGATAATAATTTAATTTAATGCTTTGGTAGAAACGGAATAAAGTACCACTAATCACTGAGCAATATTGTATTATAATGTGTCGAGATTTGAACATCTGTAAACTGTCATTTAGAGATAATAATTTAATTTAATGCTTTGATAGAAACGAAATAAAGTACCACTAATCACTGAGCAATATTGTATTATAATGTGTCGAGATTTGAACATCTGTAAACTGTCATTTAGAGATAATAATTTAATTTAAGTCTTTGATAGAAACGGAATAAAGTACCACTAATCACTGAGCAATATTGTATTATAATGTGTCGAGATTTGAACATCTGTAAACTGTCATTTAGAGATAATAATTTAATTTAATGCTTTGGTAGAAACTGAATAAAGTACCACTAATCACTGAGCAATATTGTATTATAATGTGTCGAGATTTGAACATCTGTAAACTGTCATTTAGAGATAATAATTTAATTTAATGCTTTGGTAGAAACTGAATAAAGTACCACTGACCACTGAGCAATATTGTATTATAATGTGTCGAGATTTTAACATCTGTAAACTGTCATTTAGAGATAACAATTTAATTCAATGCTTATGTAGAAACGAAATAAAGTACCACTAATCACTGAGCAATATTGTATTATAATGTGTCGAGATTTGAACATCTGTAAACTGTCATTTAGAGATAATAATTTAATTTAATGCTTTGGTAGAAACGGAATAAAGTACCACTAATCACTGAGCAATATTGTATTATAATGTGTCGAGATTTGAACATCTGTAAACTGTCATTTAGAGATAACAATTTAATTCAATGCTTATGTAGAAACGAAATAAAGTACCACTAATCACTGAGCAATATTGTATTATAATGTGTCGAGATTTGAACATCTGTAAACTGTCATTTAGAGATAATAATTTAATTTAATGCTTTGGTAGAAACTGAATAAAGTACCACTAATCACTGAGCAATATTGTATTATAATGTGTCGAGATTTGAACATCTGTAAACTGTCATTTAGAGATAATAATTTAATTTAATGCTTTGGTAGAAACTGAATAAAGTACCACTAATCACTGAGCAATATTGTATTATAATGTGTCGAGATTTGAACATCTGTAAACTGTCATTTAGAGATAATAATTTAATTTAATGCTTTGGTAGAAACTGAATAAAGTACCACTAATCACTGAGCAATATTGTATTATAATGTGTCGAGATTTGAACATCTGTAAACTGTCATTTAGAGATAATAATTTAATTTAATGCTTTGGTAGAAACTGAATAAAGTACCACTAATCACTGAGCAATATTGTATTATAATGTGTCGAGATTTGAACATCTGTAAACTGTCATTTAGAGATAATAATTTAATTTAATGCTTTGGTAGAAACTGAATAAAGTACCACTAATCACTGAGCAATATTGTATTATAATGTGTCGAGATTTTAACATCTGTAAACTGTCATTTAGAGATAACAATTTAATTCAATGCTTATGTAGAAACGAAATAAAGTACCACTAATCACTGAGCAATATTGTATTATAATGTGTCGAGATTTGAACATCTGTAAACTGTCATTTAGAGATAATAATTTAATTTAATGCTTTGGTAGAAACTGAATAAAGTACCACTAATCACTGAGCAATATTGTATTATAATGTGTCGAGATTTGAACATCTGTAAACTGTCATTTAGAGATAATAATTTAATTTAATGCTTTGGTAGAAACGAAATAAAGTACCACTAATCACTGAGCAATATTGTATTATAATGTGTCGAGATTTGAACATCTGTAAACTGTCATTTAGAGATAATAATTTAATTTAATGCTTTGGTAGAAACTGAATAAAGTACCACTAATCACTGAGCAATATTGTATTATAATGTGTCGAGATTTGAACATCTGTAAACTGTCATTTAGAGATAATAATTTAATTTAATGCTTTGGTAGAAACGAAATAAAGTACCACTAATCACTGAGCAATATTGTATTATAATGTGTCGAGATTTGAACATCTGTAAACTGTCATTTAGAGATAATAATTTAATTTAATGCTTTGGTAGAAACGGAATAAAGTACCACTAATCACTGAGCAATATTGTATTATAATGTGTCGAGATTTGAACATCTGTAAACTGTCATTTAGAGATAATAATTTAATTTAATGCTTTGGTAGAAACGAAATAAAGTACCACTAATCACTGAGCAATATTGTATTATAATGTGTCGAGATTTGAACATCTGTAAACTGTCATTTAGAGATAATAATTTAATTTAATGCTTTGATAGAAACGGAATAAAGTACCACTAATCACTGAACAATATTGTATTATAATGTGTCGAGATTTGAACCTCTGTAAACTGTCATTTCGAGATAATAATTTAATTTAATGCTTTGATAGAAACGAAATAAAGTACCACGGACCACCGAGAAAAATCTTGTAGAGATCTTAACCTATGTTAAATGTCTTTTATAGATTATAATTTGATGCACTGCTTGATTTGATGGAAAAAAGTACCATTGACCGCTAGGCAAAACTATATTTATTATAACGTCTATTAAATGACTTTTGGGGAATATAATTTGATGCATCTAAACTTTTGTCAAATATCTTTTTAGGAAAATAATTTTATGTATGTTTTCAAATGAAAGAAAAATACAACTGAGCAAGAATATGTTTATTAGCAGGTGTAGAGATCTGACATCTGTTAAATGTCTGTTAGGGATAATAATTTGATGCACGTCTTGCTTTGACAGAAACGATACGAAAGAACAACTAACCTCTGAGAAGGAATATATTTATTAAAATGTGTAGAGGTCGGATCAGGAATGTCTTATAACGTGTCGATCTAGCAACTGTCTCTATTTCTGAGATTAGGTGTTTTCATTATAGATTTCAGTGTTCAGACTGACTTTCTCATCTTGGCTGCCATACTCACAACGTTTCGGCCGTTGAAGATGATAGTCAAGAATGTAATTAGTGTGAAATGAGTGTGAAATGAGTGTGAAATGAGTGTGAAATGAGTGTGAAATTAGTATGAAATGAGTGTGAAATGAGTGTGAAATTAGTGTGAAATGAGTATGAAATGAGTGTGGAATGAGTGTGAAATGAGTGTGAAATGAGTGTGAAATTAGTGTGAAATGAGTGTGAAATTAGTATGAAATGAGTGTGAAATGAGTGTGAAATTAGTGTGAAATGAGTATGAAATGAGTGTTGAATGAGTGTGAAATGAGTGTGAAATGAGTGTGAAATTAGTGTGAAATGAGTGTGAAATGAGTGAAATTAGTGTGAAATTAGTGTGAAATTAGTGTGAAATTAGTGAAATTAGTGTGAAATGAGTGTGTAATGAGTGTGAAATGAGTGAAATTAGTGTGAAATTAGTGTGAAATTAGTGTTAAACTGCAGTAAAGTGTTAAGATAAGCCTATTTTAATCATTTCTTATTGTTGTAGATGATTATCAAAAAGTACAGCAAGAAATAAACCCGAATAGAAGAGAGCTTACATCGGCGCTCATTTCATTCTTGACTGATGAAGGTGATAAGTTTATCAAAGATTTCATACCCCATCCTCTAATAAAATAATATACTTATACTTGCTTCTAAATATCCAACCAAGACCCAGATTGAGACTACTCGCCAAAACAAGGGGGTGATGGTCCAGACAGACTGTTCCTGAGTTCGATACAGGACACCTGATGAAGGCCGGAGGGCAGAACGGCCGAAACGTTGTGAGCATGACAGCCAAGATGAGGAAGTCAGTCCGAACACTGAAATCCATAGTGTTAATCTAAACATTTGTTTAATGTATTTTAGTCATATTAATTTAAAGCATGTCTAGCTTTGAGTATTGATTTACTCCTCTCCAGGAGTTAGGCACAAGGCCAGTTTTTATCTTACTCCCACAAGTAAGATGTGACCCAAGGTCGGGTCGGGAAAGTGGGGTTTAAAAATTGCCTGGGCAGCCCCATCGGCATTCCCCGGTAGGGGCGCCTCAGGCAGTAAGTAATTAACTTACTCCTCCCCAAAGAGGGGAGGCGAAGCCTGGGAGGGTGGACCTCCTAGAACTGCACAGAACAGACCCATAGACCGGCGTAAATCAAACCCCAAAGGCCAAGACAATACCAGTCTATGGGGTGCAGTATCCATCGGAACATATACTACACTTTGATCTTAGCCAAAAGGCAGTAGAGATCTGATCTTCTGTTAAATATCTTTTGAGGATAATAAGAACCACTAACATTTGAGCAAGATTATATTTGTTATAACGTATAGAGACCAAATGTCTGTTAGATCTAATTCAAGATAATAATTTGATGCATGTCTTGGTTTTATGGAAACGAAAAAAAAAGGACTACTAACCTCTGAGCAAGAATAGAATCATGATGACGTGTAGATATCCTAAATGTCTTTTGGGGAGAATAATTTGATGCACGTCTTTTATGGAAACGGTAAAAAAAGTACCACTGATCTCTGAGTAAGAATATCATTATTATAACGTGTAGAAATCTAAACCATTGTTAAATGTCATTTACATTTTGTTTTAATGAAACGAAAAAATGTACCATTGATTTTTTTTGCAAAAATATATTTTTTTACGTGTGAAACTCTGTTAACTTGTTTTGGGGAATAATAATTTAATGCAGATTTCGCTTTGACAGAAACGAAAAGAAATAACCACTTACCTCTCAGCAATAATATATTTGTTATAACGTGTACATATCTGAACCTCTGTTAAATATCTTCTTCTTCTTCTTCTTCTTCTTCTTCATCTGATTTATTTTTAAACAGGCCTTTGATTAGTCCTCTATACCTGTCAGTCTTGATCAGAATCTTCCTATCTAGGCTCGACGGTCGCGAGGATCTAAGTTTGTAATCCCCAGGACTGAACGGTCATGCTTACACAGCTCATAACAAGAAAACTTCGGTCTTCCAGCCTGCCAACTTTTTTTTTAACTTAGTTCACTCCAAACAAGGCAGACCGCCACTGTAGACGTAAGGGGCTACTGAGAATTAGGGTGGAAGTTTTGGATGCCATCCTAAGTTGGGAGCTGTGCAGAGAGATAGCTGTTAACATTAGTTTTAAAATTCTGCATGTCGGTACAGTCGGGGAAACAGTGAGCAGAGTGAGTTCTATTTCGAAGTAAAAAACTAGTCAACAATAAGTGTTAGATGGATAGGTTCCGACCCAGAAAACAGCAATTCTTCTCCCTTTGTCAGAAACATCACTCATGGAATGTGAAGACTAAACGACAAAATTAGGGAAGCAAGAGTTACGAGGCTGTCGAAAGTAAACCCAAGTTAGTCACTTTCTGCTCTCCTATAAATGTTTAAATGTCTATGATGTTGAATTTGTCTTACCTTTAAACAAATAGGTCACTATACTCAGTTTGATCTTCCCAAACATCTCGTTACACAAGTATTGTTGTCACATCTGGACTGGTGTACAAACTACTAGTAACTTCCTCTTAGACAGAGTCCCAAAAAGAGTATGTAATCTAATAGGTCCTACACTGTTTAACAAGTTTCTGCTGAGAATGCTGCACTAGGTATGGTTTCTAATTCACAGTTTCAGTGGCAATGTGTCTTATTTTCGACGAATTAATATAGAAAAGAAATTAGAACAAGTACATAGAAGACATTGCCAAGGCTGCTGCAAAGATAGTGGTCTCTCTCTACCGGGATAGAAAGCTTCTCACACGTACGAGTGTCCTTTACCTCTACAAAACCATAATCCGTCTATGCATGGAGTATTGTTGTCACATTTGGGCTACTATTAACTTCCCCTTAGACAAAGTCCCAAAAAGAGCCTCTAATCTAATAGGTCCTACACTGTCTACCAAGCTCCAGCCCCCGTCCCATCGTTGTAATGTTGCATCCCTCTGCTTGTTTTACAGGTATTTCAATGGAATGTACTCCGAAAATGCTGCTCTGGTACACTCTCAACATAAATACACCCGGCCAACACGACAATCAGCTAAATTCCATCCATTAACCGTTGAGGTCCCCAGATGCCGTAGGGCTTTATAGTCTAATAGCTTATTTCCTCAAACTGCTAGCCCTGGGAATTCCATGCCTGCTCTATGTTTCCTTGTCTGTACCAACATGCATGAATTTAAATGTAATGTAAACAAACATATCGCTGCACACTTACTCACGTTGGGGCTCCCTATAAATCTAGCCCATAATTCTTGTTTGGTCTGAATAAAAGTTTTTAGAAAATATATTCTTTGCACACATATAGTTTTTGTAGGAAACATGTTCTATGAATGAGAAATGACCACGGCTATAGGTAAGAGGAAAACAGTCAGCAGGAAGAGAGTTTCACAAGCATGCAGTTCTTGGAAAGAAGCTACTGGAATAGGAAGTTGTATTGCAAAGAGCTCTCAAAATAGGGAATTGATGAAGACCACTAGACCAAAGAGTCAAACGAGCTGAAACAAAAACAGCAGTGAAGTAATCGCATAATTCTGAAGAACACATGCTATAATAGTATTTATAGAAAAGACTGAGACTAGCAACATCACACCTGTGAGAGAAAGGGTGCAGTGAATAAGTGTGTGGCCAACCAAATTACAGATACGTTTCTGCACCTTATCAAGACCCCTCAAATGGGACAGAGATTCACCAGCTAAAATATTACAACACTACTTGGTCTGATTGTATTTGTTTACATTAGACTCGAAGACAACTATGTTATAGTCAGCTGGGAAGCAGCTTTGTGGTATTTTGTTCCACATATAGAAGGCTCTAGGAAATAGAGTTCCACTTTGTCTTTGGTACAAAGAGGGAGAAAGGAAAGTTTTCTGCTGAAGTTGTATCCAGGCTGATTCTTGCTGAGAATGTTTTACAAGGGGGACGAGGGATTTGAGCTCAGTCGAGTTCCTAATATGAACATTACAATACAGTAGATAGATGCTAGCACCATCTCTTCTGTGTGACAGAGGGGATGAGTGAAGAGATCATTCCCCACTAGATTGCCAAGGCAAGAAAGAAGAACCAGATATGACAGCAGTACTCCATCTTAGTTGCTGTTTTTAATAACTATACCCACTTCATTATTTTCATTATATAGTGCCAAGAAACCTCACTGTCCTAAAAAATAATAATAATGAAAATGTCTTTAATAAAATTGTAAAAAGTGTTGATGAGATGACGTTGCATGTTTTAAAAAAAAAAACAATTAAGGAAATACTTGTTTTTAAATTGTCAATAATAGAGCTTTTGTTTCTTCCTCCAACTTTGTCTTCTTCATAGCAAGTCCCCTCCACCCCTATTAATAAAAGCGTGACACAAAAGGAACAGACTCGTGTATTACTGCAAGATTGTTGAATCTAGTGATGGAACGATTCCACTATTTTACCCGATTCCGAAACAATCACCGATTCCATTTTAAATTTCGATTCTAACACAATTACTGGTTTCGATTCTAAAATCGACTAAAAAAGTAGAATTTCATTTTTTAAATTTGATAAACTTCTTAATGTTTTCCTTTTATGTATCCAAGGTTTTGATGAATTCATTGTGAGATTTGCATCTATATTTTTCACTTGTGACATTTTTCTAATTGATCCACTTGTGCCCTTTTTGTTTGTGCCATTTTACCTAGCCATTTTCTCCCGGTGCCATTTTTACCTAAATTCATTATTATGATCTATAAATTTTAGATTTACTGGTAGCATACATCAATAAATATTTATCGTTTTATCATTGGTACCAGCTAGTGTTGGGACGATTAATCGGAATCGGGAATCGGGAAAATCGGAACTTTTGGGGTATCGGAATGCCTATTTTCTGATGCCCAATACGATTCTTTTAATTGTTTTTGTTTAAAACTTAATTTTCCATTGCTGCTACTAATGATAAAATGATGAATATTTATTGATTCTAAACTATCAGTAAAACTAAAATCTATAGATCACCACCCCAAGTGTATTGTTAGGTTCGCTAAAATATATGCGCACATTTCATAGGTGTTTACGGTAAAAAACAAACAAACAACATCCTTATAAATTCATATCTAGAGATTTTAAAAGAATCGGAATCGTTAATTGTATCGGAATCGGGAATTTAGAACAGAATCGGTAATAGTATCGAAATCTGAAAAAAATATTGGAATCGTCCCATTAGTATATATATATATATATATATATATATATATATATATATATATATATATATATATATATATATATATATATATTAGTACTTCATGTATCCACATAAAATATTATAAGGAGATATAATTTTTTATGTGTCAGTTTTCAGTATTTACTTCAACAGTGCTCGATACGTAAGTAGAGCTAGGTAGTAAGCTATGAAAATATATATGGCAATCAAGCTACACAGAGGCTCCCGTGTTTCATCCCCGGGGGGAATCGTCAGGCTAAATGCTATATATATATATATATATATATATATATATATATATATATATATATATATATATATTGTGTATTTTTTATGTAATTGTTTTTTTTTGGTGATTGCAGCGTTCGTTGTTTTTCCTTACTATTTCGGTTGTTTCACTCCCTGAGTGATTCAGATGCAAAAAAATGCATTATTAGTCGCCCTTAACTTTATGGGACGTATTTTTCGTTAATATATATATATATATATATATATATATGTTTTTATTCATTTTTATACGTACATAAAAGTAAGTAATGGACACGTGTTTCTGGCTCACAGCCGTCATCAGCATGGCTAACTTAGACAAGGATCGAACCTTCGATATTGATGTCTATAGTCCAGCGTCTTACCAATGAACTACAGTAGAAATATGTACGATTTTTATCACCTAAATACTTAATGTATTTTTTATGTAATTGTCTTAATTGGTGATTGTAGCGTTCGTTGTTTTTGCTTACTACTGTTTCACCCCCTGAGTGATTAAGATGCAGAAAAATTGCATTATTAGTCGCCCTTAACTTTATAGGACGCATTTTCTGTTAATAAATGCAAAAAACAGCAGTAGTAATAAAAAAAACAACGAACGCTGCAATCACCAATAAAAACAATTACATAAAAAATACATTAAATATTTTAACGAAAAATACGTTCTATAAAGCCGAGAACGTTGATGTACTTTAAGTCAGCCTCAACTATGCTCATGTGTGTTTAAATAATGGACGAGAGGCGACAGTGTTCCTATGTTACGTATCTCCATTGGGTGAAAGAATGAGCAGTTCGGATGCAGAAATTGATTCTATGCCGGAGAACCAACAGATACAGGATGCACCTCTCCGGTCTGACACTCCTCCTCCTAATTCCCTGTCGAGTGATATCGAAAACTCAATCGCCGAGAATTCGGTTTCTACTCCTCCTCGCCCCCCCCCCCCCCCACACACACACTTGAATGATCGCCAGAAGATGTTGATGTGCTGAATCATCGACGTTCTACTAGAATCCATCTAAGTCCCCGGTATTTAAGTGAAAACTATCAGCTTTGAACTTCTGTTTTTTTCTCTCTATTCTTTTTTTTCGGTTTAAGCAGGGATCCACTCTTGATAGTCCATAGAACCGTTCCTCCTAAGACAAACATACGCCCTTGGACTTTCCTGGGTGGTAGAGAATGTGATAAAAAAGAAAACTCTTCAATCTCCTTTTATGCTCTCCGGAAGTGAATTACTCCCCCTTGTTAATTATTTAATTAGACAGCCATTAGAGGCTCGATCCATGCGTAGTTCTTGGTAAAATAAGCCCTTTTCAGGCATACTCAGTCTTCAACTCATTCATTACACTATTCCACAGTTTAAAGGCTTATAAATTCATTACAAAAATAGTTAAATTCATTTACGAAGAAATGCTTGTTTCTTTAAAATGAAAATAAACATACATAAATTCATAATTAATTAATTTCACTTTTTTTTTCAAGAAAATATATTTTCCATAATATGACCGAAAAATATCTATAAATTGTTAGTTGACCTTTTATAATATAACTTTTGTGTATTTACATTTTAACCTCATGAATCAAATTAACGGTATTTTTAGGAATAAGCTTGCAGTAACAAAAGCTGTAAATGTCGAGAAATATCTATATAAACGACCTTAAATCGACGATATTTAATGAACTCTTCTGATAGGGGGATCTATACAGTGGCGTACCGAGGCAAAGTGCCGCCCGGGTCTCTATTCATAAAATTGGACCCCAAACGGTTTTTTTACAAACAAGTAATCACTTATCAAGGTCCAAACGCCACTCAAAAATAATGATTAATGAGTGTTAGGTGAACAGTGAGACAACACGGTTAGTGTTAGGTGAACAGTGAGACAACACGGTTAGGTTAGGTGAACAGTGAGACAATACGGTTAGGGTTAGGTGAACAGTGAGCCAACACGGTTAGGTGAACAGTGAGACAACACGGTTAGGTTAGGTGAACAGTGAGACAACACGGTTAGGGTTAGGTGAACAGTGAGACAACACGGTTAGGGTTAGGTGAACAGTGAGACAACACGGTTAGGGTTAGGTGAACAGTGAGACAACACGGTTAGGGTTAGGTGAACAGTGAGACAACACGATTAGGTGAACAGTGAGACAACACGGTTAGGATTGGTGAACAGTGAGACAACACGGTTAGGTTAGGTGAACAGTGAGACAACACGGTTAGGTTAGGTGAACAGTGAGACAACACGGTGAGGGCAAAAAGAAATTCAAAAAGTTATAATTATGCTGATTTAAAAAAGAATAAAAACAGCGAATTTAAAAAACAGAAAAAATAATTTTTATTTAAATAAATAAGCTGATAAACTGATTTATTAAATTTTGACTTTGCGAGCTTTTTTAAAAGCAAAGTAACTTATTATTTTCTTAAAGTCCATCAGCTCCACAGTTTAATATTTAATTGATACGAGCAACAAATTCGAAAGGTGATCTTGCGACATGCTCGATCTTAAATCAGTTTTAATAAGCTTTAGTTTTGAGAAGCTTCTGTCTGCAGTGCCAACAGAAACTGTAAGAGTCAAAAACATCCGCTGAGCAATAACAATATTTTGCACTGCTTCTTTCACTTGCCACAAATGAATCCATCTCAGCCATCCAATAGCTGATAATTTGGTCATAACTTTTTAGGCCCATACCACATTCTTCTTCGGAAGCTGCGGCTAGAAAGACCCGAATACGAAGAACTTCCAAAGGCAACATAAAAACATTTAAGTCCCAAGCGTATCCTTTGCCGAGACTATTCAATGTTTGTTGTAACTCCTCCTAAGTGTTTTCTAGGAATGCTGGCGACGATAATTCAGCGTATACATTTCGCATATGAAACATGAGGTCAAATCGTACTTCCAGTTCAGTCACAAACCAATCATGACACTCGTAAAGATCTCTTTTAACTTCTTGCCAAAACGTTTGATTATCTTCAGTTCCCAAGTTCAACTGGAATTCCTATTTCTTTGCACTTGGTTTTACTTAGATTAATCGATTCAGACACCAGAGCATTCCTGCTTCGGTTTAAAAAAAAGTGCGTTGCTTCCATGTGAGTTACGCAGACATCCAAACCAATGCTCGATTCTCGAACTTGCATTTAGGGCAAATTTATTTCTTGCAGAACTTTTTTTCAGAAATACCATTGCGACACGAAGGAGAATGTTGTACGTTAGAAATAAATACCTAGAATAATTGAATCTTGTTAAAAAATAATCACAAAAATACACATGTTAAAAAAGTAAAACAGGTCATTTTTAACATGATCTGCAAAGAGTAGAGATTGCAATCTCGAGATTATTTTCTCAATCTCAAGATTCGATATTAAGTCAAAGTCGAGATTTCCAGAACTGGCAATCATTTATCGATTATTAGGCATACTTGCTTTAAGAGCTTATGCATTCAACCCTGACATTATGAAATATATATCTTGGATATTATGGAATACATGTACAGTTCTTTGATTTATTTATAACTAGCATGACCTGTGCCGCGCCGTTGCCCGGGGAATAAATCAAAAACTTTCAGGCTCCAACATTTAACAACGGGAGTGAAGCGAATTACGGGTATTGTAAATATTTAAATATTTTTGTATTCTGGAATACTTCGTAGGTATTTAATTAAAAAAAACAGCAATATGTACCTTAAAGGTATATGCGAAACAAATTCCCCACTGTAAATTCTAAAATGAGTTTGTGTGTGTTTTGTTTGGTAATTGTTTTAACCAACTGTGTTTAAAGATTAAAAAGTGCTATCCGAAATTAATCTCCCATTGTAAATTCTGAAGTAATTGTGTGTGTGTTCGTTTGTTTTCGACCCGGTTTGACCGAAATCTAAAATAATTGTGTGGGTAATAAAACAAACCTATGTTACGTTAAAGTTTGTTTTGTTGGTGATGTAGAATAGTCGCCGTTTTGTTTTGTTTTTTCTTTAATCATAAAATTCCGGGATCCAACATTTAACTACGGGAGTGAGTCTATAATTTTTTAAAGGAAAATGGGGAGACGGGACACGAAAACGTTTATTAGGAAGCAAAATACGAATATTATTAATCTATATAATATAGTCGATTTTCATTTGGTGATTAATAATCAATCATTAATACCGGCTAAGATATACGACGACAGTGTTATTTCCTAGTTTAGTCACCGAAATTATTATTAGTTGTTTTACATTTCGCTATTATTTTCGCCGAACTTTGATATACTCATGTATGGTAGAATACTTCTTAAGTAAGGCAAGTAAAAAGACAATGAATATCTGTTCGTGACTATATGGAATCTTCTAGACACTATGTATAGAGGAGTTTACGATGAATTCTCGAGGCAGTGTCAGAGCGCTCTTTCTGTTACATACTATTCCGCACTTCTGTAAAAACACACTCTTGTAAATATACCACCGTATTGTATGGCGACGAAAACCCGAACTTATTCGGACACAAAATAACTTGGATTTATGTTACACACAACGAACACTTGTACTTATGTCAGATACAACAAAACAGTTACTACACTTAAATGGTTGGATTTTCGAAAAAAAAAGATTTAAGTGGTGTGCTCGGAAATATTTTTAATAAAATAGAGCCAAAATTTAAATCTGTACTGGATTTTAAACGCACAATATGTGCCAAATTTGCGATAGGAAAAACACTAAATAGGATTTTAAAAGTTTCCCTTCTTGAGTAGGACAATAAAGATTTCACATCGAAGAGTTGAAATTTAAATCGTTAGACCACGGAGAGAAAATAAAATGAAAGCTCAACAAAATGTTCTGTTGATTTTTCTCCGAGAATAAGTTTGAACGAACTTATTTTTTTCTCGCCAAGAAATTAAGAATTTATCTTCTAGTGAGAAAAGTTACGACCGTATAAAAACAGAATTAAAACAAATCAAAAATGAAAAATATACACGAAAAAGGCGGTAGCCTATTTAAAGTACCGATAAATGGAAGAAATTAAAAGGGCTATGTTGGAAATTATTAAGCACCTACAAGAACAACAACTTAGAATAGAAGAGAAATTCCGAAAAAAAATACAGCACATGGAAAAATAACAAAAAGTTATAGAAAGGTAATTGCCGCGAATGAAAAGATTTGAGGAAATGTTTCTTCATACCCAACAGAAATGGAAAAATCTTACGCAACATTGAATAAGCGTCAAAATGGTAAAAATGGAAGTTCCTTTTCACAAAACGCTATCGATAGTTTTACTACGAAATTACGTTGGCTTCGTATTTCATACGATAAGTAGATCTTTGTAATACGGACTATGCAACTGACACATATTTTAAAAGGTTCGTTTGCTATTAAGAGAATTAGGTACGGTTTAAGATATAAAACTTATCAATTATATATTGCCACACAAAAACAGAAATCTTACATTTGTTGAAACGATACAATTATTAACTAAATTATTTACCCCAAGCACGTCTCCTTTTCACAAAAGGTGGAAATGTATGAAACTTTCGCTAGTGTAGTTAATAGACACTGTCATGATTTAAATTTTTGGAGTTTAGCGCTAACAATTTTAAATGCCTAATCTTTTCTCAAGGGATAGTATCGAATACAGACACAGAAATCAGATGAATGGTTCTTAATAAACTAGCGAATTTCACACTTCAACATATTGCAGAGGACTGTCAATGTTTTATTAGTGTTCTCCAAGATTCAAGAGACATTGAACAAAGTACAGAGTCACATATTAGAAAAATCTACAAATAAAACTTTAATTCACTAACTAAATTTGATAAACGAAAGAAAAATAATATGCCTCCTAAACCGTGTTTCTGTTTAGGGCAATTGTATTTTTACAAAGATTATCCATATCAAATAAACAAAAGTGTTTTATTTCCGATCGCATGTGGCACAAATGTACACACTGCAGAGTTTTAAAAAAAATATTTAGAACGTTATTGAAATTGCTAAAATGGACGAAGTTGAAAATATCGGGAACTTTTTGCAAGTAAGAATATTGAACAAAAATTTAAAATTAAAACTTGACTCCGGCTCAGATTTCTAGACAATAAATCTTCAAACGTAGAAAAAATGAAAAACCAACTTTGATGAGAACTAAGTAAATAGTTAAACCTTCAGGGCGAGCTAATCGCTGACGTTACATTTAAAGGAAAAATTGAAACTTGTAAATGTTTATGACGAACAACTCAAACAATCTATTTGGCACGAACTTGGTGAAGTTTCAATTATTCAATATGCCCATAAGTTCCTTCTGTCAAAATATACAAAATGTAAATTCCGAAGCAGCGAGACATAAGACAAAATCATAAGAACACTTTTCGGAATTTATATTTACTGGTAGGCTGGGAAGATTAAAAAAATACTGCCAAGTTTGAATTAAAAACAAAAATTCAACCAGTTGTTAAAAAGAAATATTCTAGTCGAGTCATTAACGTAAACTGACGATGAATTAAATAGACTCGAAAAAATGGGAGTATTATTAAAAGTAGAGTACAGCGAGTGGGTTACGTAAAACAAAGTAAAGCGATCCGTGTTTGTGCAGATTTCTCCACAGGATTGAACAATGTACTAAGGATTGCCACTACCCTCCCTCATTCAGAAGAGTTTTCGCTAAACGCAACGGGGGATATTTTTCAACGGTTTATTTAAGTGATACTTATCTACAAACATCTGTGGACATGGAGTGCTCAAAGGCACTTTGTATAAATACTAATAGGATTTTGTACAACTTTGAACGATTAACAGCTATTTTTCAACAAGTAATGGACACATTGTTTCACGGACTGGATTTGTGAAAGCCTACCTGGATAGCATTCTAGTGATCAGTAAACACACCGATTAACACAAATCGCAAGTATTTAAAAACAATCCTGGACTATTAATTTAAATTGAAAAGGGGAAAATGCGCTTTTTTTCCATGAAGAAAATAACATATCTTGGTCAAATTATAAACAAAGATGGTAAACGACCAGACACATAGCGAGTGAGTGCAATATGTTGGGTTCGGAAAATTCTCGTCACTACAAAGTTTTTTGCTTAGCAAACTATTGCACTCTGTTTATTTCGAACATGCACAATTTGCGAGCGCCTTTTAATGAACTATTAAAAAAATATTGTGTCTGGACGACAGAATACCAGGAGGCATTTGAAAATATATCCTCACATCGGAATTATTTTTTGATGCACTACAATCCAGATCTCAGAATCATTGTAGTTACTGATGTTAGCTCGTACGGCATTGTAGCTTGCATATTACACAACATGGAAGACGTATCGCTAAAACTTATTGCTCATGCGTCTCGTTCATTACTACTTGCAGGAAAAATATACTCAAAAATACAGAAGAAAGAATTAGGTATTATTTTGGCAGTCACCGAATTTCATCGTTTTGTTCACAGAAGACATTTTGTGTTGCAAACCAACCACTACTGCTAACGATTTATGGGTCAGAAAGGGATTACCAACGCATCATGCAAACGGACTACAGAGATGAGGGACCATTCTCCTCATTTGCAATGATAAAATGGAGTATAGCTCATCGTCAATAAAGCAATCATGCTGACGTATAATCTACACTTACCCCAAAAGATGCTGACCCCCTTGAAGACACCCTACAAACTGAAGTAGAAGTAAAACATACATTGTATAACGCCATTAGGGAGTAAACAACTATCTTCTGGTAAAATTCGAAGAAATAAAAAGGCGCTAGACGACCATTTCTTAAATAACATAAAAATTAAAAGAAAAGAAAAACACCCACAAATCTTGGATGCGTATTCAGTATGTGATAAAGTAGTTAACAATATTAAATGGAATGTCACCCGGGAATTCCGAGAAGGAGAAGTCATGTGTATTGGACAACATAGACGAAGACATTGAAAATGCAGTGAAATATGCAAAGTTCAGACCTTGACCGAAAACTGACGAACCGTAGTTTAGGAACCACATAGATTTTGCTGGCATCTCGTACTCCGACCGTGTCACAAACGAAGGAGTTCGCGCGCTAATCAATGCAAATCTGAACAACTACGAAGATTTGCTGACAACTGTAAGAAAAAGAAAGCTTGGATGGTATGGTCACGTGACAAGGTCTCTCCAAAACCATCCTGCAGGGAGCAGTGCAAGGCAAGAGAAGGAGAGGTAGACAACACAAAAGATGGACGGACAACATCAAAGAGTGGACGGGCTACAACTTCGCTACAACCCAGTCCATTGCCCATGACCGTCAGAAGTGGAGACAGCTGGTGTGGAGTTCATTGGTGGAGCGCCCCTACGACCCAGGAGGGGGTTAAGGGACGAAGTCAAGTCAAGTCAGATTTTGCTGGATGGTTTCTATGAACTAATAGTGGTGGACAGTTTCTGGAAATGGCCGGTAATATGAAAATGTAACAAAAACAGTAACACTTAGCTTTTTACATGAATTGTTGTCGTGCAGGACGGTTCATCGACACGTTCAACAAGTGCTGAAAAAAACGAGGGGTACACCTACTGAACCGCCATTCAAGAATTTTTGCAGGATAGCTTCAAATAGCAATGTTCCATATTTTATGACGCAAACAGAATCAATGTTTACAAGAAAGATCAACACAGTGTTTAATAGACAATTTATAACTAATGTAAAACTAGTACATAAAAGTGTCACGAAGAAGCGACCCTTCAAATTTGGAGATACGGTTATTTTTCGGATGTGGTAAGAAAAGATAGTGGATAAAAGGATTGGAAATATGATTTACATGGTAAGGAGACCCAAGTTTACCATCAAAAAGCACATGAACCAGATGCGGTAACAGTATTCAGATGCTGTGGATAATAATACTCAAGAGGACGGACTAATGGGTGTCGTGTTCAACAAATTTGTGATTCCAATCCCGCAAACAGGTTCCAAACAGCGAAGATAAAAATGAAAACGTAAGATTACAAACTTGATTGTAATAAACAATTAAAGGAAAAAGTATGGACTCCATACGGAGCAAGGCTTAAAAGGGGTTAGGGTTAGGGTTAGGGTTACGGTTAGGGTAAGGGTTAGGGTTAGGGTTAGGGCTAGTGTTAGGGTTAGGGTTAGGGTTAGGGTTAGCGATAGGGGTTAGGGTTAGGGTTAGGGTTAGGGTTAGGGTTTAGGGTTAGGGTTAGGGTTAGGGTTAGGGTAAGGGTAAGGGTTAGGGTTAGGGTTAGGGTTAGGGTTAAGGTAAAGGTTAAGGTAATGGTTAGGGTTAGGGTTAGGGGTTAGGGTTAGGGTTATGGTTATGGTTAGGGTTAGGGTTAGGGTTTAGGGTTTAGGGTTTAGGGTTAGGATTAGGGTTATGATTAGGGTTAGAGTTAGGGTAAGGTTTAGGTTAGGGTACGGATTAGGGTTACGTTTAGGGGTTAGGGTTAGGGTTAGGGTTAGGGTTTGGGGTAGGGTTAGAGTTAGAGTTAGGGGGTTTGGATTAGGGTTAGGGTTAGGGTTAGGATTAGGGTTAGGGTTACGAGTTAGGGTTTAGGGTTAGGATTAGGGTTAGGGGTTAGGATTAGGGTTATGGTGTGACTATATGAACTCTTCTAGACACTATGTATAGAGGAGTTTACGACGAATTCTCGGGAATAGTCTCGGAGAAGTCTTTCTGTAACATACTATTCTGTAATTCTGTAAATAAACACTATCTTAAATATACCACCATGTTGTCTAATTCATTATCGGCCCTTCAAGGTCACAATAAACTCAAATAACATTAAGGACCAATTAAGTAATGCTTTCTTTAAAACAGAACAGCAGTGCATTTGAGTCAATAATTGAAAGTTCCATTTTACCTGAAACAACTGTGAAAGTCAATCGACGAGATGTTTTTTTTTCTTCTCGCCGGACAATAGACGTTGAATTTTTAATGGAAAACATTTAATTTCAATTTTTGAAATGCCATATAAACGAGGGTAGCGCCCAGTTAATATGTGAATTTAAACCATGTGTACACTTTAGAGGCTTGTTTCTGAACGGATGGAATTTTGCCGTCCCTCTCTCCTTGAGTCTATAATTGCATAGGTAATTACTTTTTGATGTTCTGATTGTGTTGTTTAGGACGTTTTTATTATTGGAATCAGAATTGGTAATTGTATCGGAATCGAGAATTTAGAACAAGATCAGTAATTGTCTCTGAATCAGGAAAAATATTGGAATCGTTTCATCACTAGTATCAGCAATGGAAAATTAAGTTAAAAAAAAACAAAAAAATAATTGCAATAATTCGTTTTGGAATCGGAAATTGGACTCATTTTTTTTTCGGAATCCAATACCGATTCCCATACCGTAAAAATGTCCGATTTGTCCGATTCCCGATTCCAATTAATCGTCCCAACACTAGTTGAAACGTCTCTTATATATATTTGTTAGTCAGCTATTAAGATCGATTTTAATGATTGCGGACATTATTTAATCAATTATATTGTCATATAATTTCTATGATGTTCCGACGAAGTAAAACCATTCCTGACATGAAGAATTAGTAATTGTTTTGAGTGACCAATGAGTTGTTCTCTTTAAGAAAAATTATTCGAAAATTTCTTCTATTTATCACACCTATGTTACCATCAAAACGGTTTGTTGTTATTTAAATTAATAATACAACATAGTCTTTTCAAATACTGTATATATATACATATATATATATATATATAATATTTATAAATAAATATCAATTATATATGTATATAATTCTACAATGAACCCTAGAGATCACATAAATGCAGCCCCTAATCAAACTCCACAACTGAGCATTACGACTAATTTGCACCATCATTCTATACCTAATAATCCTACTATCCATCTTCCACCTCTGCAAGCCGATAATGACCTTCCAATGGTAGTTAACAATAACGCTAACAATAATATACAATTAATTAACCAACCTAATCCATATCATGAAAATACAGTAAATAGAAGTAGACCAGTGAATAGGAATATAAATGGCTCAGGAACAATAGTAAACCCTAAGATACACACTTATATTGGGGCGACAGCAAATTTAATTAAAACCCGCATATCTATGCATAATTACTCATTTAATAACGATGTCGGCAACAACAAAACATCACTGACCACTTTAGTTAAAAACTTAAGATCCAATAAAATTCCACACAATATAAAATGGTCCATCCTACAAAATCAAACTCCTATAGCCCGGGATCTAGATTTTGCGGTTTATGCAATTCCGAAGCCGTAATGATAGCCATTGCACCTACACGTTTAAATCTGATCAATTCTAGAAGTGAATTAGTCTCCAAATGTCGACATAGAAGAAAATTCAAGTATGCGCAGTGGAAACAACCACCAAATCCACTGTAACTGATTGAGTGAGTGTCGGGACCGGGGGTGTCCAGTTTTGGAGATGTGTTCGTTAAATCCTCCCTGCCTAAACGGTTAGACTCTGAAAATGCCTATATACCCCATTAAATTTTTTAAGTTGTAAAAGTCTAAATATTTAAATGTTTAAACTCTAAATATTTTTATAATTTCTTAATTAGGAAAAATTCAATCTTAAATTAAATTAAATTTCTTAAACATTTTAATTTGATAAAATAAAATCTTAAATTAAACTATTAAATTATTAAATTCTAATTACTTTAATAACTTCGTAATTATTCATTTCATAAATCTTCTAAATTATTTGAAAGGGCAGGATCTGTGAAATTTGTTGTTTTATGGTTAGGCCAGACAGTTTGGGTAGATACGTGGGATGGGATTGCAATTAGAGGCTTTGACCTAAATTTACACACCATTTCCTGTTTGACCTGATTTAACCCAGACAAGTAACATCCGGTATCAGTTGAATTGATTTAATATATCTGTCGGTGTCTGGTGACATTTTCTTCTTTGTTACATTCGAAATATAACATCCGCTCGGGTAACGTCGTTTGAAAAAGAAGACAGTCTGCGACTTTAGTATTGCATTCTGATCGGCGAGAAAGGGTTCTGTTTACTTGGCTTGCGGGAAAGTTATTACTTTCAAATTTAACGTTATCCATTGAAATAATCTTCATCGGACCCGGAAGAAGAAATGGCCGAATATATTGACTCGGTTTGACTTAATTCTGATCAAATCGGATTTAGCGAATTTTGGTTTGTGCTACTCTGGTCAAATCATTTGACTCCTGAATGTTGAACTTTATGATTTCAACACAAAGTGAGTTTATTGAACTTTTATTTGATTTGGTTCATTTATCATTGTATTAATTAACATAAACATTGGATGCATTTTCACTTTAATTTACTGCATCGATTGCAGACGCTTTTCCCGACTGGATAGCTTTTTCGGTTTTTCAGTTCTTTCATTTTTTGCGCCTTTGGACTGTTATTCAATACCTGGATCAATCTTCAATCAATTTCTTGGATATCTTTCCTGAATATGTTTTAATTTGTATGACTTGGATGGATTTTATAACTTTAACAAATAAGTATGTTTTTGGCTTGATATATTTGATGTGTTATGTACTCTTATGTATTTTTGTATATATTTTTATATATTTTCAAAGTGTAATTTTATCACTTGCAGTAACGTCACTGCGGCAATGGTCCTCTGAGGAGAAGAATTATCTTTGAAAACTCATGAGTTCATACTTTACCTGAATTTTGAATTCTAATAAAATTTGATTCGCACCATATTTTATTATTTCATTTCATATTATGCTATATATATATATATGGGAAATGAAAAAGGAATAACCAAAAGATGTTTTTTTATATTTATCAATGTTTCGTCTTTATTTATAAGACTTCCTCAGGATGATAATTTTAAGAAAAATGTCATGCAAGTACATGAAAATATTGGGTTGACATGATGGGTTAATGAGAAGAAAGTAGTAGCCACTACTGGGAGCGCTCCCAGTAGCCACGGGTACTACTTCTTCTCATCAACCCATCATGTCAACCCAATATTTTGATGTACTTGCATGACATTTAAAATTATCATCCTGAGGAAGTGTTACAAATAAAGACGAAACGTTGATGAATATACAAAAAACAAACATCTTTTGGTTTTTCCTTTTTCATTTCCCATTACGTCTCATATATATATATATATATATATATATATATATATATATATATATATATATATATATATATATATATATATATATATATATATATATATATATATATATATATTATGGTTGAATACATTCCAATGACCAAAGAAAAAACAGTCAACAATCATAATTTTTATTTATTTATTTTTTCTTTATTACGGGGAATGCCTATGTTTTTTCGTTTTCGTCTTACACGCGTTTCACAACCTGGTAAGAAAAATATAGTTTTTTCTTTATCAAAGCTGCTCTCCAGAGACAATCATTTAGCACTAAAAAACAAGCACATTATACCAAAACAAATAGGAAGAAAGGTGAGAAGGGAAGAAAAAACACACAAAAAACACTTAATTAAAGAAAATCACTTCAATCAACTGACACAGCGGAGGCCGATTCTCAATCCACAATACCAGAGTGTCCTACATTCAAACTCGTCGATGTAACATTCACAGGTAATATTAATTCATCAATAAAATAAGAACAACACGAGATTCGGATAAAATATTTTCAAATGGATTTTATTGTTTCAACAAAGCTGTTTTTAAGAAAAGTTTTGTTTTCGAATATTTAATCATCTCAACTATTATTATTAACAATGAATAACCATTTTGTGAAATGGGTATTTCCACAGCCCACTACCCATGGCCAACTGGAATATGTTCATGTAGTTTAAGAACTTATTAAGATAGCAGAACATTTACATTTGCTGACTGTATTTTTTTTTACTGATAAGTCACTCCTTATCAAGGCCCAAAGGCCACACGAGGATGAGGGTCAATGAGTTTGCCAGGTGGACAGTGAGACACGACGTAATAATTATTTCTTTATGGAAATAACGCCAGAAGCCACTTGATGTAAAGAGCTAAAAAGAAAAAAATAGGATTATCGCAAAGAACAGGAGATGCCTATTCACTTTAGTCTTGAAAAGACCAAAGCTATAGATAGGTGGAAAACAGTCAGCAGGAAGAGAGTTCCATAAGCTTCAGTTCTTGCAAAGAAGCTACTGGAATAGAAAGCTGTATTACAATGAGGTATCAAAACAGCAAATTGATGAAGACCACTAGACTAACGAGTCAAACGAGCTGGAACAAAAGAAGCAGGAAATAGATAAAATAATTCTGAAAAACACATGCCATAATAGTATTTATAGAAAAGACTGAGACTAGCATCATCACGTCTGTGAAAGAGCGGGTGCAGAGAAGAAGAAACAGTGAGGCTAATCAAATTACAGATACGTTTCTGAATCTTATCAAGAACCCTCAAATGGGACAGAGATTCATCACCTAAAATATGACAATCGTACTCCATACATGGTCTGATAGTAGATTTGTAGGGATAGAGATTAGCCTCAAGTGTGAGAAAGTGTTTGGAGCGATAGAGAGAACCGACTTTACGAGAAGTAGAAAAAATAATGGATCTAATGTATGAACTCCAATAAAGATTTAATGAGAAAGAAAAACAAAGAAGTTCTAGAGTCGATTTCTCCTCAAGAGTAGAGCCATCCATGAGAATCTCAGGAAGAAAAGGCACACGCCTACGATTGAAAGACACGAGCTGAGTCTTAACGGGATTAAACGAAACAAGCGATTTCGTACCCCAATCCACAACTGAACCCAGCTAAACTTCTAGATCAGCTGCATATTTCGACTGATCCGAGGAAGATGGAAGAGAAGCAACACTAGAATAGATAGTGGTATCATCAGCATAGATGATAATTTTCTGAACAATATTCCCAGGAAAGTTATTGAGAAAAAACAGTGTTGGGCCTAGAATAGAGCCATGAGTAAAACCAGCATTGATAAGAAAAGAGAATGAAGAGAAACCATACAGAGTTACCCGCAAGGTTCGATCAGACAAACAAGACCCAATAATGACAAGAACTAATAATACCATAACACTGAAGATTGTGTTGAAAACCAAAATGCCACACTATGTCAAACGCCTTCGAAATGTTAGTGTAATTTAGGAGAGGGTAACCTCTCCTAAATTACACTAACAGACCCATCGAGTTACAACTGATAAAGAAAACCACGAAAGCCATGCTGAACATCACTAAAATACCTAGATAAACAACGAATTGACAGACATCACTAGGCAAACGAGCTAAAGGAGCTGTAACCAAAAAAACCCTAACCCTAACCCTAACCCTATCCCATCGCCGCAATGTTGCATGCCTGTGATTGTTTTATAAGTACTTCAATGAAATTTTCTCCAACAAGCTAGCTGTTCTGGTGTGTAATTGACGTAAACACACCCGACAATCAGCAAAATCACGCCCCTTCACTGTTGAAGTCCCCAGATGCTTCTTTCCCAGAACTAATAGACTTCGAAATTCTCTCTTTACTCCTGTAAAAACATGTAGAAATTTAAATGTAATGTGAACAAACATCTTGCTGCACAAATCCTCATTTAGTATCCCCGTATTAATTCTCTTACACCTCAATGTGCTTTGTTTGGGGTGAATAAAGTTCTTTTAAAAAGGTATAGAAATTATCCACTAGTTTTGAATTGCCAAGATAAACGTAGATTCTAGAGCAGGGGTGGGCAAACTTTTCAGAGCAAGGGCCACATTTAAAAAAAATCAAATTTTACTGGGCCGCATAGTATATTTTCCACTATAATTGATATCTGAAATATCCGAAATAAATGCATTTCAAAGTGAAAATGCAATCATTTTTCATTTACTAGCATTTTAAAGTACTCTAGAGGATTCACATGAAATGCATTTGAAAAAAAAAACATTTATTTGAAAAAAAAAAGAAGAAAAGTAACTATATTTAAGAAATTGAAAAATAAATTATTTTTTTTATTAATCAATAATTTTGAGTAGAATTTCAAAGTACACATATAAATTATCTAAAAAAAAATGTTTATATGTTAAAGGAGAAACTTCACATGAAACACATTTGTTTGAAAACAAAGTAACTCAATTTAAAGGAAAGATTGAGATAAAGACGTAGAGAAAGAGAGATAGATAAAAAAAGAAGAGAAGAGCCATGTTGTCCGAAAAAAAGGGCAGTGAAAGAAAGAGAGTGAGTGAGAAGAACAATTTGCCGATTACTTATATTCCGATTTTACAATACTGATTGTAGAATACTTTTGGGCATTCAATATTCAATACTTTGGAGGGCCGCATAAACTCATTTGGCGGGCCGCATGTGCCCCGCGGGCCGTAGTTTACCCACCCCTATTCTATACTCATAGCAGCTATTGGCTAATTTTGATGCCTAAAACAATCGTCAGCAAATTTCATCTGTTTTCATAATTTCTTGAAAGTTACACCAACAAACTTGTGTCAGCCATGGGTAGTCATCTATACACGCACTATGAGATGAACAATAAGATACTACTTTAAGATAAATACTATTTTATTAAATTGATACTATTTGACTACATATTTGACTATTTGACTATATATTTGTCTACTACAAATGTTGCCGTTGTTTGACTTTTATTTGGATGGAGAGTTCAGCTTTAGTCGGTCAGAGTTTCTCAGGCTGGGGTGAAGCATTTAGGTTCAGGTTCTGAAAAATAAAAAAAACGATTTCAATTATTTAGTCAATCCAATCCGAGCACAATTTAACTAATCGGGGTCACACACACACGCACGCACACACGCACACACACACACACGCACACACACACACACATATATATGTATATATATATATATATGTAGTAAGTAGTAAGTTGTGAAAATATATTTATAGCAATTAAGCTACACAGAGGCTTCCACGCTACATCTCCGGGGTAAAGCGTGGAAGCCTCTGTGTAGCCTAAGGACCATAAATATATTTTTATTACTTACAACCTAGCTCTACTCACGTATTGGCCACTGTTGAAGTAAATAATAAATAATACATATTGACTGCTTTCCGGATATTATCTAGACGTATGAAAGCCTTGAAAATATACCATGATTTCACAAATGTTCATTTTCAGTTTTCGATTGTTTTTTTTCTTTTTTTCACTTTATTCTTTCCAAATATAGTCTGAGGGATGGATCAGATTTTTTTTCCGCCTAATGAGATCTTAGTTTTTAACAGCTGTTGATCGATAACATCGACATGCCAGTGTCTCAGATTATGTACATGTCTGTATAAATAAAAACAATCATATATATCAAAGTTCTATTTGATATTGAGCACACTTTATGAGCCCGGTTAAAATTCTTTGGATTTTTATATTGTTGATATTTTCTTTACCTGGATTACTATATATATATATATATATATATATATATATATATATATATATATATATATATATATATATATATATATATCCAGGCAGCATTTTCTCTTGCAGGCAAGTATTGTTGAATATAAGAGACAACTCGTGTCTAGATATCCTTTGGTAGATCCTTTCAATAGTCCGAATCAGGATCTTAGTTTCGAAGGGGAATTAGCTGATGAATTTGCCATAGTTTGGATTAGTCTCCCAAGTACTTTCAGACCACTGCAGGTCCATCTTCAGGGGAATGAGGTTAATCAGGTACAGACCGTGTTAGTATTGTAGAAGGTTTTGGGTGTTAATTATGTACTAAGTACGAAACTATATTTAGAGCTATAGATATTTTAGAATGTTATTACTGATATATATATATATATATTGGTTATACATTTTTTAATTAGAAGAAAAAGTCATAAAAATATTGTACACCGATACATATACCTAATTGACAATAATTAAAAAAATAGACTCATTATTTACTATCAGAAATTACAGGCTCAACATCTTGTAGCTAAAACCAACTCCACCCAAGCAGTAAAACATTAGAAGGAACCAATGTTATTTCTAAGTTTAAATGCCTTTTACGAGAATGCAACTTCCATAATACTAATAATAACAATAAAGCTACTGCCATATCCCGTCGACTCAGCATGCATCTGGTAAACTTTAGCACAATTTACAAGCATTTACAAAAACACAACTACCCCGTCTTATTTAAGACAAGCTTCAGTTAATAACAGGGAATTAAATATATTCTGAAACCAATTAAATCTTTTTTTTAAATACACGAAGCTATCTTTATTAAAACCCAGCAATATAAAATAAATAATATTACGTATGAAACCAGTAACACGATTTTAAGTATTTCATGTAATACAATTGATCCTGTGACGCTAATTTCGGAATTTAAATTGTTAACGTTTATCCTGGTTCGTTCCGATTTCCTGTGCGCATTCCCAGATGCTGTTTTAAATTCTCTTCTTTTTTGTTATGTTAAGATGATTCGACAAAGAAACGAAAACGTTCGTGATACGTATGGAACAAACATTTTATTTTTTATTTTTACACTGAAAGATCATTAGAAAAAAATTGAAAAGAATTAAAAAGAGTATAATCAAACACAGAAATTCGGTTATGCTTAACAATGTTTTCTTATATATATATATATATATATATATATATATATATATATATATATATATATATATATATATATATAGGTTCATATCTTTTGCTATATATATAATATATATATATACATATATATTTATTTATTTTTTATTTTATTTTTATTTATTATCTTTTATCTATTCATTTTATTTTTCCTTTTTATATTTTATAACTTTTTATATTTTATATTATATTTTATTTTATTTTTGTTCTTATTTTTATTTTATTTTTATAATTTTTATAATGTTTTATTATTATTATTATTATTATTATTATTATTATTATTATTATTATTATTATTATTATTATTATTATTATTATTATTATTATTATTATTATTTACTCACTAGGAGTTATCACACTGGTCATCGTCAGTGATCGCCCACTGCCAACAACCTGTGGTATTCCTTGGAGTCTGAGTGACAACAAGTCTCCTCAGACTTCCAGTATGCTCCACTTCTTTTCGCTCATCACTGCTGATGACCTTGTGGTATCGCAACAGCCACCTACCATCGATCTCCCGCTGATAAGGGCCATTGGTCCCCTCTGGGGCCCGAGTAGCAACAAGCCTCCTCAAGGTCCCAGAGCTGTCCGCGCTCTTCCAGTGGAGGTCTGGTTTTGCGCTTTCCCTCCTCGACCCTCTGTCCATAATTTTCGTGGCGTCAGCCTATGCTTGCGCCTCTCTCGTTCGGTTGTATTTTCCCCGGTTCTGTTGTTTTGTGCTTCCATGTGTTTGTTCTCCATTCGTTGCTTATGTGGGTTGGTTTCCGCATTCGAGGACATTTCTCAGGATTGTAGCTGTTTTGATCATTACTGTCCTTTGTATGGTCTCAGTTATCCCTTTGATTCCTATTTCTCCTAGTCTTTTCTCCATGTTTTTGGGGACTGTTCCTAGTGCTCCTATGATTATTGGTGTTATACTGACTTTCTTCATGTTCCATATTCCTTTCAATTCTCTGGCAAGTTCAGTATATTTGCTTCTCTTTTCCGTCTCTTTGATCTTCACTCTGTGGTCTGCTGGAACGGCAAAGTCCACGATTTTGCAGGATTTTTCTTTCTTGTTGATTATTATCATATCCGGTCTCCTTGCTGTTATGGGTTTGTCTGTTTGTACATTCATATCCCATATGATTTTGTGTTTTTCGTTTTCTAGTACAGTTTCTGGTTTGTGTTTGTACCGTTTTCTTGCATATTCGAAATTCAGTTGTTTGCACATTTCCCGGTGTACTTCTTTCCCCACGCTGTCATGTCTGTTCTAGTATTCATTTTGGGCTAGCTTGCTGCATTCACTTATTATATGATTTATCGTTTCGTCTCTTTGTCCACACAATCTGCATTTGCTGTTTTCCTGGGTTTTATCTATCTTTGCTTTAATAAAGTTTGTCCTAATCGCATTGTTCTGTGCGGCCGTCAGCAGAGATTCCGTTTCTCTGTTCAGGTTTCCTTTTCTTAGCCATGCCCAGCTGTTTTCATTGGCTTCATCGCTTGTGAGTCTTATAAAGCGTCCATGTAGTTGTTTTTCTTCCCACTTTTCCTTTCTTGTCTTTTTGTTTCTGGGTTCAGTGCTTCCGGGGTTGTTTGTTGGGCTGGTGTCTCTTGCTGTGGTGATCAGTCTTTCCGTGTTCTGGGTTACATATTTCTCCAGCTCTTTTTTGGTGTCTTCCACACAGTCTTCTATACTTACCAGTCCTCTACCTCCTTCATTTCTTTTCACGTAGAGTCTGTCCGTGTCGTCTTTTGGGTGCAGTGCATTGTGCATAGTCATTAGTTTTCTAGTTCTTTGGTCAAGGTGCCTGAGTTCTTCTTTGGTCCAGCCTATGAATGGTCCAGAGTATCTTATTAGTGATACAGCCCATGTGTTTATCCCTTTTACTAGATTTCTGCTATATAGTTTAGTTTCTAAGAGTTTCCTTGTTCTTCGTAGATATTCTTTTCCAATCTTCTCTTTCATTTCTGTATATTTGATTGTGTCTGCTTCCAGAACTCCCAGGTATTTGTAACTATCTTGTTCTCCTAGCGCCCTCATCTCCTCTTGGTTGGGGAGTTCTATACCTTCTGTCTTTTTCAGTTTTCCTCTTTGATCTCTAGCAGTGCACATTTTTCTATTCCAAACTCCATTTGGATATCCTGGCTGAATATCCTGGTTGTGTTTATCAGCTTTTCCAGTTCTGTTTTGTTTTTTGCAAACAGTTTAAGGTCATCCATGTACATCAGGTGGTTTATTCTTTGTTCTGTATCCGTAAACCTGTATCCGGCATCACACTTTCTGAGTATGTAGTTGTCTGTTGTTATTATTATTATTATTATTATTATTATTATTATTATTATTATTATTATTATTATTATTATTATTATCATCATTATCATTATTATTATTATTATTATTATTATTATTATTATTATTATTATTATTATTATTATTATTATTATTATTATTATTCTATCTCTCTATTTTTATTTTATATTTGTAACTTATTCCTTTTTCTAATATTTGTCTCTGTGGCTCTTCCTGTCAATAGATGTTCCTCTACGACGAGCTTGTTATTTTTTCGTTGAATTTCTGTAAGACGTGGTGCTAAAGGCGCTGATGAAGACGTTTTGGAGTAGCTTTGTTAATTAAAAAAAAATTTTTTTAGATAAAATAAAGTATTTCCAGAATGTTTTGGAAACGACCGTATGCCATACTAGACTTGATATTCTAATTCTTGGAACAATTGTAATGTTCTAATTCATTAAATCCTCTTATATATACATATATATATATATATATATATATATATATAGCAAAAGATATGAACCTATCACGAAAGAATTACTGCTTGAGATAGAGCAATGATATAGACGCAGTTGTGTAAAAGAAATACTTAAAAAAATATTTTTTTGAACCCACTGCTGCATTCCTCGTGACGCATACAACGCTGAACTTTTTCCTATATTTTCAAAAAATTTCTCCCTCATACTTGTATTTACATCTGTCAAATTATGACTTTTGGTATTTCTTTTACCAACTGATCTATTTGTATTCTTCTGATGAAAAGAATCCATTCTTTGAAAAGCAATAGCTTAAGGAAGGAAAAACAAATATTCTTTAATTGAACATACATTGTTTAGTAAGTTAATAAAATATATTAATAGCCATTAAGCTACACAGAGGCTTCCGCGTTTCATCCCCGTAGGGAATCCTCAGGCTAAAATGCATGGAGTTTGTGTTGCTGTTTTTTTATATTTACACGTGGTGTTTATTCTAGCTAGTTGACCAATCAGATTCTTTGTTATTCTCTTAGCAAATCGTTGGGCTTCTCACAAACAAAGGTTCGGTTGATTTTATTTCCTATTCTATTGTTCTATTTACTATAGGGTGGCCCATCCATATTTCTTTGTTGTGTCGAATTAATAGGTGACCTTATTTTAACACGTGTGTGCTTGTATTTCTATTTTAAGGTGTTAGTTTAGTTTAGGTTTTTATTTATTTATTGATTTATTTCTAAAACGCGCATGTGAAGTCAGACCTAAGAAAACTAACCAGTCCCGGGAGAACCTTTAACAATTTAAATTCCACGACGCCAGAATTAGCGTCAAAGGATCAATTGTATTACATAAGCATTTTAAAATGTCGTCACTGGTTTTATACGTAACTTAAATTGTTAACGTCTCTCATGGAACTTTTGAAGTCTAACTGAATTCACGTGTGCGTTCTTGACTGCTTTTTTAAATTCTCTTCTTTTCCTACCGCTTTTTTGTTCATTGATTTTTGTTAGATATGAAACATACATTATATATATATATATATATATATATATATATATATATATATATATATATATATATATATATATACTGTGTATTAAGGCAGCATTTTCTCATTTATGCAAACATTGTTAAAAATAACAGAATTCGTCTGTTTAATTATACCTTTTCTTATTTTTTAAATTTTTCTGATGGACTTTTTTGTATTAAAATTTAAAAAAAGAAAATGTCCCATAGGTTTAATGAACGTTTTCAATTCTTCATCGGATCATCCTCAGGTGTCAAAAGACACCGAACAAAACTGCTAGAGAAAGAAGAGAATATTTTTAAAAGCGGCGGAGAAACACGCAGAGAACGTTTTCGGATTGTCTCAGGAAAGACGTTCACGGTTTAAATTCAGCGACGCCCAAGTTACAGCAACAGAATAAAATCGTATCACGTTAAGCATTTTAAAATGTTGCCACTGGTTTCATACGTGATGTTATTAATTAAAGGTTGTTGTGTTTCTATGTAGATAGCTTCCAGTATTTTATTTTCCTTAATTGGTTTCAGAATGTATTATATATATATATATATATATATATATATATATATATATATATATATATATATATATATATATATATAATCACCCGTTGAATATAATATAATAACTTACTTTTACACATCTGTTGTACGAACGAATGAGCCATTTTAACCATTTCGACTGAATCAGCTACTCGCAGGATGTTAGACTTCTTTCCAGACACAATGGTTTCGAGGACACTCTGATGGTTGAAACTGACAACATCGACAACAAATATCTCAATTCCTCTTTGCTTGGCTAATCTGGCTTGCTGTATCATCAATTCAGAGTCGATTAATTTGTCTTTGAGGAAGACAACAGCAATTTTACGAGCTTGCCAGTAGAATTGGAGATCACTAATCAAAGTAGGAGGAATTTCCTTTACGAAAGAAGCGAGATGATTTGAAATATCTTGAGGAGACTTGTAACTGTTCAGCTGGAAACCTGGAAATTTTAGAAAAAACATTTTAATTTTTAACAGTGAATTTTAGACGAATAAAATTTGTAACATACAATGAGATTTTGGTTTGGTTTCGTTTGGTTTTGTTGGTTTACGGCATATCAACCTTTTTCGGGTTATTAAATGCCGAATCCGGTCATTTTGGTAAAAGTTTTTTGCTTAGGTTATTTATGTCTTCAAATATTCATTCATGGTGTTTGGGTTGGTTGTTTTGTTTTACGGCATATCAACCCTTTTCGGGTTATTAAATACCGAATCCGGTCATTTTGGTAAAAGTGTTCTACTTCAAGTTCTTTATGTCTTTTAATGTTTATTCATGGTGTTTGGTTTGGTTGTTTTGTTTTACGGCATATCGACCCTTTTCGTTTTTTTTTTAAATGCCGAATTCGGTCGTTTTAGTAAAAGTTGTTCTACTTCAAGTTGTTTATATGTTCAAATATTTATTTATAGTGTTTGTTTGAGTTAATGGGGGAAAAGGATGGAGAGGGGGAGTGATAGAGAGGAAAAAGCAGGGGAAGGAGCGAAATTGTTGTTTTTAGATTTGGGTTTTGTAGAACATAACGTAGTTTTGCAAAGAGAAAAATACAATAAAACATCAATGTTTGGTGCATTTTGGGTCAGGAAGCCGATATCTTCAGACTGCCTGATCTGGTAGCACCAGACCATCGGATTTTAAAGAATTATTTACAATGTAACGCAACACAATGATTCTTTTGAATAGTATAACATTTCTGTTCCAATTTTGATGGTCCCCTTTCCCTTGGATGTTATACTGCTTAGTCAAAAGTTAATTATAAGTGTAAGAGGTATATCATGTGGGCTACTGGAGACAGTTATAGTTAGATTTAGGGTTAGTGTTAGAGTTAGGGTTAGGGTTAAGGTTAGGGTTAAAGTTAAGGTTAGGATTAGGGTTAGGGTTAGTGAGGCATATACATATGAATAGAACTTTTCTTGCATATTCGTCTAACGGAACTCATTTTTAGGATACCTTTGTTTTGATTTTGTTTTACCTAGTCCGAAATGTAATGTGTATAACGGTATCCTTTCTCTTAATGGGTCGTTGCGTAATCCAAATAAAATTACGGGAGAAGAGTCCGTATACAGTGTGCTGCTGGGTGGTGATACACATGAGAATTGAACTTTTGTTGGACCTGAAATCATTTTGAGGATACCCTTGTTTTAATTTTGCTTTTCTTTGTCCGAAATGTAATCAGTTTCAGTGTGCCCCTTCCCTTTAATTGTCCATAGAGAATGACGCCAGATGCCTATCTTGCGAGCGATATACACGAGAATATAACTTTAACTGCTCTTTCCTTTGATGGTTTTGTTGCTTAGTCTAAAATTGAATTATGAGGAAAGGAGGTGGTTTATGAGTGGGACTGGGCAGCCATTATACATATGAATATAAGTTTTGTTTGACAATCTTAATGTATTAATTTTTAATGTTCCCTTTTCCATTAATAATTTTGTTGCTTAGTCCAAATTGAAGTATGTGTTTCATGAGTACTGTTGACGAGCCATACACATATAAATAGAAGTTTTGGGAAGCTTTCTCCTAACTGAAATCATTTTGAGGACACCCTTTTTTGATATTGTTTTTCATCGCCCGAAATCAGTTTGAGGGTGCCATTTCACTTTATTGTTACACCCTTGCTTAGCCGAAAGAGAATTATGAAAGAATGAGTATATCAGACGGGTTTTTAGGTAGCCATATAAATATATATTTTTTTGTTTTGTTTTTCTTAGCTTTCTAATGAACTGGTGCTACCAGATCAGGCTGTCTGAAGATACTGGCTTCCTGACCAAAAATGCACCAAACATTGATGTTATTGTTTTTTTTCTTTTCCGTTTGCAAAACTCAATCATGTTCTGCAAAGCTAAAAACAAAAACAATAATTTTCCTCTACAAAACAACCAAACGAAACACGATGAATAAATATTTGATAAAACCGGGTTTTAATGAGCCTTACACAGATGAATACAAGTTTTGTTTTACCTCTTCGGGAATCTAATCATTGTGTGGGTGTCCTTGCTGGTTATGTTGTTAGTCTAAAGATGGAAGGATGTGTATTATGGGTTTTACTAGAGGGGGGAGGGGCGATATACATAAGAATAGAAGTCTTCATCTTGAACCACAGAAACGGACTCATACTGATCAACTGATGAATTTCTTAAAAATATCAGAGAGATCAGCTCAAGTGGTTCGACAAAATATAGATATATTCAACTATGTTCGGATAGTTCTCTTCTGTTCTGGTCTCATTGTGTCCTCCTCTATCGAAGTGCATTTACTTTCTCTGTGTTTCCAATATGCAAGAACGAAGGGTCGGTATAAATATGCAATGGATGATTCAAAGTTTAAAACCGCAAATTAGTCAGAATTAAAAGCACTACACCCGGAGGATGATTCAGATAGATTGGTAAGGTCGTTCAATAGGAACTGTGCAAACACCTATATGTTAAATCCACAGGCTAATTGTACAAACTAAAACCGAATGAGAAAATGAAAGGGATAGTAATCCTCTGGGACATTGAAATAAAAGAGGCCTCAACTGGTAGGTAACATAGGGTACTAAATATTGATGAACTGTATTGTCACCCAGATTCCAGGGCAACAGTTTGCAGTTATTAGCAATAAATGATTGGTACTAATAGTTTTGAGAATTAATTTAGCACTGGAAATATGATGTAAATTTTTATCACCTAGAATCAACAGAAAGTGCCCCGGTTTTATAAGTGTGCGGTATTACTATAGTAAAAAGTTTAATTTATCGAAACATTTTTATGTGCATACATATTTCAGCTACGGGCTGGCTAATCTTCGCCAGGCCAAAGTTTCCTAATGAAATAGCATATAAGATTAAAAAACAACACCACTTCTCTAAGTTAGGGTCTGCAGCGTGTTTATATGTTTGTGTGTAAAAATAACATTAACAAATTCAGCTATATATGTAATTAGAAAAGATTAAGGCAACATCGGTACCGTCGGTTTTAAATCCAAACAAAGTGGACCTATACATGGCCTCCTATGCTGGACTATCTCCAGTCTCGTCTTCTCTCTCTCTCTCTCTCTCTCTCTCTCTCTCTCTCTCTCTCTCTCTATATATATATATATATATATATATATATATATATATATATATATATGTTTGTATTACAGAATGTCAGAACAACATCGGTACCGTCGGTTTTAAATCCAAACAAAGTGGACCTATACATGGCCTCCTATGCCGGACTCTCTTCAGTCTCGTTTTTTCTCTCTCTCTCTCTTTCTCTCTCTCTCTCTTTCTCTCTCTCTCTCTTACTCTCTCTCACACACACTCTCTCTCTCTCTCTCTCTCTCTCTCTCTCTATATATATATATATATATATATATATATATATATATATATATTAATGTTTATATTACAGAATGTCAGAACAACATCGGTACCGTCGGTTTTAAATCCAAACAAAGATGGCCTCCTATGCCGGACTCTCTTCAGCCTTTATAATTACATATAAAAATAAATTTTACGCTGTTATTTTGGATTTTTTATAATAATCGAGCACTCTGCTGGGGTTCTCTCCAACTAACCTTACACACATAATAAATTTAGCGATAGTCCGTCACCTTGTTAATGTGGAATATATTTCTAATCCCGATTATATATTTAGGCAAGCCCGTTCTACTGCGGATAGCCTAACGGTCATCTCTGAACGCATATACCATACACTGGGCAAGACATGGGGCGGCTAGACAGTAGCGCTTGATCCAAAGCCTTTGACAAGGTCTGACATGAAGATCTTACCATGAAAATTAATTTGTACGGTCTTACTGGACGAATATTTAATATAATCAGATGCTTCTCAGCAAAAAGAATGATTCAGGTTATCACATGACATTAATGTGGGTGTGCATCAGGGGTCAATTCTAGACCATTATTATTCCAGTTATTATTCCAGTTATTATTACAGTTATTATTACAGTCATTTACTGCTGGGAACAATTTTCTTTGAACAAATGTGTTCTTTTATATACAAATTGTTTGCTGAAAAGCAGTTGTACTATTTCACTCATAAATGAGCAGGGATGAGGGAATTCAACATGCCCTAAGTTTTATTAGTTACCCGAGAGTCGATCGATAATTCAAACTTTTCAGCCCAACATACGCAGGTAACATCAATTGGAACAACTACATTGCCAAGGTTGTTGCAAGGGAAGTGGGTGCTTCGATGGCAGTACATCTAAACAACATGAAATAAATGCGGGTGTGCTCCATTAGTCGATTCTTGGACAATTATTATTCCTGATTTTCATAAACGACCTCCTTGATGCAATTGTGTCCGAGATGGGTATATTTGTTGACAACACCACAATCTATTCTCGACATGTTTGGGGACATAAATTGATGGTTACATTGAATGCTATTAAGAAAAAGCTCTTTTTCTTTAACAATTATAAGAAACTTTTTCAGCCACCGATTGCAATGGCTAATAGCATCCTACCTTAGAGTCAAAAATTCAAACTCCTCGTCCTAACATTAACAGGTAACAGCAATTGGGACAAATACATAGAAGACATTGCCAAGGCTGCTGCAAAGAAGGTTGGCTCCTTTTACCGATCTAGAAAACTTCTCACACCTGACAGTATCCTATATATCTACAAAGCCACCATTCGCCCATGCGTGGAGTATTGTTGTCACATATGGGCTGGTGCACCAACCACTAGCCCTTCCCTCTTAGACAAGGTCCAAAAAGAGCCTCTAATCTAATAGGTATCACACTATCTACCAATCTCCAACCCCTATCCCATCACTGCAATGTTGCATCTTTGTGCTTGTTTTACAAGTACTTTAATAGAATGTGCTCTGAGGAATTACTTCACAGTTGCCCCATCGACGTAAATACACCCGACCAAGCCGACCATAAGCTAAATTATATCCCTTCACTGTGGAGGTCCCCAGATGCCGTAGGACGTTTTACTGTAATAGTTTATTTAATTGAACTGCTAGCCTTTGTAATTCCCTCTCTGTTTCTCTGACTGAATACAAATGCAGAAATTTAAATGTAATGTGAACAAACATCTCGCTGCACAACCCTTCACTTAGGGTGCCCCCTATAATTTTGGCCCCTAATTCTCAGTAGCCCCTTACATATCAGTGGCAATGTGACTTCCTTGGGCTAGAACAAAAGCAAAATAATAAAAATAAAATGGGATTATTTTTTTACATGGAATTATTAATCATAATATTTATCAACATCAATCATTATATTTGGTGTGAATGGGGGATTACAAACACCTTCTATTCATAAAATATTTGGCAGACATAAAACAATACAAATAAAAGAAATCAATGTAATACGCACTACTTTAACTATTACATCAATGTAATAGGTAGTACTTTAATTATTGTGAATACCATAATTTCTAACTGAACACACATGGTTTATTAGTCCTACGCAGGCAACCGTACTTATATTTGTGTGTTTCAGTAGTGCTCATTTTTCCTTTTTCTTTCCTCAAAAACAAAAGGGAATTTCTACACGAAGATAACGGGGAGGAATTGGTTTTAATAGAGCTCTGTAGGCCTCTTTAAGTTTAAAAGGAGAGTAGAAAGTGGACCGTGGGTTTACTTTCGGCCGCCTCATAACTCTCGCTTTCCTTACTTTGTCCTTTAGTCCTCACATTCCATGAGCGATGTTTCTGTAAAGGGGGGGGGGGAGAATTGCTGTTTTCTTGGTCAGTATCTGTCCATATAACACTTATCGTTTGTTAGTTTTTGACCTTGCAGTAGTATTTTTTTAGCTCCTTACATCAAGTGGCTTCATGCCTTGTCTGGAGCGATTTCTATTAAATATAAAATATCCCGTTATCATAGATAGAACAGGTGTTTAATCGAAAAGATAATTTCTGGAGAAATACCGGTAATATGGGATGGGCAAGAAGACTCCTACAACCGCGTCTCCTTCCTGCCTTCATTCCTTCATTCCTTCCTTCCTTCACCGCTTCCTTTATTCCTTCATTCCTTCCCTCATTCCTTCATGCATTCATTCATTCATTCATTCATTCCTTCTTTCCTTCCTTCAGTCATTCCTTTCTTCATTTCTTCATTCATTCCTTCATTCATTCTTTCCTTCATTCCTTTCTTCCTCCCTTCCTTCATTCATTCCTTCATTCCTTCCTTCCTTCCTTCATTCCTTCCTTCTTCCTACCTTCATTCCTTCCTTCATTCATTCCTTCCTTCATTCTTTCATTCCTTCATTCCTTCATTCTTCCTACTCCCTTCCACAATTCCACATCGAACATTACAATTGTCTGATGTGACTTAATTGCGTTCTGTCGGATGTCGTCAAATTTTAATTCTTTCTTTTATATTTCTCCCGGGCAACGCCGGGCGACGGGGCCAGCTAGTTAATCATAATATTTATCAACATCAATCAGTATATATACTGTGGATGGGGATGACTAACATCTTCTATTCATAAGATATTCACTAGATAAAAAAATACAAATATATCTTAGTTCGTACTTACTTTTTGTGCACACGCATTGCGTAGTGATGACACCAAAACGCACTTTAACATGGTTCAGAACATCATTATGAATGACAGTTTCAATGAATCGCGTGACATCAGAAGTTCCGTGTATCCCCATCAAAGACGGATCGAACACAAAGTTGATATTAATCTCTTGTTCACCACAGGCTAGTTCTAAATATAAAAAATGTATATTCATTTAGAAAAAATTGTGAAGAAATGTAATTTTACTGTCGTTTACCGGATGTAGGAAAGCATATGTAATTATAGTATATTCAGCGAATGTATAAAACAAACAGTGTTTTTTTTTTTACTAAAGAGTCACCACTGATTAAGGCCCAAAGGCCACTCGATGATAAGGGTTAACGCGTTTGTCAGGTGGACAGTGAGATAACACCGTGATCATTAGTAACGATAGTTGAAACTGGGCAGATTTTTATTATTTAAGAATATTTTTGCATTGGACTTGAAAACGACTATGTTGTAATAAAGTGGGAAGCAGCCTTGCAGACATGTAGTTCTTAGGAAAGAAACTCTCTCTATGGAAGCTCCGTTTAGTATTAGGTACATAGAGTTAGAAAGACTTATGTGAGAAAGAGGCTGTAGAGAAGAGAAGAGTAGATCCTCTACTACGTTTTGAAGTCGGTTTTGTAAACTTTCAAGGCAGGAAAAGGTGCCATGCGCCGCACGTCTCTAGTTGTGGCAATAGTAATTTATTTTAGGACGTATTTTACTCTTATACAAGTAGAGGATTGCGTTAGGAGTGAGAAACCTTCTGGAACCATAGAATGATCCAATCTTTTTCGAGCGACCTTGGCAACAGATTTGATGTAATCATCCATTTCAAGCCAGGAGTGAAGGTCAGTTCCAGGAGCTTGGCATCTATTTCAATTGGTGCCAAATGGGATCAGTGCGTTGGTTGTGATACTTTACGGAGTGGTAGAATGTTCCAACCTTTTTTTTCAGCGGTCTTAGCAACGGATTTTATGTAAGTCTTCTATTTCAAGTCTAAAGTGAAGTTCAGTCCTTAATAGTGGAAAAATATCTCTGAAATGACCTGAACTTGGAAAGAAGGCGAGTTGTCACCTCTAAAAGAGATGGGTGGAAGCAGTGAGTTTTCTTTTTAAATATCTATTCGCATTCATTCTATTTGCAAAGCAGAGGCTATCAAATTACAAGGATTGGCTGTGTCGAAAATTAGTTCTATTAAGCAGTGCTTGAGTTGAGATATTTGATAAAAAAAACGAACAAAACCTTTCTGGAGCCGTCCCGTTGGATAATTAAATTCCTTTGAAGCAATCTTCTCCTCATCTAATCTTCCTGCTCCTCCTAAAGTCGATTCTCTCTATCGCCCTAAACACTTTCTCAAACCTGAGGCTATTCTCTATCACTACAAATCTACTATCAGATCATGTATGAAGTATGTCGTCATATTTGGGCTGGTGAATCTATGTCCCATTTGAGGGTTCTTGATGAAGTGCAGAAACGTATCTGCAATTTGATTGGCCAAACCCTTTCTTTTTCTCTGCACTCTCTCTTTCACAGACGTGATGTTGCTAGTCTCAGTCTTTTCTATAAATACTATTATGGCATGTTTTCTTCGGAGTTATGTGATCTATTCCCTGTTTCCTTTGTTCCAGCTCGTCTGACTCGTTGGTCTAGTGGTCTCCATCAATTCGCTGTTTTGATTCATCATTGTAATACAGCTTCCTGTTCCGGTAGCTTCTTTCCAAGATTCGTTAACTAATTCAAAAACCACCAAAATTGACAATTGCATTATCACAACATCATTACAGACATTTTACATATTTTGTTAATTGATGCATTTTAGATGTCATCATTTTTAGACGCAGGTATGTTACCGATTTCAGATGAATAATAATAATAATAATTAAAACTAAAATATATTAGTCTGTTACTCTCATAAATGATCGTAAACTTATTGATGTTCGTTTCCATCGTATAATTATGAAACTTACGTATACTGTATCTTTCTTATGGTAAGTCGTACTAGTTATAAAGCAATTAGCGTTCTACTCCAGACAGAATCACAGACGAAAATACCATTTAAAATACTTATATATTTAATAGAATATTCCTTTTCTTGTACACAACGCATAAAAGACTGCTCGTCGTATTTTACATATTTTAGATCTAATAGCTATTTTGCTCACTAGCATTTCAACAGAAATATATTTTCGTTCAAAAATTACAATTGTTGGCGTCTGTAAATATACCATTGGTATCTTACTACATTCAGAAAAATTGAACCAAGATGCGCACTGAAACCTTTATCATTAACTTGATGTTTTCCAAACTATCCTCGGAATGATTTCTGAGATTTATGACTGACTTTACAGGTTTCATTCTTTTCATAAACCTAATGGTTAATAGTAGACATTACATGGTTGTGTTTTTAGTTTGTAAAATAACACTAGATTCACTAAGTCGTCTCAACTGTGGAGTTTGTGTAATTAAATACTTGTTTTTGGCAAAGCGTGTGATATGTCATTTTAAACATCGGTAAAAATACAATTTACCTCTTACTAAATTCAACTTAATTGAACAAAAATGTACATTAAAAGAAATATGATTGACTTAATGTTTTCAAACCATTCTCTGAATGATTTCTGAGGCATATTATCGGATGACTGACCTCAAAGCATTCATTCTTTATATAAATTTAAGAAGTAAAGAATAAACAGAGTAAACATGCAACATTTTAAAATGTCGCTTTTAAAATTACACTTTCTTCTGGTGGCTATGCACCAGTGAACCTAGTTGAACGTAGTCATCATTCGAGAGAGAGAGAGAGAGAGAGAGAGAGAGAGAGTGTATTGAGAGAGTATTGATTTACTCCTCTCCAGGAGTTAGGCACAAAGCCAGTTTTTATCTTACTCCAACAAGTAAGATGTGACCCAAGGTCGGGTCGGGAAAGTGGGGTTTAAAAATTGCCTGGGCAGCCCCGTCGGCATTCCCCGGTAGGGGCGCCTCAGGCAGTAAGCAATAAACTTACTCCTCCCCAAAGAGGGGAGGCGAAGCCTGGGAGGGTGGACCTCCTAGAACTGTACAGGACAAACCCATAGACTGGCGTAAATAAAGCCCCGAAGGCCAAGACAATACCAGTCTATGGGGTGCAGTATCCATCGGAGCAGATACTACACTTTGATCTTAGCCAAAAGGCCAAAGATTGTGTATTGAGAGAGTAGTCAGTTATAAATTATCGTAATCATGTATGTGCAGAAGACCTTAATCTTTTTTTAAGTTCAACCATTAAGGAAAAGTAGAATTAGAAATGACGTTTTTTTTTTAAATTAAGACCTTCATCAATTATATATTGTCGTTATATTGTATGCGCGAGACAGCGCGTATCACACAAAAGGTTCTAAAATCAATGTTTACTCACGTTCTTCTGTCGTTATTTTCGGTATTGGTGTTGTCGGTATTGGTGTTGTCAGTATTGGTGTTGTCAGTATTGGTGTTGTCAGTATTGGTGTTGTCATTATTGGTGTTGTCGGTATTGTCGGTATTGGTGTTGTCGGTATTGGTATTGTCGGTATTGGTGTTGTCGGTATTGGTGTTGTCGGTATTGGTGTTGTCGGTATTGGTGTTGTCGGTATTGGTGTTGTCGGTATTCGTGTTGTCGGTATTCGTGTTGTCGGTATTGGTGTTGTCGGCACTGGTGTTTTCGGTATTCGTGTTGTCGGTATTGGTGTAGTCGCTGTAAAAGGAAGACAGACTTTTAGTAGAAATAAGATATCTGGTATTTGTGGACGTCAAAATGTATGAAATATATTTTTTTCGGTACACATACAGCGTATTACACAAACGGTTATTAAATCTTCTTTCGTTGTTGGGGGAAGAATTGTAGTCGGTATTGGTGTATTCGCTGAAACAGGAACACAGATTTTTAGTCGAAATTATGTATTTTTATTAAAGGACGGTAAAATGTATGAACACAATAGGTAAGTATTGATAGACTGATTAAACAATATGTTTTAAAACAACCTTTATTTTATGACATTCTCATCTTTTTCTCACTCCTGCAGCCATTAATTACTTACATCCGCTATATTTACCTTTCAAGATATAAGAAATAACTTTATTTTCCATAGGTTAAAATAATATATTAGATAAATGCATTTATCGTCATGTACAGACATTTTTTTATTTTATTAATTTCAAAGTTAATGATAGAGATATAATCTGAGCGAATTAGTGCTTCCGTTCTAGCGAGGAGGAGGAGGAGGAGGAGGAGGAGGAGGAGGAGTCTTAACTAGTTTTAAAATTTTGCTGCGGATTCAAAGGTACAAAACACGAAAATAATCTCGTTCCCGATTCCTTTTGAAGAGACTGTGAAGATAAGACATGTAACTTGCACCGAGAGTAACTTACGTTTCTGGTCTGGTTAATATTAGTATATAAAAAGTTATTTACTCATTAGTCATTTGCTTATATAAGACTTTTGTCCTTGAGAGATGAACAATCAATACCCTATCACATGCGACCAACATACGTTTTTGTAACACTTGAATCATTACCCAGATTAGAAAATGCTAGTTGGAGTTCGAGTTCGGTCGGGGGTGAAGCTTAATATAAGAGACCAATACAGAAACATCTGTCACTACTTATACGTGTATTTGCATTTGGGGGTAAGGTTTATCCCTTTCTAATTGTAATGATCTTATTATTAATTATTGTAATAAAATAAATGTTTGAATTAGTGAACAAAACCAATGTATTGAATTAAGAGACAGTCTCTTAATTCAATACATTTGTGTTAATATTGGTTTGTAAATCAACTAGCAAAATATACCATTTGAAGTTACTATTTTAGTGTAAATCAGCGATACGTAATTTTGACTGGCAGTGTTTAGCTATTTTCCGTGGCGTATTTTGTTTCTATTTAAAGAGTGTGTGCGTTTTGTTTGCGTGTGTCTGTGTGCTGGAAGAACGTGCAACTGTGTATACGTGCCGTACGCATCAATGTGTGTGTGTGTGTGTGTTACTAGCTGCCTGTTCACATGTAATAACAATCGTTTTAGTGAACAAGTGAACGAAAGTGCTTTTGGTTATTTTAGTATTTGGAGTTGCTTCCCCTAAATAGCAGTCAGAGTTGCCTCATTTGATATAGAGGAAATTAAGAGACTATCGATCATGCGCATTGAGACACAGGAAACAAACTAGGCCCGGTGAAAACTAATCAGTTGAGCTTCAGGGCTGATTGAGAACGCATATCGCTTTGAATTCATTCTTTCTTTCCTTACCTTTTGCTTCGCGAAGTGAGCTTACAACATTACAGTTATAACGAATATCATTATGCAATAAGAGAGAAACTGATAATAATGTTATAGGAAAAGTGAGAATCGAAATAATACACGACCATGTTCTAGTAGACCTGCTTTAGTTCGGCTAATTGAGCTCAATAAAGAATATCCTGATCTCATTAAATTTAGTTCAGTAAATTGAGCTCAATAAAGAATTTCCTGATCTCATTAAATTTAGTTCAGTGAATTAAGCTCAATAAAGAATTTCCTGATCTCATTAAATTTAGTTCAGTAAATTGAGCTCAATAAAGAATATCCTGATCTCATTAAATTTAGTTCAGTAAATTGAGCTCAATAAAGAATATCCTGATCTCATTAAATTTAGTTCAGTAAATTGAGCTCAATAAAGAATATCCTGATCTCATTAAATTTAGTTCAGTAAATTAAGCTCAATAAAGAATTTCCTGATCTCATTAAATTTAGTTCAGTAAATTAAGCTCAATAAATAATTTCCTGATCTCATTAAATTTAGTTCAGTAAATTGAGCTCAATAAAGAATTTCCTGATCTCATTAAATTTAGTTCAGTAAATTGAGCTCAATAAAGAATTTCCTGATCTCATTAAATTTAGTTCAGTAAATTGAGCTCAATAAAGAATTTCCTGATCTCATTAAATTTAGTTCAGTAAATTGAGCTCAATAAAGAATTTCCTGATCTCATTAAATTTAGTTCAGTAAATTGAGCTCAATAAAGAATTTCCTGATCTCATTAAATTTAGTTCAGTAAATTGAGCTCAATAAAGAATTTCCTGATCTCATTAAATTTAGTTCAGTAAATTGAGCTCAATAAAGAATTACCTGATCTCATTAAATTTAGTTCAGTAAATTGAGCTCAATAAAGAATATCCTGATCTCATTAAATTTAGTTCAGTAAATTGAGCTCAATAAAGAATTTCCTGATCTCATTAAATTTAGTTCAGTAAATTGAGCTCAATAAAGAATATCCTGATCTCATTAAATTTAGTTCAGTAAATTGAGCTCAATAAAGAATTTCCTGATCTCATTAAATTTAGTTCAGTAAATTGAGCTCAATAAAGAATTTCCTGATCTCATTAAATTTAGTTCAGTAAATTGAGCTCAATAAAGAATTTCCTGATCTCATTAAATTTAGTTCAGTAAATTGAGCTCAATAAAGAATTTCCTGATCTCATTAAATTTAGTTCAGTAAATTGAGCTCAATAAAGAATTTCCTGATCTCATTAAATTTAGTTCAGTAAATTGAGCTCAATAAAGAATTTCCTGATCTCATTAAATTTAGTTCAGTAAATTGAGCTCAATAAAGAATTTCCTGATCTCATTAAATTTAGTTCAGTAAATTGAGCTCAATAAAGAATTTCCTGATCTCATTAAATTTAGTTCAGTAAATTGAGCTCAATAAAGAATTTCCTGATCTCATTAAATTTAGTTCAGTAAATTGAGCTCAATAAAGAATTTCCTGATCTCATTAAATTTAGTTCAGTAAATTGAGCTCAATAAAGAATTACCTGATCTCATTAAATTTAGTTCAGTAAATTGAGCTCAATAAAGAATATCCTGATCTCATTAAATTTAGTTCAGTAAATTGAGCTCAATAAAGAATTTCCTGATCTCATTAAATTTAGTTCAGTAAATTGAGCTCAATAAAGAATATCGTGATCTCATTAAATTTAGTTCAGTAAATTGAGCTCAATAAAGAATTTCCTGATCTCATTAAATTTAGTTCAGTAAATTGAGCTCAATAAAGAATTTCCTGATCTCATTAAATTTAGTTCAGTAAATTGAGCTCAATAAAGAATTTCCTGATCTCATTAAATTTAAGCTCATTTTCCACAGAATCCTCTTAGTAGCAATTATCACTTAATTTGATATCGATTTATTTTTTAAAATATATTTTAATCTTCCTTCCTTGCATTTAATGTGTTTTTTTTCTTTAACAACTTTCTAATTTAAATTAGGAAATAAAAATACGAAGTTCTGTCAAAAGGGGAATCGATATTAAATTAAATCTGTATTACTATTTGTTAGTACATCTTAAATTGCAATGTACTTTTGAAAGTACAAATCGAATAATCGTATAGAATGTCGGCTTTTTGAAAAGAGAATTTGGAGCGCTGAAAATATACACAACGTAAAAAAATACCCTTAAATAGATGTTTCTACTTACTCCTCCCCCCCCACAAGGGCAAACTTAGACAAATGTCGATTTTAAATGTGGGGCAAATCCAACTCCCCTAAAAAGGGTCTTATTAACTTTGATAAAAAATTTTTTTAAATATATTTGATTGATGTAGCTTTGTAGAAATTATATATTTGCTATTTGGGAACTTATAATCTATAAAATAATTATATATCAACCGACCTGTAAATAATAATATTTTTCAGTAGTAGTAGACATAATACAAGAACAGGTTTTAAAACTTTAAAAGTTATCAAATAAAATGTTCAGCACTAGTAGACTATACTGAACAACTATTTTATAAAACCTACGTTTACTCACGTTCTTCTGTCGATGGTTCGGTAGTGGACGTAATATATATATATATATAAATATATATATATATATAAATATATATATATATATATATATATATATATATATATAGAGAGAGAGAGAGAGAGAGAGAGAGAGAGAGAGACAGACAGACAGACAGACAGACAGACAGACAGACAGACAGGCAGAGAGACAGCCAGACAGACAGACAGACAGACAAAGACAGAGATAGGGAGAGAGAAAGAGACATTCACCTAAAGCTTCAGAGCGATACTCTGACTCTGTTGTTGAGTTCTATCAGATTGTCTGGATGTTACACCCGCCGCTTTCAGCGTAAATATAACTTAATTTCTCCATCATCACGTGACAATGGCCCAAGTGATAGAGCGAACGCTTGCAGATTAAAGCTGTCTCTGTGAAACTTGTTTGCGCGACGTGATATTGTCATTTCCTGCGCTAATGAGAGCCGAAACTTCGAAACGACGTCGTACTTAGATAAACTATTAAATATTATTTAATATTATATATATATATATATATATATATATATATATATATATATATATATATATATATATGAAAATAACATCAATTAAGTAAAAGAAAATGTGTTTTTTTATTATTGTTATTAGAATAATTGATGAATCAATAAATGTTGTATTTCATCGAATTCTTATTTCATCATTACTTTTCTCATAAGCGGATGTTTGGTACAGTAGAAAGATAGCGTTAATTAATTTTATCGATTAAAATAGAAGAATAAAATGTAAATTGGGGAAAGAGTAAAACTTTTAAAGCCCTTTTTCTCTGACCCTCGTCGGAAGATAAAAATCCTGCATGGTAATAATAATATTTAGAATATATCAAATGAGGAAATAAGTAGAAGTATGCATTTCGGAAGATTAAAGAATGTAATTATTTATATATATATATATATATATATATATATATATATATATATATATATATACATATATAGTATACATCTTTATATATCCAAAACACTTTTGGTTACATATGTGCATACATGTTTCAGCTGCGTTCTCTTTCGAAGGTCAACTCACCAGACTTTTAGGAATAAATAAAATACAAAATATAAAACTTCCTTATTATGTGTTGGAAAAGAGATAGGTGTATCATTAAACGGGCAAGATTGATATCCAATAACACATTAGCGCTGCTCCCTTCCTTTTACTGTTCATCATTTAAGTGTATCAAGTACATTTGACCGCTTTCAAATCCTTTAATACATTTTATTTCTCACTTGAGAGTATATTCAACGTCTCAGTATAATCATATTCGTGCTAGGCCAAATATTTTAACGGTCACTGGATAAGTTCTCTCAAAACTGACCTATATATATATATATATATGAAGTGTATTCACATATATACAAACCCGTATACACACATATACATACACATATATATGTATACATATATATATATATATACATTTCAAATATTCTTATCTGTTTGTATTTCCTGTAGATGGGGCATTCTGCTGGATATCAGAGATTAACCCGCTATTTAAGATACTCTAACCAAGAGATGTTTTCAGGATTCAAACCGTCCCTTTAAGCGCAATTGTTTGAATCTGCTTTGCACATGGATTACTTGGTATATTCACCAGGTAGTTTTTGAATTTTTTCATCATAAGCCCGGTAGCTCTTACGATACTTTAGTACTCACGTATTTAAATGTAACTTTGTTTTCTAGACACTGAAATGTCAGAGTTTTAATGTTAGCTTTTCATCAATGTAAGCAGTGTGAAATCTGGTACAGAACTTAATTAGATACCGATCTTTAAATTTGTGTGTGTGTGTGAAGTGTGTGTGTGTGTGTGTAGTGTGTGTGTGTGTGAAAAAGACAAACGGAAAACAGATTTAAATACAGGAGAAAAACAAGAAACGAGAGATTCGGCCGGTTTCGTCCGCATGAACAAACGTCTTCAGAACAAATAATACGAACGAAACCGGTCAAATCTATCGTAACGTGTTCTCCTGCATTTAGATGTTTTCCGTTTGTCTTTTTTCACACATTTTGTCTATCACAGCATATATATATTGATTTTAATAAATCCTCTATTTGAGCACTCTTGAAAATATTGGTTTTCGCTCATTTTATTAATGTATTTAAAATGTATTAATTAATATGTATATATACATATTATATATATATATTATATAAATATATGTATACATATACATATATATATATATATATATATATATATATATATATATATATATATATATATATATACATATAAAGCTTAAGATATACACATAACTTACTTTATCTATATAGAGAATCAATAATTTAACAATTGAAAATGTATATTAGTCAAACATGAGTGATAAAATGTTCAAATTGTAAAAAGACACGCATTATTTATGTGTCTTTAATTGTAGTAGATGGGAGAATTAAAATGTCCTCACCATTTTGGTCTTCGGTAATTGGTGTACCAGCGTCCTTACAAGTCCTTTCTGCTAGAAGATTGGACTCTGCCAGAAGACTGTCAGAAGAGGCGAAGCTGTAGACACATTCAGGTTTACTTGCAAAGTTGTTCAGTTGATCGTGTTTCATGTGAGGACCGATTTTAACCACAAAGCTACTCACGCCAGAGTCATGGATCAACTTAGCTTCCGTTAATATCCGATCGTTAATTTTTGAACTGCTATCAATGAAAGATATCAACACTCTCTTTTTGCCTGTGCGGACTGAGGACGGATTGAACACGAGACTTCTCACCCGTTCGAGGGCTTTGCCGATCTGTTGACTGCCTCCCAAATACTGGCTACCTTGAATTCTCCGCAACACTGTCGACTGGTCGCAACCAGAGTCGAAATCTAGAACAGGTGTGTATGAATCGCTAAATACTGCAACGCCGACCCGGGTCTTTTGGGCGCCGATATCAAAATGTCTTACAATCCTTTCAATGGCTTGTTTCTCTTTCTCAAATTCAGCATATTTTACACTTGATGAAGAATCCAAAAGGAAAAAGACATCTGCAATCAAATTCATGCAGGCTACAAAAGAATAAAAAAAAATTGTTATAAAATCAATTAACCTTGTAAGGATTATTAAAAAATAGATCTGGTGAATTTTGATTTAGTGTTTTCTCTCTCTCTCTCTCTCTCTCTCTCTCCTTCTCTCTCTCTCTCTCTCTCTCTCTCTCTCTCTCTCTCTCTCTCTATATATATATATATATATATATATATATATATATGATAAGTCAATGAACATAATAAGATCTGTAAATGGAAGCAAATCAAAATCTTCGGTTGTTCAGAACAAGGACATTTAGTGAATAACAATATTTATTTTTCTTCTCTTTCATTCCTTAATGAGCTATTAATATTGAGCTTTCCTTACCTCACAATAGGTCCAACTCTCTAAAAGTTTACCTTTTAGTTATAAATTTTCATATATATATATATATATATATATATATATATATATATATATATATATATATATATATATATATATATTATTTCATGTATCCACATAAAATGTTATAAGGAGATATATTTTTTTATGTATCAGTTTTCAGTATTTACTTAAACAGAGCCCGACACGTGAGTAGAACTAGGTAGTAAGTTATGAAAATATATTTATGGCAATTAAGCTACACAGAGGCTTCCGCGTTTCATCCCGGCGAGAATCCCCAGGTTAAAATTTAACCTGACGATTCCATCCGGGGATTAAACGCGGAAGCCTCCTTGTAGCTTAATTGCTGTAAATATATTTTCATAACTTACTATATATATATATATATATATATATATAGATGTGCGTGTGTGTGTACATACAGATTCTACCTTTTCATAAATTACTATCTCTCTCTCTCTCTCTGTATATATATATATATATATATATATATATATATATATATATATATAGTACATGTATTGTATTAGTTTCTGTAAATGTAAATCCGTAGAAACTCAAGTGTTTATAAAAAGTGCTCAATACCAAGTAGAGCTGTTTATAAGTATACATTTTTATTTATACAAACATTATTGGTTACATATGTGCATACATGTTTCGGTTGCACTTTTCCAAGAAAGTCAACCTCATCAGACCAAGAATTTTTCAGAGGTCTTGATCTGATGAGGTTGACTTTCTTGGAAAAGTGCAACCGAAACATGTATGCACATATGTAACCAATAATGTTTGTATAAATAAAAAATTATACTTATATATATATATATATATATATATATATATATATATATATATATATATATATATATATATATATATAATGTTAGTTGAAATCAAATAATTTACACATTGTTCCAAGAATTCACAACCAACAAACGTTCGACGTTCAATCGTTTCCAAGACTTTTTGGAAAGCTTTTAGTGTTAATTTTTTTCTTATTTCTGATGATACCAAAAAGTCGCTTCGTCAGCGCCTTCCATAACATTTATAACGTCACGTACAAGAGCTTCATGAAAAGAAGCATCAGATCTTCGTATAAAAACCCTAGCCAACTGACAGTACTTTCGAAGCAGAAGAAGAACAGCGAATTGATTGATTAATAAATAAAAATCAAGAAAACATACAAAACATAGAGGTTGATTCGAGGGATAGTAATTACTTAGGTGTTAAATACATGTGAAAATTCTTCAATCTGTCAAAAATAATTTTGTTATATCTATACATATATTAGGAATCGTTGGTGGTATTTGAGGCGTTTAAAATATTGAATAATAATTACTAAAACAACCTCGCTTTTTTTTGCTTAAAATACCACCAATCATTCTCAAAATGCATTTCTAAAATCATATGAGGAATACCAAACACATACACACACACACACATATATATATATATATATATACATATATATATATATATATATATATATACATATACATATATATATATATATATATATATATATATATATATATATATATATATATATATATATATATATATATATATGCCGGCCGGCGTGAAAGTGAATTATCGCACATTGTTCCGGTTTTATGGTTTTATTGAATGTATTTGGGACCGATTATTTGCTTGTTGGCTTGGTGGAAGAAATAATGCACGAGCTACTTTTCTAAGACTTTTCTAGGACTTTCTTTTTTTATCGTTGTTCTTCCTTGCTTTTTAATTTTGACTTTTATTTTTATTTTTTTCCTCTTCTCTTCTTAAGTGACCTCAACTATTGCAACGCCACATTGTGTATTGTCGGCAGTTGAAACCAGTATTCCAGACATTTAATTTCCCTGATGATCTGCCAAGCAAGTAACTGCTTGGTAGTGAAACACGTGTAGGAAAAAACATTTAATTTGAATAAATAGTATTTGTAAGAAAAAATATCTTTAATGGTGATCATTGGTGTCCTGAAAGGAATGTTTTGGTAAGCCTTCATAAAATCACACACATATATATATATATATATATATATATATATATATATATATATATATATATATATATATATATATATATATATATATATATATATATGTATATAATCGGTTGAAATTCTTTGGATTCTTAACCCATGGATGTTTACTTTACCTTGATTACTATACATATAAAGTTAAATGTGTGCCAATAATATTCACACTTACATTAACGGTTTGTGTTTGAAAATTCATGGATTAAGGATATGAAACTCCTTGCTTTGAACTTCTGATGTTTTAATAAATATTGTATCTTTGCAATTTTTATTCTCATCTTTCATCTCTTGAATTGATTGCTCTATTCAATATATTGAGCTTTATATTATCACGATAGATTAGTATTATTAAACGGTAATTCAATTATCTTTAATTTAATTTATATATATATATATATATATATATATATATATATATATATATATATATATATATATATGAAGAAGAATGGAAAGGAATTAGAGAAGCAAGAGCCAAATCAAAATTCAATTCAATTGCTCAGAGCAAGGTATATTCCGCAAAAAGGCAATTTATTAAAGTTAAATTTTCCTTAAGGCAGGCTTTTCAAAGATCCAAATCTTATCATCAGAGGAAGTCGCTGGGATAAATAAGTTGACAATTGCCAAGATTTAAAATTTGAAAAAATGAAATAAAAGTTGTAGGGAAAGAAACGCAGGGCAAAATTCTGCCCGAATGCAAGCAAATGTCCGATTGCTAAAAAGTCCGGTGTCGAAAAGTCCAGCGGAGAGAATAAGATGTAGATAGGTAGGTCGTTAAAGGCACGAGATGTAATGAGAGAGGATTCAAAGTTAAATTCCAAGAAGCCACAACTTCAGGTGCGGCGAAAGTAGAAAATCCAAAAGGGTAAAAAGTCCAATAAGAGGTACGTTCGTGGATGCAGGCAGGCTCAGAGAAGATTGAGGGGGAAAATATTCGCCATTAAAAATACTTCCTGGGCAGAGATAACAAGGGAAAGACTTTTAAAGTGGGAACAAAAGGCAGCGAAAATACTTTAAAGCTAGCCCGTTGAGAAAGCCGGCTTGAAATGAAGAAAAGCAAAAACTAATAAGCGACCAGTAGGCAGGGAAGGAACGGGTAAGGGGTGTGGGCGAGGAGAAAGGGACGGGTACGAGGGAGGAGAAAGGGAGCGGATGCGGTGAAAGAGTGCGGTTAAAACTAAGAGTGTGAATGTGGGCGGTGAGTCGCATAAAGTTGAAATTGGATGTTAGAGAGAATTAAGGTTCAACTAGAAAAGGGGAAGAAAGGAGTGGGGGTGAGTTAACGAATGTTAGGAGAGGGAGTTAAAATATCAGAATATGTTTATGAACAGAGTTCGGGGTTTAGATGTTTAATCATATGACCTTAGATATAAACAATAAAGCAAAATATATTTGAAGGGTAGAACTAGAAAATGAATTAAAAATTTAAAAAGTAAAGATAAAAATAGTATTAAAAGTAGAAATAAGAAAATAAAAATGAAAAAGAGATAATAAGATTAGTCTTAGGCTCGCAAGGAAAATTATGGATTGACCGATAAAAAAAATAATAAAATAATCAAATAATAATAATAGAATGAGGGAAAAGTCGATAAAATTGGAGCTCAATAGAATAAGGATAAGGAATAAGGAATAAGGAAAAAGGAAAAAGTAAAATAGACCTCGAAAGGATATCCGGAATGGGAATCTCCAAGGTGGTTAAAGATATGGGTTGAAATAAAATATGCTGTTACGGGACGCTAATTCTTTATGGAGATGGGAAAATTAAACTTTGAAACAAAAAAATTATATATATATATATATATATATATATATATATATATATATATATATATATATATATATATAGTTATATATATATATATATATATATATATATAAAAAATATATATAAAAAAAACAAAAACAAAAAAACACCTCCCCATCAACTGAAAACTTTGTCAACACAACTATCATCTTATACCTTTTATTAATTATTATTATTTTTATTAGTAGTAGCATTTTTGTTTGTAGTATTATTTGTAGTAGTACTGTAAGCGGTAGTATTGGTTGGTATTATTATTGTTGTTATTATTATTATTATTATTATTATTATTATTATTATTATTATTATTATTATTATTATTATTATTATTATTACTATCATACCTACAACGATTAACACTAATTGTCATCTTCTGTATTTTTCTTTACTCTTAAATACCCCCCTTTTATGCTTATCCATTTATTGATTAATATTTCTATATTTCTTAGATTATTTTTTAGATTATATTTTTTAGATTATTTTTAGATTATCATTATCAATTATTTATTACTACTATTATTAATATCTTAAACTTAACTATTTGACATTGAATTATTTTTTTCATTTTTTCATTTCTGTACATTTTATCAAGATAATTATTGTTATCAGTGGTGACATCATGTATGACGTTACTATCATAGTTATTGTTATTTGCAGCAATGAAATTAACAGTATCACTATTATTATTAATAATATTGATATTGCCATGTTTTACCGTTACCTTACTTTTGCTTCCACTGCCATTTTTATTATTATTATTATTATTATTATTATTATTATTATTATTATTATTATTATTATTATTATTATTATTATTGCCACCATTATGACTACTTCTATAATTTTTCACTATCATCATTACTATTGTTAAGATTACTGGGATATCCACTCTGATTACTGTTGTCTGTTAAACCACTATTTTTATATGATCAGCATTATTGCAACCATTAACCCATATCATAATATCGGCAAACATTATCTTATCATTATTTAATATTATTATGATAATCACTACCTCCTAGGATTCCTAATATTTCTTAATTATTCTATTTCTTTCCTAAACTATTACTTTTATGAATTCTTAAATATTATTGACCACTATTATTATTACTATTTTTATTATTATTATTACCATTATTATTATCATGATTATTATTATTATTATTATTATTATTATTATTATTATTATTATTATTATTATTATTATTATTATTATTATTATTATTATTATTATTATTATTATTATTATTATTATTATTATTATTAATTATTATTATTATTATTATTATTTTAATTTAATAACGCCGGCATTTTCCAGTTATTCTTTTAGTTATATATTTTTTAGTATTTTTTTAGTATTTTTTATTATACTTCATTTATTATTATTTTCATTATTTCACCTCAATTATTAGGGGTATCTATTATTATTATTATTATTATTATTATTATTATTATTATTATTATTATTATTATTATTATTATTATTATTATTATTATTATTATTATTATTATTATTATTATCATTATTATTAATAATAATTAATAACGCCGGCATTTTCTAGTTATTCTTTAGTTATATTTTTTTAGTATTTTTATTATCTTTTTTTTTATTATCATTCATTTATTATTTCAATTACTTTACCTCAATTATTAGGGGTATCTATTATTATTATTATTATTATTATTATTATTATTATTATTATTATTATTATTATTATTATTATTATTATTATTACTACTACTATTCCTGTTACATTTAACGAATATACTTATTTATTCATAGTAAGCAAATTAACTCCAGACAAATTATAAAGACAATATAAACCCAGAATCGCGACACATTTGATCACCGCCCCACCACCACAACAATCAGACCAGTTTGCCCGCACGCATACACACATATACACAATATTACAGTTCACTTGGAAAAATACATTTATAAACTCGACTGTTTTTTTGACAGTTGATTCGTGCATGTCTACCCCCCTCCTTCCCTCTCGATCTGAATCAACAGACGCCCTCTCTCCTTCTTTTTCTTCTATGTGTCTACCTTCCCACCACCTCTCCCCTCATCATTATTTGTTCCTCTTTCCACCTTATATTTTTATTTATTTATTTATTTGCCCTGTTTGTTTCAGATTCTAGATTTTAGATTTTTGTTTTCTGTTTTTTGTTTCTTAGATTTTTTAATTTTTTAATTTTTAATTTTAATTTTTTAACGGCTTTAATTTTTGAAATGTTAAATTTCTTTCCTTCTTCTTCTCTTTCTCTATCCCTCCACTTCATTCTCTCCAAATATGATCTGAGGTTAAGATCGGATTCTAACTCTGCCTGATGAGATCTCAGTTTATAGTAACTGTTGATCGATAACATCGACATGCCAGTGTCGCAGATTTTGTACATGTCTGTGTAAATAAAATTATCATATATAAAGCTCTATTTTGATATTGAGCACTTTTTATAAACCCGGTTAAAATTCTCTGGATTACCACCCTGTGGATATTTTTCACCTGGATTATTACCATTATTATATATATATATATATATATATATATATATATATATATATATATATATATATATATATATATATATATATACATATATATAAGGATGTTCACAAAAGCTTTTTAAATGATGATTATTAGAATACTTGATGAATCAATAAAGATTGTGTTACATTCAATTTATATTTTAATTATTCATTTTCTCTCACACACAAATACACACACAAATACACACACACACACACACACACACACATATATATATATATATATATATATATATATATATATATACATATAAGGATGTGCACAAAGGCTTTTTAAATAATGATTATAAGAATACTTGATGAATTAATAAAGATTGTGTTACATACAATTTATATTTTAATTATTGATTTTCTCTCACACACATAAACACACACACACACACATACATATATATATATATATATATATATATATATATATATATATATATATATATATATATATATATATATATGTCGGGGTACAGGCGCATACTTAGTACAGATAAAAGATAGCATTAATTTTAGTTATAATTAAATTTAATTAAAAGAGAAGTATAAAATGTAAACGAGGGGACGAATAAACTTTTAAAGCCGTTAGGGATATTAAAATATATGAAATTAAATATTCAGTAACAGTTGATTGTATAAACCAACAGGTTTACAACAAACGTTTATTCGCGTTGTTGTGTCAATGCTAAGGTATTTGGCGGCCTTAAAATGTATGAAATTATATATTCAGTAACAGTAGGCTGTATCCAAGAAGAGGTTTAAAACCAATGTTTATTCGCGTTGTTGTATCGATGCTTACGTATTTGGCGGCCTTAAAATGTATGAAATTAAATATTCAGTAACAGTAGACTGTATCAAAGAAGAGGTTTAAAACCAATGTTTATTCGCGTTGTTGTATCGATGCTTACGTATTTGGCGGCCTTAAAATGTATCTAATTAAATATTCAGTAACAGTAGGCTGTATCCAAGAAGAGGTTTAAAACCAATGTTTATTCGCGTTGTTGTATCGATGCTTACGTATTTGGCGGCCTTAAAATGTATGAAATTAAATATTCAGTAACAGTAGACTGTATCAAAGAAGAGGTTTAAAACCAATGTTTATTCGCGTTGTTGTATCGATGCTTACGTATTTGGCGGCCTTAAAATGTATGAAATTAAATATTCAGTAACAGTAGACTGTATCAAAGAAGATGTTTAAAACCAATGTTTATTCGCGTTGTTGTGTCAATGCTTAGGTATTTGGCGGCCTTAAAATGTATGAAGTTATATATTCAGTAACAGTAGACTGTATCAAAGAAGAGGTTTAAAACCAATGTTTATTCGCGTTGTTGTATCGATGCTTACGTATTTGGCGGCCTTAAAATGTATGAAGTTATATATTCAGTAACAGTAGACTGTATCAAAGAAGAGGTTTAAAACCAATGTTTATTCGCGTTGTTGTGTCAATGCTTAGGTATTTGGCGTCCTTAAAATGTATGAAATTATATATTCAGTAACAGTAGGCTGTATCCAAGAAGATGTTTAAAACCAATGTTTATTCGCGTTGTTGTATCGATGCTTACGTATTTGGCGGCCTTAAAATGTATGAAATTAAATATTCAGTAACAGTAGACTGTATCAAAGAAGAGGTTTAAAACCAATGTTTATTCGCGTTGTTGTATCGATGCTTACGTATTTGGCGGCCTTAAAATGTATGAAGTTATATATTCAGTAACAGTAGACTGTATCAAAGAAGAGGTTTAAAACCAATGTTTATTCGCGTTGTTGTATCGATGCTTACGTATTTGGCGGCCTTAAAATGTATGAAGTTATATATTCAGTAACAGTAGACTGTATCAAAGAAGAGGTTTAAAACCAATGTTTATTCGCGTTGTTGTGTCAATGCTTAGGTATTTGGCGGCCTTAAAATGTATGAAATTATATATTCAGTAACAGTAGACTGTATCAAAGAAGAGGTTTAAAACCAATGTTTACTCACGTCGTGTGAACGTCTGATCGGTTGTTGTCACCACTGAAATAGAAAAAAAACTGAGTTTCATCTGTTGTCAAGTTACTGATAAGTTCCGGTTATTGGCTAGTATTATTTCTTTATATACTAATTCTTAGAGGGGAAATTATATAGGCTCTCTTTTACATTTATGATAATTAGGCACGTTAATTTGCCATTATCACTATATCTCACCTGAAGCGTAGAAGTATTACGCCTCTAGATGGTCTTATTTTATTGTACAATCTTCGGTATTACATAACTTCCAATCCGTCTCTCATATTTCCTATTTTGACAGATATAGATTCATCACGAGCTAAGCCATGGCCTAGATTGCATTTTCTTAATATTCATCTGATTTTTAAACTCATTCTGTCCCGCTAGATGATGATCTAATTTGTATTCTATCAGGGGTTGGACGTAATGGGTGAAAAGTTCAGATTCATGCGAGTAGTATTTTTTTGTGTTCATTTATACATAAATAACACTAAACAATCAAACATTTTGAAAATTTTGCAAAATTCAGAAGATGCACTTGGACTATTTTTCACTAGTTTTTGGCTATTTTACATTCATGAAAACCCTTTCACAGCCTGAAAATGGTCCTAAATAAAAGTACTATATCAGATTTAACCATTTATATCCATTTATAGCTTTTGAGCTATGAAACCACTTTTTCACCGAAAAATGATGGATTTTAAGTCCCGTGGAGCCCTAACGGTTATTTTGGGGCCTGCACCTTCTGCATTTCGCAAACTTTCAAAATGTTTGATTGTTTAGTGTTATTTATGTATAAATGAACACAAAAAAATACTACTCGCATGAATCTGAAATTTTCACCCATGACGTCCCACCTCTAATTCTATTGTGTTATGCTGTGTTAGTTGAAGATTCAATTATAAAAGCAATGTCCGTTAGAATACGTCCGCGTTCTGGAAAAAAGTAAATTTTTATTTATACAAAATTAATTTTGAATACAATAACACCGAATAGAAAATGGAAATCTTCTAGAGGAAATACATCACATGATTACAACTTCTAAATGTGCCAAATTCCATGCAACTTTCGGTCGCACGCTTTACATATTTATTGTCCTTAAATTGTTGAGTTCGTTACCTCTTCCACAGCTAATAGTATAGATCAGCTTTATTATAGTCGAAACTTCGTTACAAGAAATTTGAATGTTTCAGATTCTTGAAGATGAGGAATGATGAGTTGCTTTGTTTAGATTATTGGGATGTATAACGATCTGATGCATGCGATATGAATGAATGAATATAGATTATTCGCACTATTTTTCTTTTCTTTTTAATTGCATCGGGGCGAGCGTTATGTGCCTGATAGTACAATGTTTAGAAATACGTACCCACGAAGGTGTTTTATCAAAATGTCCTTAATACCGCATATAATAATGCAGCTGACGAAGATCTCGGCACTTGAGATTTGGGTCTGAGATGGTTTAATATTCATTCCAGAGTATACATAAGTTAGTTGTAAGTATAATTTATGGAGGGCAAACGTTGTACATAAAGCTTATTTAATGGAGGCATGATCTCCCTTTTTTCCTTCACTCAATTGTTGGTACACAACAAAGGTGAAGCCTGTCAAGCGTATAGTGATTATGATTTATATCTTCTGTACACTCCACAACCGACACACAAGCTCAGCCTTCCCAATCCATTCAATAAGAAGTAGGGCATGATCTCCCTTTTTTCCTTCACTCAATTGTTGGTACACAACAAAGGTGCAGCCTGTCAAGCGTATAGTGATTATGATTTCTATCTTCTGTACACTCCACAACCGACACACAAGCTCAGCCTTCCCAATCCATTCAATAAGAAGTGAGGCATGATCTCCCTTTTTCCCATCACTCAATTGTTGGTACACAACAAAGGTGCAGCCTGTCAAGCGTATAGTGATTATGATTTCTATCTTCTGTACACTCCACAACCGACACACAAGCTCAGCCTTCCCAATCCATTCAATAATCGATTGGCTGGGGTCCGAACCACTTAACTCCGGTATAAGCTTAAGATTAATCTTATCTTCCACCATTATGCCGAAATAGCTTGTAAGAAAACAACGTACAAAACAAAAAATTCGGAACACTCGTCTTACAATCAACCGTCGTTTCCGCCGACTTCAAGTTCATTTTTAAATCCTTTTCTTTTTATCAATTCACCTGAACGCTATTCAAATTTCATGCACGGCTATTTTTGTTGTTGTTTATGTCAAGGTGGAGTGGCTCAATTTATTACTACTAATTATTTAAATGAGGATTGATACGTTGCTTTATTTAAATTATTTGCACTATTTTTATTTTATTTTTTATTTCCTTGTTACTAATAAGTCTCCTGGAGGCAAAATATTTCACCTGGGTTGGGGTTTTGTGTCCGATAGTACATGGTTCTCAAATAAGTACCGATTAGGCTATTTTATCAAAAGGTTCCTATAATAATGCATCTGGCGTAGATCTCGACACTTGGGATTTCGGTCTGAGATAATTGAATATTTATTCCATGCTCTACATAAGTCAGACGGTTTGGGAAAATCTGAATATTTATCGTAGAGTGATGCTATTTGGAGTTAAGCTCACTGCTATTGAAAACGGTTTCAATATACACATATTTTCTTTTTCGTTATGTTTCACATTGTAAATTAATAGTCAGGTAGTGTGAACTGCTGCGGCTTTTCTGGTCTCAATGCTTTTCACATATTTACTTTCCTTACATGCCATCCGTTAAAGAAGAGACGTTGCTAGCGTCTCTCTATTCTATCGATAGATTCATGCTAGATGCTCTAGTGAACTCGACTCTCTGAACTCCTCTGTAAAGCATTCACAGCAAGAACTCGATTAGCCCAACAACAGAGATGTCCCCTCTCTTACTTTATACCTAAAACAAAACAGAACTATTCTGAACAAAATTCCTTTCCTATAAAATAATATATGTAGAACAAAATACAACGGGGCTTCTTCCCAACGCACTACAACACGGTCGTCTTTAATTGCTGAGATAACAAATACTTTGTTTAGCCGTCCTCTTCGATAATCAAATTTTGCTCATTTCAACTTATCGTTTCCTATCCTCTCATGGTGTTGTTTATCATCCAACTGAAAATGTCTATTCGAATGGACCTGAGCCTTGATAAGTGGTGAAACATTAGTAGCCGACCTGTTCAACATCTCTTAAATCCAATAAAAAATAGTAAAATAACAGATAAAAGTGTAAATCCAGAACCTCAACAAACGTAGACCTCCTTCTACGAGGTCTCCTTTTAAAACATCAGAGTTTTGTGTTCAAACCTTCCAGAGATAGGAATCCATTTACAGGAAACAAACGTTTAACAATAGTAACTAATAAACAAAAACTAAACATTAATTTTGTACGTAGAATGTGATTAGTCAGCAAAAAAAAGGTAAAAAGGCTGGCTCTACATTTGTTTAGAGATTAATGATAGACACAATAATATATGTATTTGCATCGATAGTGTTAAAGGTATATTTGTATAAATACGATATGTTTTCACCGAATTAATATACAGAAATTGATACTATGTAGCTGGGTCAGTAGTGATATCTGTATTGATATATGAGTGTCAAAGCTTTCTAGCAAATTATCATGCAAGAATTGAAACTTACCTTCGCTGGTGATAAAAGAAAGTCTATCGATGGCTACTTTCAGATCAAGATACATATTGAGTTTTATAATATATTGCTGGCTGGTTGCAATGACATTTAATTCTCCGTTATTGATGTTGTCCCCGAGGCCTATTGCAGTGATCTCGACTCCTTCATTTTTCAGACGCTGTGCTTCTATATTAGTGTTTATTAAATTATTTGATCTTCCATCGGTAAGTAAGATGGCGATTTTCTTAGCATTCTGCCTTGCCTGGATGAAAAAATTAGTGCGCACATAAGCGAGGGCCTTTGCTGTGTTAGTGTAATTTCCGCTGTATCGTCTCGCTATAATGTTATTGAGGCCTTCAAGCGTCTCTTCCTTTGTGTTGAATCTGTTAAATGTAAAAGCTGTGCTCTCAAAGACTTCGTGCCCAAATGCGACGACAGCGATGCGGACATTATTTGGACCAATCGTATGGCGTTTTATAAATTCTTGTACGAAATCTAATCCTTTTCTGAATTGCGATTGAGAGATCCTTCCTGAAGATTCGATTATAAAAGCAATGTCTGCTAGAATACGTCCGCGTTCTGGAAAAAAGTAAATTTTAATTCATACAAAATTAATTTTGAATACAATAACACCGAATAGAAATGGAAATCTTCTTGGAGAAAAACATTATATTATAGTCGATATTTCATTACAAGAAAATTGAATGTTTCGTATTCTTGAAAATGAGGAATGATGAGTTGCTTTATTTAGATCAGGGGCGGGCAACCTTTTCAGAGTGAGGGCCAGATGAGACTTTTGGAAGATCACAGGCCGAAACGAAATTTCAGAATTACTATAGTTTGTAAATTGTAGAAAAATAAATATAGAAATAAATTGTAGAAATATAGAAATAAATTGTAGAAAAATAAATATAGAAATAAATTGTAGAAAAATTGCATTAAACACTCTACAAATCTGATATTTTCTTCTCAAGAGACTTCTGTATGTGATGTTATAAAAGGCGCCGACGAAGAGCCATTTTGGAATCATAAAAAATAATGACGGGGGAAGTAGCAAGTTGATCCAGCATTTGTTTTGACACACCTCACATAAGTTATCTATTTTATGCCTTTTCTTCGTCTCTCGTTTTCTCTTTGCCTGTCTCTTTTTCGTTTTCTATTTTTATCTCAGGCCAAGGATTTGAAATTAATAGTTAATGAAAAAAGAAATATACATTCATCATCGCTCGCTGATATTCATACATTTTTATCCCACTGTAAATCTTAATTGAAACCTACTTTTACGTCTATGTCACAAAATGATATGAGTTTTACTGAGAGGTCCGCGGGCCGGATTGCAATAATAAAGCCTAGCAAGGTGGCGGGCCGGACGCTAAACCTTCGCGGGCCGGAGGTGGTCCGCCCCTGATTTAGATTATTGGGATGTGACGGTGGCTAAGTTGTTTATGACGCAGAATAACAATCTGAGTGTGCCAAGTTCAGAACCCAGTTCGCTCCACAGAAACACTTCCACCTAGGATGTTGGCAACCTTTACGTTGTTTTTTCTTGTTAGTATCCGATGGCTTTTCTAGAAATAATTTTAACTAGAAAGCTAGAGTGGAAACTAATGCCAACAATATAACCATATGATGCATACGAAATGAATGAATACATCTTAATTATTCGCACTACTTTTCTTTTCTTATTTATTGTCTTGTAACTATTTAGTGTGCTTGTAGCTATCATCATGCAGGTCAACAGGGATAACGGGTTAGGGTTGCACCTTGTATTGTCTATCAAGGATAGAACCCAGAGTGTTCCAGTAACAAAATGGAAACATGTAACTTTTGTCACGCGATGTTTGCTTGGTTTGCATGGGCTAATTCTCGTTGTGATAAAAAGTGTAAAGACTTTGCTCCGGCGATTTGCTGGAAAAGTTTGACATTGTGTCTATGTCGAGTCCAGAGATAAAGAGAGAGAGAGAGAAAGAGAGCGAGAGAGAGAAAGAAAGAGGAAAAGAAAAGGGAATACGTTTGGTCGTTCACATGCGTGTTGGACTGCTGTTTATACAGAGAACAAAAACAATAATTCGGCGTCCCGTTTGAACTCAGTGATAGAGCATTCCTTGACCCTACTTTACAAGCTATTTCGGCAATTATGTGCTGTTCGTTTGTGCCATAATGGCGGACGCAAAGTTCGACCTAAAACTCATCCCTGAGTTGTACTGATCTACGTGTGTGGTGGACTGGGTTGAGAGAGTGATGCTAATGTGTCGTTTGTTTGGGGTCAAGCATGTAGAGTTGGTCATTCCCCTTCGACTAACGGGAGGCGCTCTGGACGATTACCAGTAACTAAGCGAGAATGATAATGTCGAACAGACGGAGACTACGCTCTACAAAGCTTTTGCGATGGGCTCCTACACAGCATACGAACGTTTTACTACACGGAAACTATTAGCAGACGAGACAGTGGATGTCTTCTCTGCTGCATTGAAAAGGCTGGCCGTTGTGTTTGGAGGGTTGCCTCAGCAGACTTTCATGTACGCATTTGTGGCTGGACTCCCAGTTTGAGTGAAGCAACTGCTGAGGGCATCCAAAAGCGGAGAAGCGACACCAACAGAACAGTTACTTGAGCGCGCCTGAGCTATCATCAGGGATGAAGCAGAACTTGGGGAGCATGTCGTGATGGCCGCGCAGTCGGCCCAGAGTGTGCTTTAAACTCCGCAGAGGATGGACTCACATGCCAAAGTAAATTGTTTTCGCTGTGGGTGGAGTGGTCACATTGCAAATAATTGCATTGACACAAGAAGGAAACGCATACGGTGCTTCCAGTGTGGCAAGATCGGTCACATTACCTCACACTGTTCAGGAAACGAGTCAATGGAAAAATGTCAACGCCGCTCCACTCCCCGAACAAGATGTAAACGAGGTGCAACCAATAATAAGAGTGCATGTTAACCAAACGCCTTGCTCAGCGCTTCTTGATTCAGGTTGCTCTCCTACCATAGTAAACGCAAGGGTATGCCGCAACTGGAGGAAGAAAAGCATTAAAATAACAACGATAAATAGCGAGACGCAGGCGTGCCGTGGGGTAGCATTTGTGTAAGATTTTCACGGACTCTGGTGTATCCGCTGAAGTCGATGTGTTCGTGACACGCAAAGGCATACTGGGGTTTGACCTACTGCTCGGATATGACGCTATCAAGGCACTGGATTGTGTTCTCAGTGCATCAGCTGGGACTGTGAAATTCCCTAAGGAACCGGTGTGTGTCGCACTTTGTATTGATCGGCTGGACTTCAAGGTGGAGTTTGATCAACGCCAAAAAAATGTTGATTGCCTCGTGGAAATGGACGGATAAGAAAGTACCAATCTATTAAGTCTGTACCGTTCACTAAGTGTCAAGACACAAGCAAGTCCACGCCTGTTAAAATCCCATTCTTTATATATTCAAAACAACAACAACAACATTAACAACAAAGGCGCCCTCTGGACCAGATGAAAGACTTAACCCAAGGGCCGTAACTTGATACATTACACAATCAAGTTACAGAATTGCGTCACAGAATACCTCGTAGTCGCGAACGTTAGAGACGCATATGAACAAGAGCTCGACACCTGGATCAAAGATGGCTGGTTGATCTCCTACTCCAACCACGAGCTTGGACCTCCAAAAGGGGTTATCCCTTTAATGGCAACATAACAAATCAAAGGTGCGACCAGTCATAGACTATCGTGAGCTCAATCAATATATAGAGCTTATACGGCTGATGCTGATGTATGTGCAAGCAAGTTAAGTGGCGCCAGAAAAGAACGAATGTATCATTGCTCGATCTGAGGAAGGCCTATCTGCAGGTTAGAGGCGACAAAACTTTATAGCCATTCCAGACGGTGGTATTTCGCGGCAAGAGATACTGCCTGACCAGTATTGGTTTTGGGTTAAATGTGGCGCCACAGATCATGAAAACCATCGTCAGTGCTGTGTTATCCCAGTAGGAGACCGTCGAAAAGGTAACATCGGCGTACCTTGAAGACATTTACATTAATGAAGATGTCAAGTCGGCTACGCACATCAGAGCGAAATTGACAGAGTTTGGCCTAACGTACAGACCCAGAGCGACTTAGAGACGGAGCACGCGTACTGGGCCTGCAAGTCAGAAGAGAGGATTCCATCCTGCGATGGAGACGATGAAATGTGATTTCCGGTATCCCTGAAGTTATCACCAGAAGGACAATTTTTTCTTGTGCGGAAAACTCGTGGAAGACCTGCCAGTGTGTGCTTAGCTTCGTGTGACAGTGGGTGTAATAAAACGCAGGGCGAATGCGGTAACCAATGGGTGGGACGATCAAACAAGTGATGCCCCTCTCACCCGAATGATTGCATAAAGTGTTGAGAGAGCAACGCACGAGGACCCGGCCCGAGGACAGTGGTGTGTCAATGGAAAAGAAATGAACGTATGGGTTGATGCTAGTTCACTAGCATTGGGAGTCCTATTGGAGAAGAATAGATTCCTGTTGGAGGATGGCTGTTGGTTGTGGCCTTCGAACACCGCCCAGCACATAAACCTTGCTGAGTTAAATGCTGTAATGAAGGGCGTTAACCTAGCACTATAGTGGCAGGCGAAGAGGTTGCACTTGCATACTGACTCCCTTTCCGTCTATCACTTGGTGTCCGACACGCTGACTGGGAAAGCAAGAATACGCACTAAGTCAGCAAGCGAGATGTTGATAAGATGAAGGTTAGACACCTTAAAGAGTCTAGTCTGCGAGTATGACATGGTATTCAGCGTAACATTAGTCCCGTCATACTGCAACCTTGCTGATCAGCTGATACGAGTGCCTCGCAAATGGTACGATGCAATAAAGGTGGGTGCCGAGCCCGTTCATCAAACATGTGCTGCTACAGTGAACGCGATGGGCCAACAGCAGATAGAAACCATCCACACACAGAGCGGACATCCAGGCATCAAGAGGACTCTGTATTTCGTGAGGCGCGTAAACCCACAATGGCCAAATCAGAGGTGACACAAGTCATCAAGCACCAGCGCGGTGGCGAAAAAGACGACTGGAAGCAAGTGACGCATGGCAAAGGGTGGGAATGGATATCACGCATTATAATGACAACCACTTTCTTACTCTCATTGACTGTGGACAAACCCGCTTTGCGGTTTGGCGACCAATTGCACGCCAGGACTCGGCAAGCGTTATTCGACAACTACGAAAGGGGAGCACCACATGAGATTTTGGTCGATAACGACCCAGCATTTTGCAGCCAGCAAGTAAGACAGTTTTTATTTGAATGGGGAGTTCGATTACGGTTGCGATGCGCTTACGTACCATCAGGCAATGGAATCGAGGAAAGAAGCCACCGTAGCATAAAAAGGATTTCTGCCAAGAAGAAGTGCTCTGTTGGGGAAGCAACATACTGGTAAAATGTTACGACGAACGATGGCGTCTCCTCGGCAACCGCACCCGCGAATGCCATCTACACATACCGGACTTGGATAAAAAAAATCGACATTGTGCAGTCACTTGACGAGAAGATGGACGGGCCATATGACATGGGAGATCATGTCTGGGTGAACTGGCACTGAACTATTAATAGGCAGCGCCAGTGATCATCACGAGAATTAAGCCGCGAACTTAGGAACGGAAACTTGGTCAGACGATTCAGAAGCGGAAACTGAGATGCCTGTCCCACTTCGAAGAAGCGCACGAATCAATCATATGTGATAAAGAGATCAGGGGGGAGTGTAGCAACAATCATGCAGTTTCACTGGGAAAACGGGTTAGGATTGCACCGTGTATTGTCCATCAGGGATTGAACCGAGAGTGTTCCAGTAACAAAATGGAAACATGTAACGTTTGTCATGCGACGAGACTTCACGTATGCAAATGAGGCTTGGTTTGCATGGGCTGATTCTCGTCGTGATAAAAAGCGTAGACACTTTGCTCCGGGTATTTTGTGGAGAAAGGTTGACGTTGTGTCTACGTCGAGTGCTGAGAGAAGAAAGAGAGAGAGAGAGAGAGAAAGAGAAAGAGAGAGAGAGAAAGAGAGAGAGATAAAGAGAGAGAGAGAGAAAGAGAGAAAGAGAAAGAGAGAGAGAGAGAAAGAGAGAGATAAAGAGAGAGAGAGAGAGAAAGAGAGAGAGAGAGAAAGAGAGAGAGAGAGAGGGAGAGAGATAAAGAGAAACAGGAAATAAAACAAAGGAAAAGCAAAGAGAATTTGATTTTTTGGTCGTTCACATGCGTGTTGAACGGCGTTTGGTTAAAAGGACAGAAAGAATAATTCGGCGCCCCGTTTGAACTCAGTGGTAGATAATTCTTTAACTCTTCGTTATAGTCCTACAGGTTAAAAAAATAATCTAGGCTGGCGTTATGTGCCTGATAGTACAAGTTTAGAAATACGTACTCACGAGGTTATTTCATCAAAAAGGTGCCTATAATAATTCAGCAGGCATAGATCTCGGCGCTTGAGATTTGGGTATGAGATAATTGAATATTCACTTCATAGCGAAAATAAGTCAGACGGTTTCGAGGAGTCTGGGAAACACTCGTAGTGTGATGCCAGTTGGAGTTTAGATCAGTGCTATTGAAGAGGCTTTCATTATATATTTTTTTCTTTTTTTTTTTTCATTTCTTGCCTTGTTAGTAATAGGGGTAATAGGGGTAAACGTTCCGATATGGTCTCTTGATGCTACATGAATGCGAACTGCTACGGCTTTTCTGTCATCAATGGTGTACACAGATAGCCTGTTTACTCATCTCTGCCGACATGTTCCAAATCTCTTACTTTCAATATGAAATGTTCAAAAACTTAATAAAAGTATTAATCCAGAACCTAAACTAACGTAAACCCCTTTCTACCGAATCTCATTTTAAAACATAAGGGTTCTGCTTTCAACATTCCAAATGCTGAAATTCGTTTACAAGAGACCAACGTTTCACAAAAGTATCTGATAAACAAAACCCAACCACGAATTTTGTACTGAGAATGTGATTAGTAACAAAAACGGGAAAATGACTGGCTCTACATTTTTGTAGATAATTGATAGACACAATGATATATGTATTTGCATCAATACTGACAACTATATATTTGTATAAATATGAAAGGTGTTCACTGAATTAACAGACGAAGATTGATACAATGTTGTTGGGTCAGTAGTGATATCTGTATTGATATTGTATTGATATCTGTATTGATATTGTATTGATATCTGTATTGATATTGTATTGATATTGTATTGATATCTGTATTGATATTGTATTGATATCTGTATTGATATTGTATTGATATCTGTATTGATATCTGTATTGATATTGTATTGATATCTGTATTGATATTGTATTGATATCTGTATTGATATTGTATTGATATTGTATTGATATCTGTATTGATATTGTATTGATATCTGTATTGATATTGTATTGATATCTGTATTGATATTGTATTGATATCTATATTGATATTGTATTGATATTGTATTGATATCTGTATTGATATTGTATTGATATCTGTATTGATATTGTATTGATATTGTATTGATATCTGTATTGATATTGTATTGATATCTGTATCGATATTGTATTGATATCTGTATTGATATTGTATTGATATCTGTATTGATATTGTATTGATATTGTATTGATATCTGTATTGATATTGTATTGATATCTGTATTGATATTGTATTGATATCTGTATTGATATTGTATTGATATTGTATTGATATCTGTATTGATATTGTATTGATATCTGTATTGATATTGTATTGATATCTGTATTGATATTCATATCTGTATTGATATTCATATCAGTATTGATATATGAGTGTCAAAGCTTTCTACCAAATTATCATGCAAGAATTTAAACTTACCTTCACTGCTGATAAAAGAAAGTCTATCTAGGGCGTATTTCAAATCAACATACATATAGAGTTTTATAATATATTGCTGGCTGGTTGCAATGACATCTAATTCTCGGTTATTGATGTTGTCCCCAAGGCCTATTACAGTGATCTCGACTCCTTCATTTTTCAGACGGTTGGCTTCTATATTAGTGTTTTTTAAATCATCTGATCTTCCATCGGTAAGTAAGATGGCGATTTTCTTAGCATTAAGCCTTGTCTGTATGAAAAAATTAGTGCGCACATAAGCGAGGGCCTTTGCTGTGTTAGTGTAATTTCCGCTGTATCGTCTCGCTATAATGTTGTTGAGGCCTTCAAGCGTTTCTTCCTTTGTGTTGAATCTGTTAAATGTAAAAGCTGTGCTCTCAAAGACTTCCTGCCCAAATGCGACGACAGCGATGCGGACATTATTTGGACCAATCGTATAGCGTTTTATAAATTCTTGTACGAAATCTAATCCTTTTTTGAATTGCGATTGAGAGATCCTTCCTGAAGATTCAATTATAAAAGCAATGTCTGCTAGAATACGTCCGCGTTCTGGAAAAAAGTAAATTTTAATTCATACAAAATTAATTTTGAATACAATAACACCGAATAGAAAGGGAAATCTTCTGGGAGAAAAACATCACATGATTACAACTTCTAAATGTGCCAAATTCCATGCAACTTTCGGTCGCACGCTTTACATATTTATTGTCCTTAAATTGTTAAGTTCGTTACCTCTTCCACAGCTAATAGTATAGATCAGCTTTATTATAGTCGAAACTTCGTTACAAGAAAATTGAATGTTTAAGATTCTTGAAGATGAAGAATGATGAGTTGCTTTGTTTAGATTATTGGGATGTGACGGTGACAAAGTTGTTAATGACACAGACTTAAAATCTGGGTGTGCTAAGTTCAGAACCCAGTTTGCTCCACATAAACACTTCCACCTAAAGTGTTGGCAACCTTGACGTTGTTTGTCCTGTTAGTATCCGATGTCTTTCTAGAAATAATTCTAACTAGAAAGATATCGAGGACACCAATGCCAACAATATAACCACCCGATTCATACGATATGAATGAATCAATCTAGATTATTCGCACTATTTTTCTTTTCTTTTTTATTGCCTTGTCACTAATAAGTGTCCTCGAGGGCGAGCGATATGTGCCTGATATTACAATGTTAAGAAATACGTATCAACGAGGTTATTTTATCAAAAGATGCCTAATACCGCATATAATAATGCAGCTGGCGTAGATCTTGGCACTTGAGATTTAGGTGTGAAATAATTTAATATTCATTTCAGAGTTAAAATTAGTCAGACGGTTTCATGTAATCTGGGGAACCATCTTTGAGTGAAGCCAATTAGAGTGAAACTCAGTGCTTCTGAAGAATCTTTCGAGTATATACATAGTTTCTTCATCTTGATTTTTTGTAAGTAATATAGGTCATGGAAGTTAACGGTTAGGTGGGGTTTCTCAATGTAATATTAGTGTGACCTTCTATGGCTTTTCATTCCTCAATGCTTTCCACAGATAGTCTGTTAAATTATCACTTTACTGACATGTTCAAAATCTCTTAATTTCAATATGAAATGTTCAAAAACCTCATAAAAGTGTAAATCCAGAACCTAAACTAATGTGGACCGCTTTCTACCAGTCCGTTTTTTTAACATAATGGTTCTACGTTCAAACCTTCCAAAGGTAGAAATCCATTTACAAGAGACGAACGTTTCACAAAAGTAACTGATTAACAAAAACCAACCACATATTTTGTTCAGAAAATGTGATTAGTAACAAAAACGGTGAGACGACTGGCTCTACATTTGTTTAGAGATTAATGATAGACACAATAATATATTTATATGCATCGATAGTGTAAAAAGTATATTTGTATAAATACGATATGTTTTCACCGAATTAATATACAGAAATTGATACTATGTAGCTGGGTCAGTTGTGATATCTGTATTGATATATGAGTGTCAAAGCTTTCTAGCAAATTATCATGCAAGAAGTGAAACTTACCTTCGCTGGTGATAAAAGAAAGTCTATCGATGGCTACTTTCAAATCAAGATACATATTGAGTTTTATAATATATTGCTGGCTGGTTGCAATGACATTTAATTCTCCGTTATTGATGTTGTCCCCGAGGCCTATTGTAGTGATCTCGACTCCTTCATTTTTCAGACGGGTTGCTTCTATATTAGTGTTTATTAAATTATTTGATCTTCCATCGGTAAGTAAGATAGCGATTTTCTTAGCATTCTGCCTTGCCTGGATGAAAACATTAGTGCGCACATAAGCGAGGGCCTTTGCTGTGTTAGTGTAATTTCCGCTGTATCGTCTCGCTATAATGTTGTTGAGGCCTTCAAGCGTCTCTTCCTTTGTGTTGAATCTGTTAAATGTAAAAGCTGTGCTCTCAAAGACTTCCTGCCCAAATACGACGACAGCGATGCGGACATTATTTGGACCAATCGTTTGACGTTTTATATATTCTTGTACGAAATCTAATCCTTTTCTGAATTGCGATTGAGAGATCCTTCCAGAAGATTCAATTATAAAAGCAATGTCCGCTAGAATACGTCCGCGTTCTGGAAAAAAGTAAATTTGAATTCATACAAAATTTATTTTGAATACAATAACACCGAATAGAAATAGAAATCTTCCAGAGGAAATACATCACATGATTACAACTTCTAAATGTGCCAAATTCCATGCAACTTTCGGCCTCACGCTTTACATATTAATTGTCCTTAAATTGTTAAGTTCATTACCTCTCCCACAGCTAATAGTATAGATCAGCTTTATTATAGTCGAAACTACGTTACAAGAAAATTGAATGTTTAAGATTCTTGAAGATGAGGAATGATGAGTTGCTTTGTTTAGATTATTGGGATGTGACGATGACAATGTTGTTAATGACACGGACTACCAATCTGGTTGTGCTGAGTTCGAATCCAGTTCGCTCCACAGAAACACTTCCACCTAAGATGTTGGCAACCTTGACGTTGTTTTTCCTGGTAATATCCGATGTCTTTCTAGAAAGAATTCTAACTAGAAAGATATCGAGGAAACCAATGCCAACAATATAACCATCCGATTCATACGATATGAATGAATGAATATAGATTATTCGAACACTTTTTCTTTTCTTTTTTATTGCCTTGTCACTAATAAGTGTCATCGAGGGCGAGCGATATGTGCCTGATAGTACAATGTTTAGAAATACGTATCAACGAGGTTATTTTATCAAAAGATGCCTAATACCGCATATAATAATGCAGCTGGTGGAGATTTTGGCACTTGAGATTTGATGGTGAGATAATTTAATATTCATTTCAGAGTTAAAATAAGTCGGACGGTTTCATGTAATCTGGGGAACCATCTTAGAGTGAAGCCAATTAGAGTGAAACTCAGTTCTTCTGAAGAATCTTTCGAGTATATACATAGTTTCTTCATCTTGATTTTTTGTAAGTAATATAGGTCATGGAAGTTAACGGTTAGGTGGGGTTTCTCAATGTATTATTAGTGTGACCTTCTATGGCTTTTCATTCCTCAATGCTTTCCACAGATAGTCTGTTAAATTATCACTTTGCTGACATGTTCAAAATCTCCTGATTTCAATATGAAATGTTAAAAAACTTCATAAAAGTGTACATCCAGAACCTAAACTAATGTGGACCGCTTTCTACCAATCCGTTTTATTTAACATAATGGTTTTGCATTCAAACCTTCCAAAGGTAGAAATCCATTTACAAGAGACCAACGTTTCACAAAAGTATCTGATTAACAAAATCCAACAACAAATTTTGTACTGAGAATGTAATTAGTAAATTAAACAGTAAAACGACAGGCTCTACATTTTAATAGAGATTAATGATAGACACAATAATATATGTATTTGCATCGATAGTGTTAAAAGTATATTTGTATAAATACGATATGTTTTCACCGAATTAATATACAGAAATTGATACTATGTAGCTGGGTCAGTAAAGATATCTTTATTTATATATGAGTGTCAAAGCTTTCTACCAAATTATTATACAAGAATTGAAACTTACCTTCGCTGGTGATAAAAGAAAGTCTATCGATGGCTACTTTCAAATCAACATAAATATTGAGTTTTATAATATATTGCTGGCTGGTTGCAATGACATTTAATTCTCGGTTATTGATGTTGTCCCCGAGGCCAATTACAGTGATCTCGACTCCTTCATTTTTCAGACGGTTGGCTTCTATATTAGTGTTTTTTAAATTATCTGATCTTCCATCGGTAAGTAAGATGGCGATTTTCTTAGCATTCTGCCTTGTCTGTATGAAAACATTAGTGCGCACATAAGCGAGGGCCTTTGCTGTGTTAGTGTAATTTCCGCTGTATCGTCTCGCTATAATGTTGTTGAGGCCTTCAAGCGTCTCTTCCTTTGTGGTGAATCTGTTAAATGTAAAAGCTGTGCTCTCAAAGACTTCCTGCCCAAATGCGACGACAGCGATGCGGACATTATTTGGACCAATCGTATAGCGTTTTATAAATTCTTGTACGAAATCTAATCCTTTTTTGAATTGCGATTGAGAGATCCTTCCAGAAGATTCAATTATAAAAGCAATGTCCGCTAGAATACGTCCGCGTTCTGGAAAAAAGTAAATTTTAATTTAAACAAAATTAATTTGAATACAATAACACCGAATAGAAATGGAAATATTCTGGGAGAAATACATCACATGATTACAACTTCTAAATGTGCCAAATTCCATGCAACTTTCGGTCGCACGCTTTACATATTTATTGTCCTTTAATTGTTGAGTTCGTTACCTCTTCCACAGCTAATAGTATAGATCAGCTTTATTATAGTCGAAACTTCGTTACAAGAAAATTGAATGTTTAAGATTCTAGAAGATGAGGAATGATGAGTTGCTTTGTTTAGATTATTGGGATGTGACGGTGACAAAGTTGTTAATGACACGGACTACCAATCTTGGTGTGCTAAGTTCAGAACCTAGTTTGCTCCACAGAAACACTTCCACCTAAGATGTTGGCAACCTTGACGTTGTTTTTCCTGTTAGTATCCGATGTCTTTCTAGAAAGAATTCTAACTAGAAAGATATCGAGGAAACCAATGCCAACAATATAACCATCCGATTCATACGATATGAATGAATGAATATAGATTATTCGCACAATTTTTCTTTTCTTTTTTATTGCCTTGTCACTAATAAGTGTCCTCGAGGGCGAGCGATATGTGCCTGATAGTACAATGTTTCGAAATACGTATCAACGAGGTTATTTTATCAAAAGATGCCTAATACCGCATATAATAATGCAGCTGGTGGAGATTTTGGCACTTGAGATTTAGGTATGAAATAATTTAATATTCATTTCAGAGTTAAAATTAGTCAGACGGTTTCATGTAATCTGGGGAACCATCTATGAGTGAAGCCAATTAGAGTGAAACTCAGTGCTTCTGAAGAATCTTTCGAGTATATACATAGTTTCTTCATCTTGATTTTTTGTAAGTAATATAGGTCATGGAAGTTAACGGTTAGATGGGGTTTCTCAATATAATATTAGTGTGACCTTCTATGGCTTTTCATTCCTCAATGCTTTCCACAGATAGTCTGTTAAATTATCTCTTTACTGACATGTTCAAAATCTCTTAATTTCAATATGAAATGTTCAAAAACCTCATAAAAGTGTAAATCCAGAACCTAAACTAATGTGGACCGCTTTCTACCAATCCGTTTTATTTAACATAATGGTTTTGCATTCAAACCTTCCAAAGGTAGAAATCCATTTACAAGAGACCAACGTTTCACAAAAGTATCTGATTAACAAAATCCAACAACAAATTTTGTACTGAGAATGTAATTAGTAAATTAAACAGTAAAACGACAGGCTCTACATTTTAATAGAGATTAATGATAGACACAATAATATATGTATTTGCATCGATAGTGTTAAAAGTATATTTTTATAAATACGATATGTTTTCACCGAATTAATATACAGAAATTGATACTATGTAGCTGGGTCAGTAAAGATATCTTTATTTATATATGAGTGTCAAAGCTTTCTACCAAATTATTATACAAGAATTTAAACTTACCTTCGCTGGTGATAAAAGAAAGTCTATCGATGGCTACTTTCAAATCAACATACATATAGAGTTTTATAATATATTCGTGGCTGGTTGCGATGACATCTAATTCTCGGTTATTGATGTTGTCCCCAAGGCCTATTGCAGTGATCTCGACTCCTTCACTTTTCAGACGCTGTGCTTCTATATTAGTGTTTATTAAATTATTTGATCTTCCATCGGTAAGTAAGATGGCGATTTTCTTAGCATTCTGCCTTGTCTGTATGAAAAAATTAGTGCGCACATAAGCGAGGGCCTTTGCTGTGTTAGTGTAATTTCCGCTGTATCGTCTCGCTATAATGTTGTTGAGGCCTTCAAGCGTCTCTTCCTTTGTGGTGAATCTGTTAAATGTAAAAGCTGTGCTCTCAAAGACTTCCTGCCCAAATGCGACGACAGCGATGCGGACATTATTTGGACCAATCGTTTGACGTTTTATAAATTCTTGTACGAAATCTAATCCTTTTTTGAATTGCGATTGGGAGATCCTTCCTGAAGATTCGATTATGAAAGCAATTTCCGCTAGTATACGTCCGCGTTCTGGAAAAAAGTAAATTTTAATTCATACAAAATTAATTTTTAATTAAATAACACCGAATAGAAAACGGAAATCTTCTGGGAGAAAAACATCACGTGATTATTTACTTCTAAATGTGCTCACTTCCGTTCAACTTTCGGTCTCACGATTTACATATTAATTGTCCTTAAATTGTTAATTTCATTACCTCTTCCGCATTCCTTTCATGACATAGAATGCGGAGATCCTTCCTGAAGAATCGATTATGAACGCGATTTCAGCTGATATACGTCTGATTTTCATTTTGTGAATTAAATCCTGTAGAGGCTCTATCAGTGGGAACATGTTAGGGTAAGGCTAAGGGTTAGGGTTTGGTTAAGTGTTAGGGTTACCATTAGGCTCTATTAGTGGGAACAGGTTAGAGTTAGAGTTAGGATTTCGGTTTGGGTAAGGGTTTGGGAAAGGGTTAGGGTTAGGCTCTATTAGTGGGAACAGGTTAGCGTTAGGGTATGGGGTGGAGTTAGGCTCTATTAGAGCGAACAGGTTAGGGGCTAGGGTTAAGGTTAGGTTTTGGGTAAGGGTTAGGGTTAGGGTTAAGGTTAGGCTCTAGAGGTTGGAACAGGTTAGAGTTAGAGTTACGGGTGGAGTTAGGCTCTATTAGAACGAACAGGTTAGGGTTAGGGTTAGGGGTAGGGGGTAGGGGCTAAGGGTTAGGGTCCGGGTTAACATTAGGGGTTAGGGTTAGGGTTGGGGTTCGATTAGTGGGAACAGCTACATCTTGTTTTCTCATTGATTTACAATGTTTAGTCATCTTTTCTGCGTTCTACTCTGAATACTTCTACCAACCTCTTCACTGTCTCAAAATTCTAATATTAAAAGTTAAAAAACAAAAAAACAATTAGAAGCGTAAATCTAAAACCGTAACGACCATGGATCCCTACTATTTGCTCTTTCTATTTTTTCTCTTTCTCTCTCTGTCTCTCCACCTTTCTTTAACTCTCTCCCTTTCTCTCTCTTTCTCTTTTCTCTCTCTCTCTCTCTCTCTCTGCTTATATTTTTCATTTTGATTTTGCTCTCACTGACCGACGACACAAGCGATTAAATGAAATATCAGTACATATACTGCACTTTAATTCTAATGAAATTGCTAATACTGTCTATTTTTTAAAATTTAATATGCATAATTATAAATTTAAATATGCCTACAGTTTTTTATATTTTATATTTTGAATTACAGTTCACGTAATGTGAGTGAGGAGCACGTTACTGTCTTAAGAGTTTTCTTAAAACTTTGTTTTTCGTATTATCATACACTTTCCATTTAATTCCAGAGTCTCATCTTTAGTAAACTGTCAAATCTGATTCGTTAACTAATTAAAATAACACCAAAATTCACAATTGCATTATCACAACATCATTACAGACATTTTACATATTTTGTTAATTGATGCATTTTAGATGTCATCATTTTTAGACGCAGGTATGTCTGTGGTTAGGCAAGGGTTGCTCAATCTCATCCACACCTCTTCTGAATATTAGTCTGTATTTAAGTAGTCAGAGTCAGAGGTTTCGGAAAGAAGTCAAAGTTGGAGTTTTGGGAATCAATGACTCTTTCCAAAACCTCCGATTTTTTTTTTCGTTCAGTTACTCTGTATTTTTATTGCATTCTTTTTTTATTCAGTTTCCATTAGCTCTTTTCATTCATTTCTGATTAATATTTAAGAATTAATGTTTTAGTTCTTTTCTATTCATCTTTTTCATTCTGTTCTTTCATTCACTGATTTTTTTCATCCATTTTTATACATTATCGTTAATTCTTTTTCTTTCATTATTTCCTTAATGTATTGTCATTGATTTTTAGTCTTTTTTCATTTATTTTTTTCATTCACTTATTTTCATTTGTTTTCATTTTATTTTTAATTAATTTTCGTTTACTTTTTAAATTCATTTTTCATTCAATTTTTCTCATTGAATTTTCATTCATTTTTTAAAATTCATTTTCTTATTATAATTTTTGATTTTTCATTCAATGTTTTTCATGAACTTTTTATTCGCTTTTTATTCACTTTTTTATTCATGTTTTCATTCCTTTTTTCCATGATTATTCATTCAATTTTTTTCATTCAGTTTTAATTCGTTTTTTATTCACTTTTTTATTCATGTTTTCATTCATTTTTTCATTCAATTTTTATTCATTTTTTTCATTCACTTTTAATTCGTTTTAATTCATTTTTTATTCATTTTTAAAATTTATTTTTTCATTCAATATTTATGGCCCAGGACAACGCTGCGTAGCCCTGTTAGAGAATATAGACACAATCCCAAATTGTATTATTACATACAATTATCCGATGAAGATAATTCAAGTATTTCTCAATCTCTAAATGGAGCCCTAAGGCGGCTATGTGCACATTTCTTCATAGAGGGGTCGAAATTTTTAGTCATTTTTCATTAAATTTCAATGCACTCATGTAATAATTTTAAAATGCTGAGTCATTACTTCCGGTACTAGTTTTTTAAATTTATTTAATTTTTTAAACATAATTTCTCGTCGAATATAGGAGGTAAGAAGCTGATAAATGGTGTTTTTAGTAGTGCTCTGAACGCATCCTTTATTTTATTTGGCTGGTTTCACTAGTGCTCTGGAAGCTGATTAAAAACAGGAGCAATAAATGTAAGTGGCATATACTAATCCAAAAATGCTCAACATCCTAGATAGAGCATGTGTGTTTAAACGCAGCGTTGCCCGGGAGAAACGCATTATCTGTCTTTTGTTAACTCAGCGTCGCCATGGAGGCATAATAGTATTAATTCAGTATTCTATTTGGTAAGTAGTATGAGTTAAAGCAAAGAGCGCAATAGCATAGATAGAGCATATGTATTTAGTCGGTGGTAACCGGGTGTCATTAATACCATATATAGAGCAATATTACATAGAGCAGGTGTTTTTAAACCCCACGTTGCCCCGAAGAAATATTTTCACTGTATTTTGTTATACTATCGTATACCAGAAAAGGTGCTCAGTGTTTCTCGGGACTCAGTGCTCAATATCCTAGATAGAGCAGGTGTGTGCAATAATACAGTTGTACATTTTTCAATGCAGTATGTGCTTAATAAAGAAGAGGGAGACAATGAACTCAGTGCTGCCGGCGAATACACTAAAATAAATATGACTTTAATTATTTTAATAAGGAGAAAATCAGAAACTCAGCGTTGCTCGGGAATAAATTCAAATATTATTTTCCGATGAAGTGGGTTGGGTATAAACTTAGTGCTATCTGGTAGCAATAACTTTAAAGCTGAAAGCTCAGGTGAATAACTTACATTATTATTTTTTTCAATAAATAAAACAATAGAGAGAAATTGTCTTGGCTCACGTGAAAAAGGGGTGGGGAAGTAGGATGTGGAGAAACGGGTAAGCCAGAAATATTGAAAGATAGAGAGACGAATTGTGATAGGTATAGAGATAGAAGTTATAATAAAACGATGTTACACACGATTTAAAACCTCTTCTGTTTTGTTCCATATAGCATTTTGCTATCCGGATGTTGGCATGTTAATTTTCTATAAATATGAAATGTTTTCATCAAATTAATATACACAAATTGATACTATGTAGCTGGGTCAGTAGTGATATCTGTATTTATATATGAGTGTCAAAGCTTTCTACCAAATTATTATACAAGAATTGAAACTTACCTTTGCTGGTGATAAAAACAAGTCTATCGATGGCTACTTTCAAATCAACATACATATAGAGTTTTATGATATATTCGTGACTGGTTGCAATGACATCTAATGCTCGGTCATTGATGTTGTCCCCAAGGCCTATTGCAGTGATCTCGACTCCTTCATTTTTCAGACGGTTGGCTTCTATATTAGTGTACATAAAATCATCTGATCTTCCATCGGTAAGTAAGATGGCGATTTTCTTAGCATTCGGCCTTGTCTGGATGAAAAAATTAGTGCGCACATAAGCGAGGGCCTTTGCTGTGTTAGTGTAATTTCCGCTGTATCGTCTCGCTATAATGTTGTTGAGGCCTTCAAGCGTCTCTTCCTTTGTGGTGAATCTGTTAAATGTAAAAGCTGTGCTCTCAAAGACTTCCTGCCCAAATGCGACGACAGCGATGCGGACATTATTTGGACCAATCGTTTGACGTTTTATAAATTCTTGTACGAAATCTAATCCTTTTTTGAATTGCGATTGGGAGATCCTTCCTGAAGATTCGATTATGAAAGCAATTTCCGCTAGTATACGTCCGCGTTCTGGAAAAAAGTAAATTTTAATTCATACAAAATTAAATTTGAATAAAATAACACCGAATAGAAATGGAAATCTTCTGGGAGATAAACATCACGTGATTATTTACTTCTAAATGTGCTCACTTCCGTTCAACTTTCGGTCTCACGATTTACATATTAATTGTCCTTAAATTGTTAATTTCATTACCTCTTCCGCATTCCTTTCATGACATAGAATGCGGAGATCCTTCCTGAAGAATCGATTATGAACGCGATTTCAGCTGATATACGTCTGATTTTCATTTTGTGAATTAAATCTTCTAGAGGCTCTATCAGTGGGAACATGTTAGGGTAAGGGTTAGGGTTAGGGTTAGGGTTAGAGTTAGGGTTAGGTTCATTTAGTGGGAACAGGTTAGAGTTAAGGTTAGGGGTGGAGTTAGGCTATATTAGAGCGAACAGGTTAGGGGGTAGGGGCTAAGGGTTAGGGTCCGGGTTAACATTAGGGGTTAGGGTTAGAGTTGGGGTTCGATTAGTGGGAACAGCTACATCTTGTTTTCTCATTGATTTACAATATTTAGTCATCTTTTCTGCGTTCTACTCTGAATACTTCTACCAACCTCTTCACTGTCTCAAAATTCTAATATTAAAAGTTAAAAAACAAAAAAACAATTAGAAGCGTAAATCTAAAACCGTAACGACCATGGATCCCTACTATTTGCTCTTTCTATTTTTTCTCTTTCTCTCTCTGTCTCTCCACCTTTCTTTAACTCTCTCCCTTTCTCTCTCTTTCTCTTTTCTCTCTCTCTCTCTCTCTGCTTATATTTTTCATTTTGATTTTGCTCTCACTGACCGACGACACAAACGATTAAATGAAATATCAGTACATATACTGCACTTTAATTCTAATGAAATTGCTAATACTGTCTATTCAAAAAAATTTAATATGCATAATTACAAATTTAAATATGCCTACAGTTTTGTATATTTTATATTTTGAATTACAGTTCACGTCATGTGAGTGAGGAGCACATTACTGTCTTATGAGTTTTCTTAAAACTTTGTTTTTCGTATTATCATACACTTTCCATTTAATTCCAGAGTCTTATCTTTAGTAAACGGTCAAATCTGATTCGTTAACTAATTCAGAAACCACCAAAATTGACAATTGCATTATCACAACATCATTACAGACATTTTACATATTTTGTTAATTGATGCATTTCAGATGTCATCATTGTTAGACGCAGGTATGTTACCGATTTTAGATGAATAATAATAATAATTAAAACTAAAATGTATAAGTCTGTTATTCTCATAAATGATCGTAAACTTATTGATTTTCGTTCCCATCGTATAATTATGAAACTTACGTATACTGTATCTTTCTTATGGTAAGTCGTACTAGTTATAAAGCAATTAGCGTTCTACTCCAGACAGAATCACAGACGAAAATACCATTTAAAATACTTATATATTTAATAGAATATTCCTTTTCTTTTACACAACGCATAAAAGACTGCTCGTCGTATTTTACATATTTTAGATCTAATAGCTATTTTGCTCACTAGCATTTCAACAGAAATATATTTTTGTTCTAAAATTACAGTTGTTGGCGTCTGTAAATATACCATTGGTATCTTACTATATTCAGAAAAATTGAACCAAGATGCGCACTGAAACCTTTATCATTAACTTGATGTTTTCCAAACTATCCCCGGAATGATTTCTGAGATTTATGACTGACTTTACAGGTTTCATTCTTTTCATAAACCTAATGGTTAATAGTAGACATTACATGGTTCTGTTTTTAGTTTGTAAAATAAGACTAGATTCACTAAGTCGTCTCAACTGTGGAGTTTGTGTAATTAAATACTTGTTTTTGGCAAAGCGTGTGTAAAACGAGTAAGTTTGATAAGTCATTTTAAACATCTGTAAAAATACAATATTATCGGATGACTGACCTCAAATCTTTCATTCTTTATATACATTTAAGGGGTAAAGAATAACAAGTTAAACATGGCAATTTTTTAAATGTCGCTCTTAAAATGACACTTTATTCTGGTGGTTGTGCGCTATTGAACCTAGTTGAACGTAGTCATCATTCGAGAGAGAGAGAGAGAGAGAGTGTATTGAGTTAGTATTCAGTTATAAATTATCGTAATCATGTATGTGCAGAAGTTCAACGATTAAGGAAAAGTAGAATTAGAAATGACGTTTTTTTTTAATAAGACGTTCATCTATTATATATTGTCGTTATATTGTATGAACGAGAGAGTTTTATGTTTAAATACATTTAGGGATTAAGAAAAGGTGGAATTAGAATTGACGCTTTTAAAATGACACTTGTTGCAATAAATATATACATACTTTCTTCCATCGTTCGTGAACTAGGGGACGTAATTATTTTAATTGTGTTTGGAGGAACATTGTTTAATACGGCGGTAATCGCGTAAATACGAAAACCCGACTTTCAGTGGTGCTTTTGGACTTGAATATGTATGAAATTATAGTTAATAGAACTATATAGTTGGTATTTGGGGACAGTAGAGTGTATGAAATACTTATATGAATACTAGTAGACTGTATCAAAGAAATGGTTTAAAAACTTACGTTCGGTAATGGATGTCGTTGTTGTGGGAGGCATTGTAGTTGGTACTGAAACAGAAACAAAAGAAACATATTTTTAGTCGAAATTATGTATTTTTATTAAAGGACGGTAAAATGTATGAACACAATAGGTAAGTATTGGTAGACTGATTAAACAATATGTTTTAAAACAACCTTTATTTTATGACATTCTCATCTTTTTCTCCCTCCTGCAGCCTTTAATTACTTACATCCGCTATATTTACCTTTCAAGATATAAGAAATAACTTTATTTTCCATAGGTTAAAATAATATATTAGATAAATGCATTTATCGTCATGTACAGACATTTTTTTATTTTATTAATTTCAAAGTTAATGATAGAGATATAATCTGAGCGAATTAGTGTTTCCGTTCTAGCGAGGAGGAGGAGGAGGAGTCTTAACTAGTTTTAAAATTTTGCTGCGGATTCAAAGGTACAAAAGACGAAAATAATCTCGTTCCCGATTCTTTTTGAAAAGACTGTAAAGATAAGACATGTAACTTGCACCGAGAGTAGCTTACGTTTCTGGTCTGGTTAATATTAGTATATAAAAAGTTATTTACTCATTAGTCATTTGCTTATATAAGACTTTTGTCCTTGAGAGATGAGCAATCAATACCCTATCACATGCGACCAACATATTTTTGTAACACTTGAATCATTACCCAGATTAGAAAATGCTAGTTGGAGTTCGAGTTCGGTCGGGGGTGAAGCTTAATATAAGAGACCGATACAGAAACATATGTCACTACTTATACGTGTATTTGCATTTGGGGGTAAGGTTTATCCCTTTTCTAATTGTAATGATCTTATTATTAATTATTGTAATAAAAGAAATGTTTGAATTAGTGAACAAAACCACTGTCTCTTAATATTGAATTAAGAGACAGCGATTTTGTTCACTAATAAACATTTGTGTTAATATGTTTTTGTTAACTGACAATAATTGTTAGTCAGATTGTCTATTTGAAGCTGGAGTTAAAACTAATTCTCGTTCTAAACTTTAGAGGTGAGATGGGAGCCATCACGTGATCATCCATTTACTATCTCTTCGTAGGAAGTTTAAAAAAATATTTTGAAGAGAAATGGTAAGTAATAAAGAGACGTTTCCTGGAACAGCCGGTCAATTTTCATTTAAGACCAGGTCAAACATATAGTAGTCCAACACATTTTAAAGCTGGCTCTTTTGTGTCACCAGACAAGTTAGCGCTTAACTATATACACAGCGCCTCCTCATAAACAAATCTAAGAACGTGGACAGGACAGGACTATCAAGTTAAATTAGATATAAAACTTACGCGTTTCACACATGCTTTGCCAAAAACAAGTATTTAATTACACAAAATCTACAGCCATTAAGTTGAGACGTCTTAGTGAATCTAGTCTTATTTTACGACCTAAAAACAAAACCACGTAAATTCTGGCTTTTTCAATATTTCCGCCATTACAAGGCAAATTCTCATCAAACAAGAAATAATAAAATATGACAATGGATGAGTTTAAAGTAGAACCACCTCATTTACTTTGCAAAACAGCCGATAACGTTGGTTGATCCGCGTATACACTGTTTCTAATCTTTATTTAATTTTATTTAAAAAGTTCTAATTTGTATTGAGCACTTTTGAAAAATATTGGTTTTAAGTTCATGTTAACAATATATTTGAGCGGATTTAATTATTTATATATACATTTGAGAATAATTCGCGGAAAACCCTCTCGAGCTCTTTCGACTATCATCTCATCAGGAGAAACCGATAGTATAAATGAAACTATATTAACGATAATAAAGAGCACATGAGGGAATTGAAGTGCCAGGAAATACCGATAAGCGATTAAAATGAATCAATTTTAATTAAATAGTCGTTTAAAAATAATGAAAAGGGCACACCGTGGGATTAAAGAAACGGTGAGGGTTCTAAGTACCCCAAAGAGATTCAACGCTTTTACAAACCCCTTCTAAGGAAAGTTTACGTATAGAATAGAGAAAAGTTTACGTATAGAATAGAGAAAAGTTACAAAACTTTCAAATGGTTTTTGGAATCTTCTATATGCAACATCTCAAAACGATTTATTTCATAGTTACTGGTACAGCATGGATTTTCAACCAGATGCTGGCCAATAGACGAGTCCAAAGCCGCAGAGGAAGGGTGAAAACGGGATCCTGACCTTCCCTGTCTGATCTTAGATGGAACGTGCTGCTTTATGCGGTCTTCAAATGCAAGGAAGTACGCTGAATATACACTGGCGTGTAAAACGGTAAGAAACATTACGGATTATGGATAAATGACACACTATCTAAAAGAAAAGCTAAACCGGTCTTTTATCATATAGCAAGCACAGGGAAACAGAGTAGAAGGCGACACGAAGACCCCATTTTCATTCGCCGCTACTAGTAGCATTTTTCGAAATTTGTTATGCCTTAACCGAGGATTGAACACCAATCCACCGGTCTATTAACCATTATGTGAAATTGATCACTTGTTACTCGTTAGATTGTGCTTGGTCTTTGGCTAAGATCAAAGTGTAGTATCTGTTCCGATGGATACTGCACCCCATAGACTGGTATTGTCTTGGCCTTCGGGGCTTGATTTACGCCGGTCTATGGGTCTATCCTGTGCAGTTCTAGGAGGTCAACCCTCCCCTCTTTGGGGAGGAGTAAGTTTGTTGCTTACTGCCTGAGGCGCCCCTACCGGGGAATGCCGACGGGGCTGCCCAGGCAATTTTTAATGGCCAGAGTGCTCAACTTCTCGGGCGCTGGCTTTTCAAGTCCCACTTTCCCGACCCGACCTTAGGTCACATCTTACTTGTGGGAGTAAGATAAAACTAGCCTTGTGCCTAACCTCCTGGAGAGGAGGTAAATAAATACTCGTTAGATTGTTCTTGGCCTTTAGGCTAAGATCAAAGTGTAGTATCTGTTCTGATAGATACTACACCCTATAGTCTGTTATTGTCTTGGCCTTCGGGGTTTGATTTACGCCTGTCTATGGGTCTATTCTGTGCAGTTCTAATAGGTCCACCCTCACAGGCTTTGCCTCCCCTCTTTGGGGAGGAGTAAGTTTATTGCTTATTTGTTGAGGCGCCCCTACCGGGGAATGCCGACGTGGCTGCCCAGGCAATTTTTAATGGCCAGAGTGCTCACCTTCTCGGGCGCTGGCTTTTCAAACCCCACTTTCCCGACCCGAGCTTGGGTCACATCTTACTTGTGGGAGTAAGATAAAACTGCCTTGTGCCTAACTCCTGGAGAGGAGTAAATAATTACTCGTTAGATCTACTAAGATTATTACGTACCTGTACAGATCTGACTCCTCACCGAATCTACCATTCCAGTCATGTTGCTTGAATCACGTGCTCGCAGAATGTGATAAGTCTTTTCAGACGCGATGGATTCGAGGAAACTCTGATCATTCAAACTGCCAACGTCGACAACAAATATTTCGATTCCCTTTTCTTTTGCCGAAATCGCTTGCTGCATTGCCAATTGAGGGTTGTTTAATTTCCCTTTGAGGAACAAAACAGCAATTTTACGAGCCTGTTCACGGCCGCCATTCTGCTGTCCAAACCCGTTCACTAGGAGATCGGAAATCACCGAGGAAGACATTTCCGTTGTATAGGTTGTAAAATGATTTCGAATATTCTGAAAATTCCTGAAATGGTTGAGACGGAAACCTGAAAAAATCACAAAGATAGAGTTTATTGTAAACAGTGAAATAAAAAATAAAAACAATTGAATCTGTAAGATACGATTACATTTAAAGAAAGAACTTAATCAAAAAAGAATCAGTGAAATACTATAAAGGTTTTGTTTGGCCTTTAGTTGTTATATCGCCAAAGAAAAATACAATGGAAATAGAAATATGGATATCAATCCAACTTGTTGCTAAAACCTTCAAAGAAAATCAATATTTTGTCCAAATCATTAGACCAGGTAGGTTAGTAGAGAAAATTCGTGAGACAATTATTTGAAATAACAAGAATGTTTACTAATTTAATTAGTTTTTGGTAAATTCGTCGTTTCCCAGCCAAAAAGGGCGGACAACGAATCGGCTGTATTTTTCTGATTTTTTTCCGACTTCACAAAAATTGTTTTGTACTAGTTTCCTAGTTGTACTTGCTTTAAAATAATTTAAGGTAAATTTTAAAATAGTTAAAAACAATTTGTTTAGGTTTAATTACTCATTTGTGAGGTCGAAAAACTGCAGCCGATTCATTGTCGGTCATCTTGGCTGGGAAACGACAAATTTACCTCACTTTTCGTATGTAAAAATGTGCTACAGTTTCTTTTTTATTGCTCTATTTAGTGTCTGTTTTGCTTTTTCTTTTGAAGAGAATTATGAAAGAAGGAGAATGTTTACTAATGTAATTCACTTTTCGTATGGACTGTAATAATTTTGAGGGAATCCTTTCCTTTGATGGTTCTGGTTTTTTTTCGTCTTATGAAGTATGAGGTGGATCATGCGTACGAATGCCGAGCCATATACATGTCAATGGAATCAGTTTTCTGCTTCAATCTCGGAAACAGCCGCATACTAAACACTTGATGATTGGCAAAAATATCAAAGAGATCAGTTGATCACTTATTTGATAGTTGTCTTCTGTTCTGAGTTATATCCAATTGGTATTGTCTTATTGTTTCGGAATCGCCGCTCTTCTCCTCTATCAAGTCTTGACGATTACGTAGACTATGACATTAAACGATTACTGAATAACATGACACAGAATACAAAGAGGCTGATTACTGCCACCAAAAAAAGCACAGATGAATTCTAAAAAAACCCCGATGAAACGGACAATGGAAACGAAAATGGATTCTAGATCTCTTCAACAATGTCGAGATAGCTGTCTTCAGTTCTGAGTTATATTGTGTCGAAAAAAAACGTCTCTTTACAGAAATAGAGAAAATAATCTCTTTCCGAATTCATTTTAGATGGCGGAAGGTGTCTAATTTGCTCTGTGCTTTCTCCCTTCCCTTAAACACTCGAAATGTTTTCGGCCGATAGTTTTTTTACGTGCCAACGTTTGTGTAACGGGACGGATATATATTTATCTACATGCAAATATATTCTCTTTATTATAGAGTGGAGGATGGAAATGGATGCAATTTTTTAACGCAGGAAATGTAACTCGAGAAAGATTGACATTAATTTAAACCAGTTTGGAAAACTGGTCAGATCATTCTACCACTTCTAACCCTAACCCTAACACCGCTTCGAAAATACTTGTCTCCAAATGCAATCGTCTACTTATATAATGGTCAGGGAGTGCATCCATCGTCTATAGCCGAAACGTATCTCGAAAGATAAAACCGGAATGACTACTAACACGTGTAGTACTGCAAGTGAGTAAGAAATAAAAGCCTTACACTCGGAGTAAGGTGCTAATATATTGGGAACTTTGTTTTTATTGTCTTATATATTTGAATACAAAATTTGTTTAACCTTGTTCGAAATGTAAGAATTGTAGGGGTGCCCAATCTATTGAAGAATTCTGTTGTTTATTCGAAGACGAATTACGTAAGAGACAGGTGTATCATGCTGGAGAACCATCCCTGTCTCTCTTTATGCGTATTTTACATACCCCGAAGACTATTATTTGAGTTAGAGCTGTAAAAGCCATTTACATAAGAATGAATGATGTTTACCTCCTTCTAACTATAATTATATTGAGGGTGCCCTTTCCTTTGATGGTGTTATTGCTTAGTACAAAAGAGAATTATGAGGGAAGGAGGTGATTCATAAGTGATGCTGGGGAGTCATATGCATTGCTTAGTTCAAGGTTAATTATGATGAAAGGAGGTGTTTCATAAGTACTGCTGGGGAGCCATATACATATAGATAGAAGATTTGATTGACCTTCTTTTAACATTAATCAATTTGAGGCTGCCCTTTCCCTTGACGGTTCTATAGCTTATGCTCGGGAGCATGCCTTTGTTGCTTAGTCGAACCTGAATTATAATGGAAGGAGGTGTTTCATAAGTACTGCTGGGGAGCCATATACATATAGATAGAAGTTTTGTTTTAACCTTGTTCGAATATTAATCATTGTTGTACTAATGAGTAACCGTTTTACAAGGCCCAAAGGCCACTCGAGATTACGGGTTGATGAGTTTGTTAAGTGGACGTTAAAAACACCTTGAGAGTATTGAAGACGGCGGGCATAATTTTAATATTTAAGGAGGGGCAGCTCGACAAGAATTTGTTAAGATTGTACTTGAAAACGACTATTTTGTATCCAGCTGGGAAGCAGCCCCGTCGTATTGTGTTACACAAACGGATAGTTCTTGAAAAGAAACTATTCTCATGGAATATTCGCTTAGTTTTAGATACACCGAAGATGATGATGATGCAGTTTACGGACAAGGCTATTTTTTCTAGATAGGATTTTCAAGTTAAATTCAATTTTTACGGTCTCTTTTGTTCATTTAATTGTTAGGCGAAAGTACAGAATAGTTCAGCACCGTCCGTAAACTACAGAAGTACCCGTATGATTATTATTTACAAATGTTGAAGCTAGGCGATATTTTCTTGTAGATATTTTGCTGGTTCCCTGTATTGTTCTGCATAAAATAAAATGTTTATCATGAGTGCTGCTGGGAGCTATATCCATAAAGACCGAAGTTTTGTTTTTATTTTTTTCACACTGTAATTATTTTTAAAGGGTGCAATTTCCTGTGTGTGTACTTTTAGATAATAAGTGGGTACGTTTGCTAATATTCATCTCGTGACTTTGCAAAGGGGGAAGAGTATAGATGAAGCTTGGAGATTACGTAGACGATGAAAATAACTGGCTAGGGAATATACATGACCGGAAATGCTAAAATAGCTGATTACTGCCGCCATAAACCATTACCAAGGTGAATAATAAAAGTTTGAAACGGAAAACTGAAATCAAAGAAAATATGTTGAACAAACAGACAAATGTTACAAACTCTAACAAAAGCCAGTATTAGTAACTGAATGGCATTCAAATCCTTTGAAACTTTGTAATAAAAACAGAAGTGAACGTAGCATACTAAGATATTTAGGAAATTTATTGATACTCAGATTCCAGAGAAAACTACTTGCAGTTATCTGCAATAGATCATTAGTGATAGTAATAATTAATCCATAATGCTAAGTGAATGCTACGGACATGTCTAAAAATCTGGGGTAATTTTGTGTCACTCAGACTCCAGGGAAAACTACTGCCAGTTATCAGCAGGAGATCACTGATAACAGAAAGCAAAGATGAGAGAAGAACAAAGATAAGGCTTGACGATTACGTAAAAGATGAAAGTAAATGACTAAAGAATTACATGACACGAAATGCAAAGGGGGGAATAATATAGAAAACAGTGAAACGGGGAAATGCAAGAAAAATGTGAAGGAAAGTAATTAAGTAGACTAAGTGAATGGTATGGACATGTCTAAAAATCTGGGGTAATTTTTGTCACTCAGACTCACACTCAGTTACAACCAGGAGATCACTGATGACGTCTTGTATGAGTATTTATTTACTCCTCTCCAGGAGATTAGGCACAAGGCCAGTCAAGAAAGTGGGGTTTGAAAAGCTAGCGCCCGAGAGGTGAGCACTCTGGCCATTAAAAATTTCCTGGGCCGCCCCGTCGGCATTCCCCGGTAGGGGCGCCTCGGGCAGTAAGCAATAAACTTACTCCTCCCCGAAGAGGGGAGGCAAAGCCTGGGAGGGTGGACCTCCTAGAACTGCACAGGACAGATCCATAGACCGGCGTAAATCAAGTCCCGAAGGCCAAGACAATACCAGTCTATGGGGTGCAGTATCCATCGGAACAGATACTACACTTTGATCTTAGCCAAGTAACAAAAATAATGATAAATAAGTAAAAATGTATAAGAACTTCAGATTTTCACTGTATAGATTTTTCATTTATTTTCGTTTTACTTCTTTTTTCCTTTTTTTTTCATCCTCCTTTTCTCATTTCAACGTCTTTGCCGCACGCGTTGCATGAATTCGTTTTTCTTTTTTCAAATTGTTAAACACGTTCCAGAAACATCCCGTTGTCCCGTTCTTCTTTTGTCTTTTTTCCTATGTTCTGTCGTTATTCAATAAATTTAAAATCTTCACTTTTCCTGAAGTCGTTTGTCGATGCGAACGAAACCGGTAAAATATCTGATTTTTGCTGATTTTTTTTTCTGTATTTGATTTGTTTTTTCTTTTGTCCTTTTCACATATCCTGTCTTAGCGGCACTTCATTTAATAATATATCATGTAGTTTATCTTCATACTATAATATATATATATATATATATATATATATATATATATATATATATATATATATATATATATATATATATATATATATATATATAATGAAGAAGAATGGAAAGGAATTAGAGAAGCAAAAGTCAAATCATAATTCAATTCAAGGTATATTCCGCAAAAAAAGCAATTTATTCAAGTTAAATTTTCCTTAAGCCAGGCTTTTCAAAGATAAAAATCTTATCATCAGAGGAAGTCGCTGGGATAGATAAGTTGGCAAAGGCCAAGATTTAAAATTTGAAAAAATAAAATAAAAGAAAAGTTGTAGGGCTCTATCCTGGATATTGAGCTATATACTCTTCACAATAGGTTTCACTTTTCCTAAAAGTTCGCTTTTAGTACACCACTTTATATATATATATATATATATATATATATATATATATATATATATATATATATATATATATATAAGAGAGGCTATATAAGCATTCATGCTATAACGTATAATAAATTGTATGTACTCATACTATATATATATATATATATATATATATATATATATATATATATATATATATATATATATATATATATATATAAGAGAGGCTATATAAGCATTCATGCTATAACGTATAATAAATTGTATGTACTCATACTATAACATATATAACGAATTAACATGTTCTATAACATTATACATAGTTACATAAGTATCTGTACTATACTTGTATAATTCTTTATACTATAAAAGAGACTTATACAAGCATTTTGAAAATAACAAGGAAAGTATTTATATAAGTATTTATATAATAATATTTATAAATTGTTATTTAAGTAATTACACAAGAACGTGTATATGTATTTATACAATAACGGAAAATAAATAAGTATGATATTACGTATTCATATAATTATTTACACAATGAAATTTATAAGTATTTATAAGTATTTATATATATATATATATATATATATATATATATATATATATATATATATATATATATATATATATATATATATATACACTTGATTATTGGGGAAATGGTCGTATAATCAGTACCATTGGAGAGCCATGAATATTATTACTGTCCTGTTTTTAAATCTCCGAAACAGTTACATGGTAAACAGCTGATGATCCCCGTGTTAATATTAGACGCTTAAGGTCTCCTGTTTTTGTTTCACTCTTAGATAATTAAACCCCCCTTTTTTTTTTAAATATATATTTTTTTAAAATGTTACTTATATTTTTTCATTTATTTATTTTCCAACGAATGTTAAGTCTGCAATATCTTGGATTTAGTTAGTTTGTCTGGGAATTTAAACTGCATTTTACTTTTTTTTTTTTTAAATGACTCAAACGCTTCTTTAGACTATATATATATATATATATATATATATATATATATATATATATATATATACGCGCGCCCGCCGATTTGGCGTTTATAGATTTAAATCTCTCCTAATTGTCATGCGAATTCACGCCGGCCGAGGAGACAGACACCCGACTACGAATCAGTGGGTTCGTGGCCCCCGACCGAAGTGAATTAACATCCCCTACACTAAATATTGTGTAAGCATGAATCATCGATGTATGTAGATAAAATAATTAATATTTACTAAACACACATATATATATATATATATATATATATATATATATATATATGTGTGTGTGTGTGTGTGTGTGTGTGTGTGTGTGTGTGTGCATGTAAATTGAGACAAATAAGTGTATACACTTATTTATTTCAGTTCCCAGAATTCAGGATTAACAACGATTAGGCGTACGATCGTTTCTAAGACGATTAGGAATCTTTTATTTTCTTATTTTTTACTTTTTGATGTTTAAATTTTATTTAATTATATATATAAATATATATATATATATATATATATATATTACTGAGAAAATGCTGCCTATATATATATATATATATATATATATATATATATATATATATATATATATATATATATTTTACCATATATATATATATATATATATATTAGTTTGTACTTACCTTTCTTGTCCAGGCATGATCCAGTGATGATACCAACTTTTACTCTACCAGCATCTATGTCTTCAGTATAGATGAGAGTTTTAATAACCCGTATGACATCAGAACTTCCAATCAAAGCAGGATCGAACGCAAAATTTATATCGATCTCTTGTCCACCACAACCTAGTTTGAAATAAAATAAAATAAACATATATCTTGCTTTGACCGGGTTCAGAAAGTTTCAACATATTGTGCTCATGTGTGTGTATGTATGTGTGTGTGTGGGGGGTGTGATTCTGTCATGGCTAGGATCCAAACGCTATCTGTTGATCATTGTTCGGTCGAGTCGGCCACAGTGACAACCTTCTTTGTCCCACACTGAGATCCTTCTCCCATTGTTCCTTGTCGGACTCTCTCGCCAATCTATCCCTCGGCAACCGAATATATTTACAATCAACTAGAAATCGGATACGTCCGATATTTTCTCAGCTTACCACCGGAAATTGACCACATCAGCTTTTAATTTAGGCGGCTTTCTGCATCGTTATCTGTCCACTTAGAAAGTTAACAAATAATTGTCGTGGCGTCCTTTATCTGTGAAGTACAATGGATAGGCCAGCTATTTTTTTTATCGTCGTCCATTTCCTAGCTAAATTCTTCGTGCGGTATTTGATGTGGGGAGGGTGAGCGGCTTATATTATCGCATATTATCAAGAAGGTCTCTGTACTAACATTACATATATAGTTATTATTTAGTAATTAAGGGGGAGGGTAACAGAAACTTTTGTTCTACGCGGCATTTTCCGGGAACAATAAATAGAGAAAAGGAAGGAGAAAAAGGTAGATGGGCAGGTAGATAGAGGGGAGAGAGATAGAAGTTTTAATATAAAGATATTACATACGCTATTTAACTCTGCTAGTATTCATAAAAATGAGAACAAGTGAAAATGCAGAGATTTGGGAACGATTGTCCACTCGTACGTGAGTAACATTTATTTCTTAAAATTGAATCCATATATTTATATTTTAAAATGTAAATGCGTTTTAGTCATCCATGAATGTTATGGTAGAAGTAGATATAACCTAGGGCTCGGGCTCGATACGCGTTGTCTTTTTTTTTTCGTAAGATTGCTGATGTCGATATTGTAAGTAGCACATAAGACACAAAAGAAACGCATACAAATGTTATACTTGGGTTTAATATGTTGCTTGCTTTTTATTAATATTCAAAAAACAAATATAACAGTGTTCAAATTATTTTTGGTAATATAGCGTTATCTAACTACTATAAAATATAAGGCTCCATTACATGCGTGCCTACCTCAAATTGCTCAACTCATCTTTTCTCGTTCCCTTTTGCCTAAACTTGAGTTCCACTCCTTTTCCAGTTCTATTTTGCTATATCGAATCCTTTGTTCACCTATTCATTTGCATCATAAACTTTCTCCATTGCATTTTTGAGTTTTTCAACAACTTTTTTACTGGCTTCAATTCGCCGATATTTATAAAATCTGTAACTTTGAAATTTCACTTGAGAAATTCTAATGATTTTATCATAACCCCTTATTTCAATCTTCGGCATTGCAAAATATTTCTTCTAACCCGTGTTTTGCAAATATTGCGTGACTTTCTTCAGAATACACACAACACAACAATAATTTAACATTCGACTTTCGCCGCATTATCAAATATTTTAAAACTTTTTTCATTATAATACTGGTATAAGTCTGGTAATCAAACTGTGATGTGTCCCTATTGTAGAATTGAACGACTTATTTACAACACGCAAACTTCAACATCTCTTTTTATAACTGTACTAGAAGAAAACAGATGATGTCTTCACGGAAATAGTTCACAAACAACATGAAAACATACTCGCTACAAACGTATTAAAAAAATATTTCAGATTTTATACTGTGGGATCATTACATAATAATTATCTGCCTTCAATACGTCGTAATTTAATGAGTCTATAAGCATTTCTTTTTAGGCGAATTAAAAAGAATTTGTTCCTTACTACCGCACTCACTACAAACTCTTTACAGCTTTGTTTTCGCTAAGCGAAAGCATCCCTCTCTGCTTTCTTTTATGAATTCATTTATTTGATTTGATTTATAACAGTTTCCTATTCCAGTAGCTTCTTTCCAAGAACTGCAGGCTTGTGGAACTCTCTTTTTATCAGACTGTTTTTTTTTTATTTCTTCAATTTTTCGAATAGTCCATTTAGTATTTCAGTCAAATTGGTGTATGTAAGCTTCGTAGTACTTTTCATTTGATTCATCAACTCAAAAACTATGTATTTACTATTTAAATATTGAAATAAATGCACTTATTAAGTCGAGATTAAAAAAATGAAACACTTTAAACTTTTATAGAATTATTCGTTTGAATTGCAAAATGCATGTGCGTCTTTTACTGTTGTTGATGGAAGAATAAATACAGTGACCCATACATGTGTGTGTGTCAGTGTGTCTATGTGTGTGTATCCAGATAAAAGTTTAAAAAATCTTCAAAACAAACACCCATAAAAGTTGGTAAATTCTTGATCGGCGTTACCCGGGATAAATAACATCTAAAATTTAGAAGAAATTATTAATTCTTTGTGGTATGCATGTGTATTATTTATGCGTCTTTTATTGTTGTCGAGTGAAGAATAAAAATGTACTTACTATTTTGGTCTTTGCTAAATGAGTGGTCTTCGATCGAACAAGCTTTATAGATAAAATCAGTAGACCCTGCCAGAAGATTATCAAAAGAGTTGAAGGTGTGGACATATTTAAAAGCCGGTTTATTTGCAATTTCATCCAGTTCCTTCTTATCCGCCATAGCACCGATTCCAACCACGAAGATGTTCACGCCTGATTCCCGCAGCAATTTTGCCTCCTTTAATGTCCGATCGTAATCCCTCGACCTGCCGTCGGTGAAGACGATCAACATTTTCCCTGCGCCTGGTCGAACCGAAGCCGCGTTGAACACCTGAGTTCGAACCTTGGAAAGAGCTAGGCCTGTGTTCGTTCCGCCCCCCTGGAACTTCATACTTTGAATTGTCCGCAATACTTCCGACTTGTCGGAACCAGAGTTGAAATCCAGTAGCTGGTAGTATGTGTGGCTAAACAACGAAATTCCGATCCGAATCTTTTCGGCGCCGATATCAAAATCATTAACAATCTTTTCGACGGCGTCTCTCTGTTGGTTAAAATCTCGAATTGATACACTCGATGAAGAATCCAAGAGGAAAAAGATATCGGTTACTTTATTCTTGCATGCTAAAAAACAAAAAAGGAATTATAGTAAATCCGTTATGAAATGGTAAATTAAAATCAATTAATATCTCGTTAACACACACATATATATATATATATATATATATATATATATATATATATATATTTATAATATTACATGTTAAAAATATTTTTTACCTACGTACGACGGCGTTTTGAGCTAACGGCTCTCATCAGCGCAGGAAATAACAATCTCAGGCGGTCATAGGGCGTAAGCCCGATTCACAGAATTTGTAACCGTTCACTTAGTCCCATATACATAAATATTCACTATATATATATTCATATATATATATATATATATATATATATATATATATATATATATATATATATATATACATATATATATATATATACATATATATATATACATATATATATATACATATATATATACATATATACATTAAAGAATATACCTGGCATTGAACAATCTAAGTGTGAAATAAATCTGGACTTTTGCACATGTTTATCACTCTTATTTCTTCTACCTTTATAATTGCTCTATCTCGTATATTGAGCTTAAACCATTTCACTATAGGTTCTATCTGCTAACAGTTTACTTTTAGTTTATATTTGATTCTACATATATATACATATATACATACATATATATATGTATATATATATATATATATATATATATATATATATATATATATATATATATATATATATATATATAGAGAGAGAGAGAGAGAGAGAGAGAGAGAGAGAGAGAGAGAGAGAACAAAATGGGTCTGGGTGTTCAGACAGAAGTTAAAAGTTTATTTGGGTCTGCGGTTCGAATCGTATGACCGGCAGATCAATCATCCTCCACTCTGATGATTCATAGAAAACGGGTAAACACATCTGCATATGGGTAAGACTTTTTTTTAAATATTTATCATAATGTTATATTGTTCATAGCCTCTTAATGCTCGGATAGGTGCTTTAAGAGAATTATAATTAAGATGCCAAATTTAATGCATAATGCAAAGTTCCGCCTAATTGTGTTGTTTAACACAAGATATGACCGATTGTAAATTTATGACTAGACCTTAATTATCTGCCATTCACTGTGGTTGTTAGGTAGACCGCATAGTTCCAGGGGTTCAGACAGAAATTAAAAGTTGAATGGTGCCTGAGGTTCGAATTGTGTTACCGGTAGAACAATCATAATCCACACTGATGGTTTCCGGAAAAGGATGAAACACATGTGTATATGGATAATAATGTAAAAAATATTTATCATAATATTATATATATATATATATATATATATATATATATATATATATATATATATATATATATATATATATATATATATGAAATTCATCACGAATTCAAACATTGGAAGTTTATATAATTAGACAAACGTGAGTTATTTTAAATGCTTAAATTGCAAAATAACATTACGGACTCGCATTATTTACGAGCTTTTTACTGTTGTTAATGGAAGAATAAAAACATTTCAGAAGAAACGCAGGTGTTAAATCTAGCAGGTTGTTTACTTTCAATCTCCTTCAGGTCCGGCCGATATGCGTTAGGACCGATTACAACCACAAATATCTTAGCATCCGCTAACGTCCAATCATAACCACACGACATCCGGTCGGTGAAGACGATCAGAATTTTCTATGCACCTCTGCGAACTAAAGCCGGGTTAACACCTGACTTCGTGAAATTACCGATATTTTTCTTGTCAATGGATATCACATAACCATCATAAAAAGAACCATTGCACGCAAAGTTTCTATATTTAATAGTGCCAAATTTATGGACATGTTACAATGTCCTATCTATTTGAAACTTCCATGAAACTGCCTTGACATTAATAAAAGGAATCTTTTTCTACTCAACGCTGTTTTCCATCAACCATGCTGACAGTAGTATACACGACTCAAAACCGTTTTCTCTACTTTCTGCAAGGATGTTTGCCGGCCATTTAAAAGAATTCTGTTATTTGTAAATTCCTATGTCAGTGTGGAGCCTACTACGTTGGCAAGACACCCCAAATGTTAGAAATAAGAATATCCCAACACATAACACGTGATATTCGTTTACACAAGATTTCGAGATCATCACGGAACTTTTAAGCACATAAATCCGATATCAGTAATCACATAGTTGGCACAAATATTTGTTCTCACCAGTATCCCGATGGGTGGTTTGCTGTTTTACACAGTGCTAGGTTGAACTATCATTGCAATATTATTGAGGCATTAGTTATTAACAATTCTCGACGTAGCCTGTGTAGACTAAAGGTTTTGAAACATCAGTTGGACATCTTCCATGATTCAAATCCCCCAAAACGTTGGGAGATTTACCTCTTTGTTTCTCTCTCTCAATTGATATCTCCAACTTAAACAATTTTCACCCTCATTCCTCATTCGATGTTCTTAGTTTTTAATTTATCATTCTGGGTCAGACGATAAGACTTTAATGAAACTTAATGAAACTTTTAGCAATTTTCTTATTTTCTTTCATTAGTCAATAAATAATGTTTCCTCTGAATATATATATATATATATATATATATATATATATATATATATATATATATATATATATATATATGTGTGTGTGTGTGTGTGTGTGTGTGTGTGTGTGTGTGTGTGTGACTCGTGAAGGCATGAAATAATTGCGGTATGGGTTGTGTTGCATTGTTGAGCTAATTCTCTGCTGGTTAACTTTGGATTGACCTCCACGGCATCTTTAATGGCGTCTATCAATTGATTACGGGCTTCCCGAACGTCGCAGATCTGACAAATTAAAGTAGAAAACAAAAACACCTCATAAACCGGCTGCAACAACTAAACCGGCTGTCCAATAAGATCGGATCTACAAACTACATTGAAGAGGCCAATTCTATCTTGGCGAAATTTATCGGTACTATGAACTAAAAAATGAAAGTTTATAAAAAAAAATCCAAAAAAATCGGTGTCGATTTTTTTTTTCTTTTTAATTAAAAAAAGCCGGATCTTTAAACTTGCTTTAAAAAGTATTTTATTTTACCTTACCCCTTGTTCTTAAATTTAATTTGGATGCTTTAAAGAAGGTATAAACTTTTCAAATATATATATATATATATATATATATATATATATATATGTATATATATATATATGTGTGTATATATACATATATATATATATATATATATATATATATATATATATATATATATATATATATATATATATATATATATATATATATATATATATATATAATTGGTTCACCCCAATCAAGGCATATTGAATTATTATATTAAATCTAGCGACATACCTTCTTGTGGACTTGCAGAGCGACGGACCATTGGAGCTGTCAAAAATAAAAATGTATTCATTTATTCAATTAAGACATTTAAAATAATCAGCCAGAAGTATTGATATATTCTAAATAGCAAATCTAAAATTAGATCATGAAACACACACATACAAAAATAATTTTAATGGCAATTAAGCTACACAGAGGCTTCCGCGTATTATCCCCGTAGGAGATCGTCAGGCTAAAATTTTAACCTGACGATTCCATGCGGGGATGAGACGCGGACGCCTCTGTGTAGCTTAACTGCCATGAATATATTTTCATAACTTACTACCTTGCCCTACTCACGATGAAGTAAATACTGAAAATTGAGACATGAAAGATTATATCTCTTTATAAAATTTTATGTGGATACATGAAATAATATATATATATATATATATATATATATATATATATATATAAATATATATATATATATATATATATTAAATTCCCGAAACAGTTTTTCATAGTAAACAACTGATGATCCCTTAAAATAGTGTTAGAAACTAACTAATATAATAACTGTAAAAAATAAATTGACTTACATGAGTGATTTTCCACTGGAAGACTTGAGACTATAAGTTTTTTATTTTTTATTTTTTTTTTTTTTTTTTTTTTTACATAGTTTTAATGGTTGAGAAACTTCCGAGACTATATATATATATATATATATATATATATATATATATATATATATATATATATATATATATATTAGATAATTAATTTGTGTTGATTCTTTCCATTAGTGGAATCAGGATTATTATTTCCGTGGGGAATTGGCCGATGAACCTGCCAAAACTGTAAGTGTCCGGAAGTACTTTCAGGCCCATCCGGGGCTATCTTCAGGGGAATCAGGTAAAGACCTTAATGTTAATATTAACAGGTAGTTTTGTCGGGAATTATATTACTAATACGTAACTAAAGTTAGCACTATACACATTTAAGAATGATATTACTAGTGTTAAAGTTGATTCTCCTAATGTCTGTTTTTTTTTGTTATGATGTATAACGCTTCTAATATATAGAGGTTTTTTGTTTATTACTGGTATGTTCTAATATTGCAATGTTTTCTACTTAGAGATTTTGAAATTGGGGGCCGGGGCAGGAATGCTGATTAGTAAGATGGTGAGTTCGGGCCTTGATAGGAGATAGATGCATTGTTAACCTCCTCGACAAAGGCCCTGATTCGGCTAATGAAAAGGATCCACACAAAGATATCCAAACATAAGTTGTCTGTCATATTCAACGATATTTGTATTATTGAGAAAATGCTCCCTAAAAATATATATCTCCTTATATATATATATATATATATATATATATATATATATATATATATATATATATATATATATATATATATATATATATATATATATATATATATATCATAGTGTTATTCATAGAAACATATAAAGGTAGTTGAAATGTTTCGATTGCAGCTTTAATAAGAAGCGAGCTCATTTCTGCTTTAGGTGTTCAAGAAATGCAATGTAAACACCTAGAAAAAACATGTTTTACCAACCTGATGAGATCGCTACTTATTAAAGCTGCGATCGAAACATTTCCACTTGATGTGTAGCCTTGATATGTGTGTATAAATAAAACTATGTACTATTAGCACCATTCTGTGAAAATTATAGAGATTCTCCGGATTTTTGACGATACAAACTTAACTTGGATTATATATATATATATATATATATATATATATATATATATATATATATATATTTATTTATTTATTTCATACGTACATAAAAGTAATCCATGGGCACGTGTTTCTGGCTCACAGTCGTCATCAGCATGGCTAACTTAGACAGAAACACGTGTCCATTGATTACTTTTATGTACGTATAAAATAAATAAAAACATATATATATTAACGAAAAATATGTCCTATGAAATTAAGGGCGACTAATAATGCAATTTTCTGCATCTTAATCACTTGGGAAAGTGAGACAATCGAAATAATAGTAAGCAAAATAACAACGCACGCTACAATCACCAATGAAAATAATTACATAAATATATATATATATATATATATATATATATATATATATATATATATATATATATATAGTTTAATTTTTTGTTTATTTATTGATAGTTTTAAAAGGTATATTTATGGGGTGGTCTATATTTTAGACGATTAATTGCTATGCTGTTGCTGGATGTTGAAGGAGGGTATATCTTTATCAGTGAACGGGCTTATCTAAGGGATATCTAATGTATTAACTACCATTGCAATAACATTCGTGTTGGGTGTGTGCATTTAGTTAATTCCATTGGCTTCATCTAATAATGTGTGTGAGTCTATTATAGGGTATGTGTGAGACGGAAGGGGGTTTAGTCTTAGTCATCTATAAATCCTTTAATTTAATGGGGTTTGGTAGTTATATTTCTAGGCGTTTAATTAGAGGGGTTCGTGTATTTATCATGTTAGATATTTAAAAAATTGATGGGGTAACTAATGATGTATATTTGTGATAGATGGGGTTAAAGGAGGTGTGAGTGTATGTTATATTAGGGTTAGTAGGAGGGATGTGGTTGTAGTTGTGGCATGCACAATATATCTGGTTGGTATGTTGTATATAAAAAATGATAACATTTGGAAAAGTATTGGGATGGGTATATCATATATTTTTCTATGATGTGGAGATTATTGGTAAAAAATATATGATATACTCACCAAAGACTTTTTGTAAACTTATCAATTTTTAAAAAATATCCGTGTATATGTTTGCAGGAACTTATGATCATTTAAAATTACATCTAGTGACATACCTTCCATTGGCGAATCTCCAGAACGACGGGCAATTTGATCTAGGAAAAAGAAAAATAGGTTTACTTATTAAATATAGAATTTTTTTTTAATATTCATGTTAAGTGTTGATATATTCTAAAAAAAACAAGTCAAACATTAGATTATGAGAAGAGAGAAACAGACATTTCAGGGGTTAAAATCACAGAAACATTTCAAACTGTTATAAAATTGTTGACGACCGACTGTCAGTAGAACAAAAATAAACTGATGGAATGTGTATTACTTCCCAAATATATTTTTGTTGGTGGATGCTCGGCTAAGCTGTAGCGGGGCGTGTGTGAATTTCTACTTCGGGCATCCCTCGTGATCGTAGACAAAAATAGATCGATTAAAGGTGTGTTCGCTTCATTTTCCCGCGCATACATGGCGACTGTTACAACTTCATCTTTATATCCGTTCGTTGTTTCGCTCTTGTACTTTGTGACTCCATGTTACTATTCCGTTAGGAAAATCTAATTCTGATTCCCGCTTCCTAAAATATATCTTCGTGGAATTGTCTACGGCTTGTTTGCATGATTAGTAATAATTTTCTCTTTTGTTTTTAAATTTTTGAGATGAGAATTGATTACATGTATTATTTAGATATTTCGGACTACTATTCTCATCTTGGGTGCTATTTTCACATCAGCCTAAATATTGTGAGAGTAACATCCAAGATCAGAACATTAATTCGAACAATCAAAATAACACTAATTTATTTTTTATACCGAATTTTTAAATTATATTTTCGCATTACAATTTACTAACTTTTTCAACCAGGCGTTACAGCACCACTGGGTCCGGCTAAGTCAAAATCGAACTGACGTGGGTTGCGACGTCAGATCTTTCTCGTAGTGGGAGATTAAAATATACCAATTTGTATGTTGCCCACTTAACCACCCTGTACGCATTCACATTCTAACATTTGTTATTTTACCGGCTCAATATGGAAACACGTGTCACTGCATATGTGTGTATATAGTTGTACATAACGTTTTCCCTTCTAATTCAAGGGATTCGTTTTATTATATATTTTTTATTAAAAACTATTGTAGTGCAAGGGTCTGAATCAATGGATAAAACACCCTCAGCAATGTTATTCCTTGTTTGCCTATTAGAAGGTTTCCACTGAGTGTTTTGTGTGTGGGTAATTTAAAAATTAAATATTTGTATCCTCAAGCAAGCGCTTGTTTCATCTCATAAAAACTTATCAGCGTAGCTATATACGATCGTAAATGAGAAATAAACTGCTTGAGAGTCTTAACTATTTTTTATTTTAATAACTTCACAAAAGTGGAAAAACAGATAATAAAGAAATACTTTTATCGTTTGGTGCAGGTATGTTTGTATTTGTATTCATTCAAATGTAACTTAGAAATAAACCGCTTGAGTGGATTTCTGATTCCGTTCTAGTCGATGGTATCAACTGGTTTTATATTGCAATCAATATATACTAACGTTCTTTTGTCGATGGTTCGATAGTAGACATAGTTGCTTTGGGAAGAACGCCAGTTGCTTTTATCGTAATCACTGAAATAAGAAAAAAATATTTTCAAGATATACGAACTAATTAATTTGGTAAAAGTGCAAAACCAGATAATGAAGAAATACTTTTATCGTTATGTGTAACATGTCTTTTATTTGTATTTATTCACATGTAAATGAGAAATAAATCACTTGATGGAAATGGCGATTCCGTTCTAGTCGGGAATCTTAACTGATTGTAAAAGTCATTTCTTTCTGCGGATTCAAAGGCACATAAAACGAGAGCAGATTTCATCTAAAAGAATGTCATTTCCGCTTCTTATTATAAACGTCAGACATTTTACTTACAATTATATTTATATTTATATATATATACATATATATTTATATATATATATATATATATATATACATATATATATAAATATATATATATATATATATATATATATATATATATATATATATATATATATATATATATATACGATTATTTTTATTTACACAGACATGTACAAAACCTCTATTTGATATTGAGCACTTTTTATAAGCCCGGTTGCTATTCTTTGGATTACTATCCTGTGGATGTTAACCTTTCCTGGAGTATATATATATATATATATATATATATATGTGTGTGTGTGTGTGTGTGTGTGTGTGTGTGTGTGTGTGTGTGTGCATTAATAGTAAAATAAAGTGAATAGTATGATTGTTTATGAAATATTGAAATACAAAAGTACGCTTCAACCAAAATTAACGCTGATTTCATTCATTCACTCACTTACGTCATTGCTTTTCAGCACTGTGTCAGCTACGGTTCTTTTTTTAAGTTGGTATCCGTATTATATAGAATAAGAAGTAATATAGTTTATAGTACAAGATATATAGTACTATATATATGTGAAAATTAAGTAATGGCTGCAGTTCTACATTGCTTACGAACGAAGTCGCAACTGACTGTTATTATTTTAGCTATTCGTGTCTGCAGGACATTAACATCATATTAAATTATTTCTCATTACTTACCTTCTTGTGGCTGCTTTGCAGATCGACGTACCATACGACCTTGTAAAGAAAAACACGTATATAGTTTGAATTAAGACCTTCATATTTTGAATTAAGACATTCATATTTTGAATTAAGACATTTATAAAAATCAAGTGTAAGCATATAATATATTCTAAATAACAAGTCAAATGAGATGAAAAGGATAAGAATTTTCAAGCATGAAAATCAAAGGAACATTTAATTTGTAGTTAAATTGTTGACGACGTAAAATCTTATGTGTTGGTCAGTAAATATTGTTTTCGTCAAGTATGAGTGTAAAAAGATGAAACTATGATTATTTGGTAAGCGCCACGTGTATAATATCTATTAAGAAAAGTGTTCAATGAAAAATATTATTTTCGCTAAATCGTTCTAATACGTCAGTATGAATTAATGTATGAAGTCAAAACTACGAATGTACGGTCTGTTAATCAACAATGTATAAGAAATATGTAATTATCAATCATTTTAAAACACCGAAATTACTTACGGTTGAAGGAATAATGATCCGTGTAAAGTTAAAACGTGTTCGTTTATAATTCTATCGATCTTGAAACCGTAATGAAAACGAATATGTAACGCGTATAATGTTTAATCCGAAAAATGTTTTTAATGTTGACGAATGAAGCATTTATTACATGGTTTAAATAAAAATATTCTGATTATGTTTATTTTTAATGTTCTAAGATTAAGACGTTTACTTACTAATGTAATCCGTTATTCCATAACGTGTAGATGTTATGTGTTCGGAATAGCGGAATGATATTCCCGTAATCTGTACTTGGAGGTGTTTCTATTGAACAGTTCCGAATGAAATAAAAAGTCTACGGTGTTATGAGTGGCGGATGCAGTAGATAATTTGCAGTGAGTAAGTATAATGACCACTGTCTATGTGGATGTTGTAGTTGAGACAGTGATTGATTTAGGAATAAATATAATAATTAGTATATGCTGATGAAATTATGCAACATTTTCTACAAAGACGCTTGAGTGAATAAGAGTATTGCAGTGGGTATTTTAGTAGTGTATGATGCATGTATGACGCCTAAGGTACAGGGGAAAAATCAGTCCACTTTATATAGTAGATCACCTGTTTCTAATTAGAACATCTTTTAAATCTACACACATATATACACACACACACATATATATCCATATATATATATATATATATATATATATATATATATATATATATATACATATATATGTGTGTGTGTGTGTGTGAGAGTGTGTGCATTTGTAAAAAAATAGGTATGTATGTGTGCTTATGTATATATTTGCATATCTTCCTTCTCTAAATAATGTAAATTTTATGAACACTATTACCATATATATATTCCCAAAATTACAGATCTTCTCGTTATTTATAACTTTTAACATTTTTCGTTCTTGAAAAAGCCCAAGAAACAGTTGGCTGAAAAGTTGAGTCTTAGGTCTCCCGCTGGGCGTTTTAAATTCCCCCCCCCCACATATATATATATATATATATATATATATATATATATATATATAAAATATGATAACTTACTTTTACATAATTGCTGAACGAAATAATGGGCCATTTCATCCATTTCTTCCGATAAAACATCCGGCATAATGTGAGACATCACTCCAGACGCGATGGATTTGAGGGTACCGTCAGTATTTAAACTGCCAACGTCGACAATAAATATTTCAATTCCTTTTTCTGTGGCCAATTTCGCTTCCTGCATTGTCAATGTACTGTCGCTTAATTCGCCTTTGAGAAACAGAACAGCAATTTTCCGTGCATGTTCGCGGCCACCATTCTTCTGTTTGAATGCGTTCAATAGAAGATCAGTAATCACCGAAGACGTATAAGTTGTATAGGTTTTAAAATGATTTGACATATCTTGGAAATTGCTGAACTGGTTCAAACTGAAAGCTGGAAAAAATAAGAAAATAGACTTTTTTTTCAATTATTAACAGTGAGATACAAAATAGTTGAATCTGTGATTTTATGTAATGTAAACAAAAAGCTTGCTGTCCAGATTTCCAGCAAGGTACCGGCAAAAGCTGACTCTTATTACAATAGTCCGTTACGGTTTAGTTACAATATAACCTTCTTTGGAGTGAATAAAAAGTTTTTAAAAATATGTCATTACATTTTTTTTAAAAAACAACAAAAAAACA